>CATQJL010000223.1:15806449-16284495 GCA_958299035.1 Cylicocyclus nassatus
TAGATGGTCTTTGCCGTAAGTGTATTATGTATCCATTGCGGCAAGCAAATTTGCGTGCTAGTGATTCTAATCGTTCGCTCTCTCCAGTACAGACTTCTGCAGCGGTTTTGTACATATTATGGATAACGTAGCGCTTTAGAGCTATAGAATGCGCTGACGTGGCGGACAAGGATGTTTTTCGAGCTTTCTTTGCTATGCCTTTTGTATCCGACAGATTTAGTGAGACCATTAAACGCTGCATAGCGCACAGTTACAGAACGAAGTAATGATGGTCAACATTCCTAGCAATACTATCAGAAAGCGGTTGATCAGAAATATTAGGTTGGGGAATTATTTCTGTTACCTTTCATTTTTATTTTCTAGAAATCTAAGAAACATCCGGGATGCAAAGGTCTACCCACCGGGCACTGTCAGAACCGCGGTCCCTGCGCAAAACCCCCACTTTATCGGTGAGAGTACGTCTTATGGACATTTTTGTCAGCGGGCGCATTCTTTCAGGTGATCAAGGGGAGACCGGGGAACGTGGTATTCGGGCAGGGTATAGTCCAAAGTTTTTAGCGAATGTAGGGGGATGGCACAATCATGTCCGCACACGATCACATGAGCTACATGTTGCGCCATGTCAGCGCACATTCGCATTTCAACATGAAGAACAATTTTTAAAAATTCACAAAAATCTACGCGATGCACATAAAAAGAAAAATTTTCGACTAATTTCTGATTTGATTTATTTTCACACCTTGTTTTTGGCGCGCTAGCGGCATCAAAGTGTTGCCATAAAAGAGGCAATGAGGGAATGTGCTCCAAAAAATTATGGGAGAGAAAAAAACACAGTTTGACGCAAAGAAAAAGATCAGAGAAAAATGACAACTTTGGGAGTTCTTATAAAGTTGTCATAAACTTGCTAGCTATTTGTGTATTTGCGGCACCGGTCATACTGTTGTGTGCGCCCTGCCGTGGCCTACCTACATATAAAGCAACTTTGAAGATTCTAGAGAAGCTCTAGAAATATTCAGCTTTTACAAAAAAAAGTGCAACGGAATTATCCGTCAACCTAATAGACTGTATGATACAGTATATCTGAAAACTACATCGTTTGCCCATACGGGAAGTTAGGTGATTGTGCAAAGCAGGGTATTGTTTACCAGCTAGAGTGCTTAAGTTGTGGAACAACTTACATAGGGGAGACCGGAAGGACACTAAGTATTAGATTGAAAAAACCTCTGGCCAGCAAAAGAGGGGTACAATGTCATCACCATTAGGAAAACGTAAAGTGGCACATAAAAGTGACGATTTCAACTAAAATGCACGATATTAGCGTATGAGACTGAAATTTCGGGAAAAAAAGACATTAGGGGCAGCATGGATATCCTTTGGAAATCCGGAGATGAATATAAACTGAATGCTTGACAATGACCAGCGACCTCCTGCTCTTCATATAATTACGTCATTTATAACCGCATCCTGTATACATAGCTTTGACTCACTGAGCACCCCTCAGTGATGTCAGTCGTGCGGACTACTAACTCCACGGTGGACTGAAGGTTGGTTACCCCACTTCAGATTATTTTCCAGTACGTTGTACCTAGACAAGATCTAAATGCCACAAGTTAGAAGAGGCGTTTGGTCGTATAGACTGACTATAAAAGCTGCAGTCCCCTTCAGGCCTCCGAAGAAGACGATACTTGTCGAAAGTTAGGCAATAAAGGTCCACCATAAAAACCTCTCTGGCACAAAATCAAAATCACAAAGTCAACTAAATGTGGAGGTTTAAAGAAGAGAGCACATGGGAACTAATTACGCTGGCTATTTAATAAGTCGTTTGTAAATGAATATGAAGTAAAAAAATAACCATACTGCAAACTTACAATCCATATAACGGCAATGATTAACATCACCCGTTGTGATGTACGCCAGTTACGATACGTAGCCGGATGCTTTACAGAACAGTACCTACATGAAGAATTTATTTGATACCATGAGTTGAAATTACACTTACCTATCTACGGTGATACCAAGCACCGTATAAATGGAAGCAAGACAGACGGTGTAGTCGATTGACAGCCATAGATCGCAAAGAAAACTGCCAAATGACCAGTGCTGATTGTGCAGAAAAAAATGTGTATAGACGGGAATGCCTTCCAAGCCGATTATCTAAACATGATCATCAGAAAGTGCTGATAACAGGTATGTAATCATAGTCCTTGACCATATATGAGTGAGACAGTTTAGAAGTGGGAATTTGAAATCTTGATTCAAGAATAATATTAACCAGATACGACAACTATCCTTTTACAAACAGCGTAAAAAATCAATGGCTAAAAAATTGAAGTGACATCTGATAATTATATTTTGAGTTTAAAACACACATGCATTCATTTAGTCAAAATGCACTTTGAAAAAAAAAACGTGTTCATGCACTTTGTTTTATTTGCTCATCTAATTTTGAGAGCTTATATTTTAGTAATGTATTCGTAACTTATAAGTTCCCTTCTTCGTAGCACCCTATTATTTCCTGAAATCCGCTAAAGGAAACGATATGCATTTTATATGTCTCACTCCGCTCGAAGGAAGTAAACAAATTAAGAGCGAAATAATCGTTTTCCTACGAGCTAATCCTATATGTATTTCGTCGTAAAGATTGGTAGAACACGTTATTAGCTCATATGGAAAGCGCAAGAACTTCATGCTTGTTGGTAATTATTCTGTGCTCTGTAATGACACTGTACGGATATAATTAAAGCTGCAAAATGAATCTGTGAGAGCCAGTACTTTACAGATCTGTGTGCGATCGCGCAGACTGAGCTAAAATCATATGAGTGCGCTAACAGTTCTACAAGATAAAGAGACTGAATATATATGAATGCTTTTTTCATTCGATAGTCAAAAACAGTCAAAGAGGTTTTTATTTCAATTGTAAACAATCTCCCATGAAATTGGTATTGTATGAGTAATAAAGCAAAGCACAGATATCTGGCAAGTCTCAGTTAATCATTCACACATATGTTGATAATCTCTCCAATTTGAAACCCGTTACGCATACAAGCTCCTTCTGGAATCAAAGTACATTGCAAAAGACGGTCTTAATCCTTTTAAGTCTGATCTTAAGAAAAAAAAAGCGCTAAGACACTATGCATAATTTATTTTATTTATTTTGTTCCAGAAAGAAAATGAGATTCCAACCATGAGCTAATTATACAAGACGAAATGCGATTTCTCCTGCGATCAAAGTAAGGTAAAGAGCAGAATTTCGCTTGTCAGAGGAGAATATACACATTGATAAGTTGCTCTGATCAAACTCAAAGCAAAATTTGCGTTCCTCTTTTGGACAGGTGTTCCAATTTTATTTGTTCATCGTAGAAACAACGATCTCATTTATACAAATTATCTTGAATTCCAAATCTCTTTGCTCTCAGATTGGGAGTTGGGAACGGTTTTGACTTTTCTACAAGTAGCTTTTAATTGTGTAGTATCACCCAAGGAATAAAATCATCTACTTGAATTTTGTACATTTAAAAAAGGCGTAGAAGTACCGCTCTCACGTTATGCTCTGTGATGAGACACATCCAATCACCCCCTCAAGGGGTGACTCTTTCGATCCCAAAGCACATTTTCTGCTTTAATTATATCCGTACAGTGTCATTACAGAGCACAGAATAATTACCAACAAGCATGAAGTTCTTGCGCTTTCCATATGAGCTAATAACGTGTTCTACCAATCTTTACGACGAAATACATATAGGATTAGCTCGTAGGAAAACGATTATTTCGCTCTTAATTTGTTTACTTCCTTCGAGCGGAGTGAGACATATAAAATGCATATCGTTTCCTTTAGCGGATTTCAGGAAATAATAGGGTGCTACGAAGAAGGGAACTTATAAGTTACGAATACATTACTAAAATATAAGCTCTCAAAATTAGATGAGCAAATAAAACAAAGTGCATGAACACGTTTTTTTTTTCAAAGTGCATTTTGACTAAATGAATGCATGTGTGTTTTAAACTCAAAATATAATTATCAGATGTCACTTCAATTTTTTAGCCATTGATTTTTTACGCTGTTTGTAAAAGGATAGTTGTCGTATCTGGTTAATATTATTCTTGAATCAAGATTTCAAATTCCCACTTCTAAACTGTCTCACTCATATATGGTCAAGGGACTATGATTACATACCTGTTATCAGCACTTTCTGATGATCATGTTTAGATAATCGGCTTGGAAGGCATTCCCGTCTATACACATTTTTTTCTGCACAATCAGCACTGGTCATTTGGCAGTTTTCTTTGCGATCTATGGCTGTCAATCGACTACACCGTCTGTCTTGCTTCCATTTATACGGTGCTTGGTATCACCGTAGATAGGTAAGTGTAATTTCAACTCATGGTATCAAATAAATTCTTCATGTAGGTACTGTTCTGTAAAGCATCCGGCTACGTATCGTAACTGGCGTACATCACAACGGGTGATGTTAATCATTGCCGTTATATGGATTGTAAGTTTGCAGTATGGTTATTTTTTTACTTCATATTCATTTACAAACGACTTATTAAATAGCCAGCGTAATTAGTTCCCATGTGCTCTCTCTTTAAACCTCCACATTTAGTTGACTTTGTGATTTTGATTTTGTGCCAGAGAGGTTTTTATGGTGGACCTTTATTGCCTAACTTTCGACAAGTATCGTCTTCTTCGGAGGCCTGAAGGGGACTGCAGCTTTTATAGTCAGTCTATACGACCAAACGCCTCTTCTAACTTGTGGCATTTAGATCTTGTCTAGGTACAACGTACTGGAAAATAATCTGAAGTGGGGTAACCAACCTTCAGTCCACCGTGGAGTTAGTAGTCCGCACGACTGACATCACTGAGGGGTGCTCAGTGAGTCAAAGCTATGTATACAGGATGCGGTTATAAATGACGTAATTATATGAAGAGCAGGAGGTCGCTGGTCATTGTCAAGCATTCAGTTTTATTATTCATCTCCGATTTCCAAAGGATATCCATGCTGCCCCTAATGTCTTTTTTTCCCGAAATTTCAGTCTCATACGCTAATATCGTGCATTTTAGTTGAAATCGTCACTTTTATGTGCCACTTTACGTTTTCCTAATGGTGATGACATTGTACCCCTCTTTTGCTGGCCAGAGGTTTTTTCAATCTAATACTTAGTGTCCTTCCGGTCTCCCCTATGTAAGTTGTTCCACAACTTAAGCACTCTAGCTGGTAAACAATACCCTGCTTTGCACAATCACCTAACTTCCCGTATGGGCAAACGATGTAGTTTTCAGATATACTGTATCATACAGTCTATTAGGTTGACGGATAATTCCGTTGCACTTTTTTTTGTAAAAGCTGAATATTTCTAGAGCTTCTCTAGAATCTTCAAAGTTGCTTTATATGTAGGTAGGCCACGGCAGGGCGCACACAACAGTATGACCGGTGCCGCAAATACACAAATAGCTAGCAAGTTTATGACAACTTTATAAGAACTCCCAAAGTTGTCATTTTTCTCTGATCTTTTTCTTTGCGTCAAACTGTGTTTTTTTCTCTCCCATAATTTTTTGGAGCACATTCCCTCATTGCCTCTTTTATGGCAACACTTTGATGCCGCTAGCGCGCCAAAAACAAGGTGTGAAAATAAATCAAATCAGAAATTAGTCGAAAATTTTTCTTTTTATGTGCATCGCGTAGATTTTTGTGAATTTTTAAAAATTGTTCTTCATGTTGAAATGCGAATGTGCGCTGACATGGCGCAACATGTAGCTCATGTGATCGTGTGCGGACATGATTGTGCCATCCCCCTACATTCGCTAAAAACTTTGGACTATACCCTGCCCGAATACCACGTTCCCCGGTCTCCCCTTGATCACCTGAAAGAATGCGCCCGCTGACAAAAATGTCCATAAGACGTACTCTCACCGATAAAGTGGGGGTTTTGCGCAGGGACCGCGGTTCTGACAGTGCCCGGTGGGTAGACCTTTGCATCCCGGATGTTTCTTAGATTTCTAGAAAATAAAAATGAAAGGTAACAGAAATAATTCCCCAACCTAATATTTCTGATCAACCGCTTTCTGATAGTATTGCTAGGAATGTTGACCATCATTACTTCGTTCTGTAACTGTGCGCTATGCAGCGTTTAATGGTCTCACTAAATCTGTCGGATACAAAAGGCATAGCAAAGAAAGCTCGAAAAACATCCTTGTCCGCCACGTCAGCGCATTCTATAGCTCTAAAGCGCTACGTTATCCATAATATGTACAAAACCGCTGCAGAAGTCTGTACTGGAGAGAGCGAACGATTAGAATCACTAGCACGCAAATTTGCTTGCCGCAATGGATACATAATACACTTACGGCAAAGACCATCTAGATACGTAAACGAGTGAAGCAACGACAACAAAATTCCCCTTTGCATGCCTTTTGTATCCGACAGATTTAGTGAGACCATTAAACGCTGCATAGCGCACAGTTACAGAACGAAGTAATGATGGTCAACATTCCTAGCAATACTATCAGAAAGCGGTTGATCAGAAATATTAGGTTGGGGAATTATTTCTGTTACCTTTCATTTTTATTTTCTAGAAATCTAAGAAACATCCGGGATGCAAAGGTCTACCCACCGGGCACTGTCAGAACCGCGGTCCCTGCGCAAAACCCCCACTTTATCGGTGAGAGTACGTCTTATGGACATTTTTGTCAGCGGGCGCATTCTTTCAGGTGATCAAGGGGAGACCGGGGAACGTGGTATTCGGGCAGGGTATAGTCCAAAGTTTTTAGCGAATGTAGGGGGATGGCACAATCATGTCCGCACACGATCACATGAGCTACATGTTGCGCCATGTCAGCGCACATTCGCATTTCAACATGAAGAACAATTTTAAAAATTCACAAAAATCTACGCGATGCACATAAAAAGAAAAATTTTCGACTAATTTCTGATTTGATTTATTTTCACACCTTGTTTTTGGCGCGCTAGCGGCATCAAAGTGTTGCCATAAAAGAGGCAATGAGGGAATGTGCTCCAAAAAATTATGGGAGAGAAAAAACACAGTTTGACGCAAAGAAAAAGATCAGAGAAAAATGACAACTTTGGGAGTTCTTATAAAGTTGTCATAAACTTGCTAGCTATTGTGTATTTGCGGCACCGGTCATACTGTTGTGTGCGCCCTGCCGTGGCCTACCTACATATAAAGCAACTTTGAAGATTCTAGAGAAGCTCTAGAAATATTCAGCTTTTACAAAAAAAAGTGCACGGAATTATCCGTCAACCTAATAGACTGTATGATACAGTATATCTGAAAACTACATCGTTTGCCCATACGGGAAGTTAGGTGATTGTGCAAAGCAGGGTATTGTTTACCAGCTAGAGTGCTTAAGTTGTGGAACAACTTACATAGGGGAGACCGGAAGGACACTAAGTATTAGATTGAAAAAACCTCTGGCCAGCAAAAGAGGGGTACAATGTCATCACCATTAGGAAAACGTAAAGTGGCACATAAAAGTGACGATTTCAACTAAAATGCACGATATTAGCGTATGAGACTGAAATTTCGGGAAAAAAAGACATTAGGGGCAGCATGGATATCCTTTGGAAATCCGGAGATGAATAATAAAACTGAATGCTTGACAATGACCAGCGACCTCCTGCTCTTCATATAATTACGTCATTTATAACCGCATCCTGTATACATAGCTTTGACTCACTGAGCACCCCTCAGTGATGTCAGTCGTGCGGACTACTAACTCCACGGTGGACTGAAGGTTGGTTACCCCACTTCAGATTATTTTCCAGTACGTTGTACCTAGACAAGATCTAAATGCCACAAGTTAGAAGAGGCGTTTGGTCGTATAGACTGACTATAAAAGCTGCAGTCCCCTTCAGGCCTCCGAAGAAGACGATACTTGTCGAAAGTTAGGCAATAAAGGTCCACCATAAAAACCTCTCTGGCACAAAATCAAATCACAAAGTCAACTAAATGTGGAGGTTTAAAGAAGAGAGCACATGGGAACTAATTACGCTGGCTATTTAATAAGTCGTTTGTAAATGAATATGAAGTAAAAAAATAACCATACTGCAAACTTACAATCCATATAACGGCAATGATTAACATCACCCGTTGTGATGTACGCCAGTTACGATACGTAGCCGGATGCTTTACAGAACAGTACCTACATGAAGAATTTATTTGATACCATGAGTTGAAATTACACTTACCTATCTACGGTGATACCAAGCACCGTATAAATGGAAGCAAGACAGACGGTGTAGTCGATTGACAGCCATAGATCGCAAAGAAAACTGCCAAATGACCAGTGCTGATTGTGCAGAAAAAAATGTGTATAGACGGGAATGCCTTCCAAGCCGATTATCTAAACATGATCATCAGAAAGTGCTGATAACAGGTATGTAATCATAGTCCTTGACCATATATGAGTGAGACAGTTTAGAAGTGGGAATTTGAAATCTTGATTCAAGAATAATATTAACCAGATACGACAACTATCCTTTTACAAACAGCGTAAAAAATCAATGGCTAAAAAATTGAAGTGACATCTGATAATTATATTTTGAGTTTAAAACACACATGCATTCATTTAGTCAAAATGCACTTTGAAAAAAAAAACGTGTTCATGCACTTTGTTTTATTTGCTCATCTAATTTTGAGAGCTTATATTTTAGTAATGTATTCGTAACTTATAAGTTCCCTTCTTCGTAGCACCCTATTATTTCCTGAAATCCGCTAAAGGAAACGATATGCATTTTATATGTCTCACTCCGCTCGAAGGAAGTAAACAAATTAAGAGCGAAATAATCGTTTTCCTACGAGCTAATCCTATATGTATTTCGTCGTAAAGATTGGTAGAACACGTTATTAGCTCATATGGAAAGCGCAAGAACTTCATGCTTGTTGGTAATTATTCTGTGCTCTGTAATGACACTGTACGGATATAATTAAAGCTGCAAAATGAATCTGTGAGAGCCAGTACTTTACAGATCTGTGTGCGATCGCGCAGACTGAGCTAAAATCATATGAGTGCGCTAACAGTTCTACAAGATAAAGAGACTGAATATATATGAATGCTTTTTTCATTCGATAGTCAAAAACAGTCAAAGAGGTTTTTATTTCAATTGTAAACAATCTCCCATGAAATTGGTATTGTATGAGTAATAAAGCAAAGCACAGATATCTGGCAAGTCTCAGTTAATCATTCACACATATGTTGATAATCTCTCCAATTTGAAACCCGTTACGCATACAAGCTCCTTCTGGAATCAAAGTACATTGCAAAAGACGGTCTTAATCCTTTTAAGTCTGATCTTAAGAAAAAAAAAGCGCTAAGACACTATGCATAATTTATTTTATTTATTTTGTTCCAGAAAGAAAATGAGATTCCAACCATGAGCTAATTATACAAGACGAAATGCGATTTCTCCTGCGATCAAAGTAAGGTAAAGAGCAGAATTTCGCTTGTCAGAGGAGAATATACACATTGATAAGTTGCTCTGATCAAACTCAAAGCAAAATTTGCGTTCCTCTTTTTGGACAGGTGTTCCAATTTTATTTGTTCATCGTAGAAACAACGATCTCATTTATACAAATTATCTTGAATTCCAAATCTCTTTGCTCTCAGATTGGGAGTTGGGAACGGTTTTGACTTTTCTACAAGTAGCTTTTAATTGTGTAGTATCACCCAAGGAATAAAATCATCTACTTGAATTTTGTACATTTAAAAAAGGCGTAGAAGTACCGCTCTCACGTTATGCTCTGTGATGAGACACATCCAATCACCCCTCAAGGGTGACTCTTTCGATCCCAAAGCACATTTTCTGCTTTTCCCATCCCTTACAACAATAGAAAGCTCAGTGCACGTTCTCACAACAATGTTGTCCCAGCGAAACAAAGCTTCATGAACCTATTCATGTGGTGCAGCTCGTTCGAATTGCCAAAACAAACGGATTACTGGGAGAACAACACCCAGTTGCATTAGTGCAAGCGTTTTGTAAATCATATTTGCTTCAAATAGATTCATCTTTCTGCCTGCACGTAGTCTCACGATCAAATGGTATGTAAAGTTCGGTTAGCTCAGAAGTACAAGAGTTCCTCTGAAACTCTTTAATCTTCATAATGTGTCTGCCTCTACCAAAAAGCATCAGCTTAGCCTGAACGAAAGTGCAACCAAGACAGGGATCTGTGTTGATTCTTTGTATAATCTTGCTTGTATCGGAAAACGGGCTAGAGAGCTAGAGCTATAAAATAGTGCTCAATGCAGGGCCAACATTCGAGCACCCTAACTTCGGATCTATGCAAGAAAGACATTTTGTCAAGCAGACTCTTCAACTACTGTTAGTGCGGAAGCACAATTGAAGCACACATTCGAATCCAAGCTCGATCCGACCTGGATCGAGCCCGGATACAAATGGTTATATAGCAGTGGCGTACCCAGGATTTCGGCTCGGGGGGGGGGGGGGGCGCGACAAAAAATTTTTTCTAATGAAGGTGCGTGGCGTTAGCCACGCACTCCGAAAAAGTTTTTGGGGTGCTTCTCAGAATTTTCGCGGGTCCCCGACCCCTAAAATCTGGAAAAAGGGGGCCTGGCGTCAGCCACGCCCCCGAAAAATTTTTTTTACAGGGCTAATTTGAATTTTTAAAAATTTTCAAAAATTATTTTAATTATTTACAAAATAAACAAGTCACTTGCACATTTTTATAACCCATATAGATAACTTTCAAAAATTTCGCGACCCATTCTCGGGGGGGGGGCGTCCCCCCCCCCCCCTGCCCCCCCCCCCCCCCTCGGTACGCCACTGTTATATAGCTATACGCTAGCTACTCATCTTTCACGATTTTTTTTTTGAATTTCCTCCTTTGGCAGATGACTATGTGCTCTGATTCTTGTCATGAATTGCTTTTTAGCGTGAGCAAAAATCTAATAAACTAGTGAGAAATAAGCAGCTATCATACAGTTGTACTCAGACAGGCACTTCTGATTGATAGAACATGCTCGTTGACGAGCGCAGTTGATTGGCTGTCTTAAATTTGGAAATTGTTGACTGCGAAGCGAGAGATGGCGATGCGAAGCTAATGTTACCGGACTCAGGTGACTATTGCGTCTTTTTTGCACAAATTATGAGCGATTTTATCTTAGTTTGCGGAATACATGAGCTGAAAACGCATAATTAGAGTGATATTTGAGATATTTTCCAGCACGGTAAAGATAATACCACGGTCGTTGAATTGCTATTCTGTTACGTTGTAAGATGCAAAACCATAACGACGCTAGGAAGAACGCAGCTTTTCTTTGACTTTTCTTAGAACAATGATACAAACATGTTGCAGTGGTCTCATCTCTTTCGGTTTTGAGCGAACTTATTTCTGTGACACCTGCTTCGAGTTCAACAAGCTTACAATATGCCTTGCGTATGACACCAATCGCATATCACATAGTTAAGAATGTCAGTACGAGCCTTACTCACAGTAACATCTGTTCCCCATCTCCTTCGCTCTTCTTCTTTGCTTCTCAACCTCACAGCTGTATTTCGCAAAAAATGTCCATTCCGTTGTCAAAGTAGCTACGTTACATGTTTGCTGATGTGCTCGTTACCACCAACCGAGCGCAAAAATATATCGACAAGATTTAGCAGAGCTGCAGTAACTCGCACACATCATTCGCGCTCATCTAGCACACAGCTCATCAACGTAATCAGATTGCCCAAGAATTGAAACATCCACGAAAACTAGCTCGAAACATGCAGTAAACAATAAGGGCAGGTTGCTAGCAAAATGAGCAACATAAGGAAGCATAGAAGCAAGAAAGGGGTAAAGAAGTGCTGGAAAAGAATGTTAGGAAAATAGCCTGTGGTAAGCAATGATTATTTTTATGGTAATTTACTACACCTTGTTGTACTTGGAAATGATGTTATTATCGAGTCATTCATAAATTAATACGCATATTGCACACTATACGACGCTCTTATCAGTAACTCCTCTTCGGTAAAACCTTTTCTACGTGCTACTAGACTTCTTTTAAGATCAGAACCTGTTCAGTTCCAGCAATTTCTCCTTGTTTCTTTGTATTTGAGTTTTGATTGAGGATGTATTAGCCAGTAAAACACATTTTTACGATTTGTTACGCTAGAAAAGGTTTAACTGACAATGAGGAGTTACCGGTAAGAGTGTCGTCAGTGGCAGCGTATAATGTGCAGACTCACACATATCAAGTTACAAATCATCCGTAGATAAGAAGATACATGAAAATATAAAATAATCACTCTTTCTGGGCAACTAAATTTCTTTGGTCTATGAGCGCAAGAAGAAAACATGGAAAGAGCCTTTGCTTCTTCAACATTACATTTGAGAATTCGCAGTAAGTTCATCCTGCTAGCAAGAATTATTCGCGAAATTTGAATTCTTGTGTAGGTTTCAGACCCTAACCATGATGCTGCCACTGACCTTATTACTATGCGTGCGTATGACACAAAAAGCTGATTTCTGATGCAGCTAATCATTGAGATTTGGTGTATAAGAAAAGCTATCTGTCTAATCTTTCAATCCATATCCTATGTACGATTAGCGTCTTATACACTTGCAAATACTGCGGAATTCCTTCGTCTGTTCTCACATATTTCCCTCATCTAGTGCTCCTACCGTATCAATGGCCTCTAGCATTGAATTATCCCTATAAACGATGGTGCCCTGCACTTCTACAAAGCATGACAACAGAGTAATTTCCTGTCAATTTTTTGTAGTTTCTATGCTAAATAATCTATGCAAATGTCGCTAAGAATCGATTTACTTAGTCTAAAGCAGCGCACTTTGCACCTATGCCTTTATGTAATAAGCTTAACTTCACCTATATGAGCTCGCTGTTGGCAAAGCTTGTTATTCAGCAGATTAGGTGAAGCCAGCGAGATGCATTTACATTTTAGTGGTTTGGGATGGGTACAGAATAAGTGCAACGGAATTTTTACTTCCGTGAACGTGAGAAAATACAGTCGCATGATTTTACATACGTTGAAAGAGTGCATCAAAATCTCCATCATGGGGTTGAAAATAAGAAAACCCCTTGAGAAGATCCAATGTTTCTGGATTGGAGGCACCTTGTTTGCGTTGAGCTGCTGAATTGAAATCGTAGATGAAGGACGAATAACGCTCATCAAAAAATGAAATCACAATTTGACAATTAGTTCAGCTCAGGTCATCTAATGAGTTGTAGAATACTGGGTATGCATCCCAGTTGAATGTTATGCCACGGGTATAGCAGTTTTACCATAATTCAGAATTGTGCTGCACATGGTACATCACGCAATTTCAAATTATTAGCTCTGGAGCTCCCCTACAAGGGCAATATGTGCTGCCTAAGAACTGTCCTCAAATTTATAGGGAGTACATATCGCTACTGTTTACATCAAATGCACCCCTTTCATGGCATTACCCCTCTCGTGCGGCAGTCCTTTCAAGAACTTTGCTCAGAAACTCTAGTGATAAATCTTCTTCTTTATGCACCCCCACTGATCCTTCTCTTTCGTTTAAAATGATGGTTGAGAGTCGCAAGCGAACCCACGCCGAACTTATTCACAGCCATCCATCTTGCGCGATCTTATAAGCCATCCATTCTTTTGCCAAAGATTTTTCAGCGTTCCAAGCTTTCTGTTTTGCTGCCCCCCAGAGGACCGAAAAGAATGAAGTAAAAAGTTTAGACATCGACGAACACATAGCAAACTAATATTGTTGAAAGCTAGATGTTCGATAACTGTTATTCTGAATGTGTATTACATGAATGTCATGCCGAAAATAAATCTTTATGTGGAAGGTGAAGCAGTAGCACTTGTTTACTGTAACAAAATGGCACAAAGTGCTCGAAAAAAAAGAGGGAGAAAGAGAATGATGGCGGAAATCATGAGGCATTCTCAGTCAGAGGACTTCGTACAAATGCTTAGCTGTTTCTTACATAATTAATTAGATCTGGTATGCTTGGTTAACACCCTGGAAAATCGCGTATCATACATCTCGCCAAAGATAGTCCAACCTAATGTCATGTACAGAGCAAATCTTGCATTTTGCATTTCAATAATTTAGCTAGATCATGACATCCGAGGATTTGTTCCCAATGTTATGTGATAGAGTTAATTTAGAACATTGTGAAAAACATTTTATTCGATAGTACTTAGCCCTTGAAGCCCGTAGAACCAATCCATTTTTGAACAAAACTGCTCAAAGACGCCGAAATGTATGTTGACAACAGCCTTACTTCCTTTGAACTGTGATCGCTGTGCAGCGGAAGTAATTGACCCTACTCCAGCTGCTTTCTGAAGTTTTGCACAACTAATGGATTTCTTTCCATAATCGTGCATAGTCGGATGCGTGCGGAGTGTTTGTTTTTTTTCCGCTCTTCTAAATGGCTTCTTTTGTTTAGTAAAGACCCTGTCGCTCCAGGAGAGGTATATCGCAGTAAAAATGCAAAGTTTGACTCGTATGTTATTTAATGGAAGGCAGAGAAAGAGGAAGCAACTTCTTCTATAAGAAGGCAAAACTTCAATGAGAAAAAGAATCAGAGTGCGCAAACTAGACCGTACTTTCTTACCAAGGAAGTATATGAAGCACAACCTTGTAACACGGACTTCTGGCTGGTTTGCCTCTCAAAGTTGCAGAGCTCTAGAAGATTCCAAGAATTCCGAAAAGGATTTTTGCATAAGGTTTCTTAGTAGCTTACAAACAATCATAAATACATTCCTTAAAAACATTTTCCTCCCCGAAAAAAAAAATGCATTTGTTTCGACAGTTCAAACTATCAAACTCGAGAATATCGTAAAAGACTTTTAGTATCAGCACCTCGATACTGCATTACACACCATATTCAACCATATTTACAGACCTTCACAGGCTGCGAACAGTCTCAACTTGCTGATATCTCACCTAATCTCTCTCCAAAGCTTCACGTTGGCAGTGAAGGTTAGCATATTAGCATATTCCAGCATCCCTTATGCTGATATTGAAGCCGTCTCGGATATATTTCCGATGGCGACCCTCACCCTCGCGATTAACATTTTATGAATTCGGCTGCCCGAATGCGCACTGAGGTAAAGGCTGCTGCACCTAATTGCCTTTATTTCTCCGAGAACGATTAGTTCGAGGAAGCAGCTAAGCACCGCACGAAGATGCGGTGACGCAGCTTCACTTAAGGACCATATTTATAAAGATGTATTTGACTGCATTGACACTACGTCATGATGGCGTCATTTCATATAATTTGATATGATACTGCTATCTCATGCGTACACGCAAAGAAAAATTACGCCAAATTGGCCAGTATATTAACAAAAAGCTGGAAATTTGTCCTTTGCATTTAGCGGTTTTATCGACTTTTTTTCTTACAAATCTTGAGCTGGAGTGTTGGGAATTGTCACATAAGGACGCTAACCAACCTTATGTGATCCACGTGCAACATCAGTTACAAGCATAAACTGGTAACAGTCTTCGATCATCTCGTTCTATGCTTGTAAGCATCGTACTTGTGTAAAAGTCTTACCCATGCACCTCATTTTCCCAAATTTTTGCCTTGTGGCTCCCTTGTGCAGGCTCAATTTCAACTAGTTCCCGGGTTATGCGCATCAACAGGGCAAGATAACCGCGCTATTACTGAACAAGGGCCCTCAGGGATTTGGCGCTGGCACGGGGTGAAGTGCCAAATCAACGCGACGGCGCGCAATGCGGAATGCGCATAGACGCATAACCATTGCCTCTGAAGTGTTGGAAAAGGAAGCAAAAAATAAGAGCGGCCGAATTCCGGCGAGACTTCGCCATCATCAATAATACCACATAAATAACATGGCTTGCTATAGCATCCACATAGAAAAGTTAGGAATTTTAGCAGTAATTCATTTAGTGATCATAAAGAGTCTACCTAGACTTATTTGCGAATACTGAGTGAGACGCTGACTAAACCATTGCCCAAACGAAAGCTCACATGATTTATTCGTAATTAAGTAATCTAGCTTCAAACTCTCGCCCAGTACCGTAAACAGCCCCAACAGCATCGCCTAAACGATCGATTTGATCGATGGCTACAATGGCTACACTTTTTCTAAACAGGTTCGGATAGGAATTAGCAGATCCATAAGAAATGCCAAAATTTCATATTCATGGTGGAATTTTTTAAAAAGTTGTCGATGTTTTGCTTTCAGAAGATTCCTCATTCGCCTAGCAATACCCATGGCAGCTATGTCAGTACTTTCTTGATTGATTCTAGAAGGACAAGAAAGAGAGAAAAGATCCAAATCGAAGCTGTCTAATAAAAAGCAACTTGATTAGCCATACGGTCACCGGCATAAAGGTTACAAATACTCAAATCTCATCACATCGAAAGTTGATACCAATTGGTAGGAGCATTCCTAGTTCTCACACTTATCTGAGGTTCTTGTATGCAAACAGATTTTACTAAGCAAGTCTTCTTAATCCTTTGAATGCAAAAATTCGCAATTATTGATTATTGAAACGAGAAACTCTAACATTTGACCTATCGTCAATTCAACCCTTGCCTAATCCAGCTTCATGCAGTTCGCAGATCCTAACCATGATGCTGATGCATTTTATGATGTTTTTATAGCAGTCTCGTGAGTCTGCAAGAAAAAGTTGAGCAAAGCTGCGTGAAGTCTAGCTTGTAGGAGAACATGCGAGTTTTTGAAGTGTGTGAATTTGATTAGCTTCAAAAGTGCATAAGGGCGGAAATTTACATTCAACATCAGCGCGGAAGTAGGCTGTTCTTCAAAACGCACCTATCTGTTTTTGTAGACTAAGCAAACTTGCTAAAAAATGGTTACTGAAAACTTCCTTAGTGTCCAAATGGCTTCTAAAGCAGCCGCCTAACCAGAAGCTATGATCTTGCTTACTTTGATTTTCAACCATACTTCTCAATACAAATGAGCACTGACGCTTTTGACGCCAAACGGGGAAGTATCTTATCGAGTAAAAAACTTCCTTGATTTTTTGGTGTTTCAGTTTGTAAATGATTGGTATCACTTTTTTTCAACCATATTAGCCAGTACATCATTTTTTGAATGTCAGTTTATCCGTAGCAGGTGAAAGTTTGGAAGCAAAGACAAGACAAGTCCGCTCGGTCAAGGCCAAAAGCACATAAGTTTATCACAAATTCTGTGCTAGGCGAAAAACTTTCGGAAAAAATATTAATCTGAAAGTTCATTTCCAGTTTTCAATCAGATTAAAACTTTCATTATGAGGCTCAAAACCTTTCCTCAGTCGGTAGCGATTATGCGCAGCACATAATCCAAGGCATATTAAAGCACAACCTTACATCAAAATAATGCCAATTCGATTGAGAAGCGAAAAAAGAAGGAAGTATGGAAAAGTCCATAATGTCAGGATTTATTTTCTTAAGCTAACGCAAGCCATTTAGCCATTCTCCCCAGAAAGTCGATTCACATATCCGAATTCCCTTTCTTTTCTCCATAAATTATGCTCACGGCCATCTCCCTTTATGGTGCTTTCGAATGTTATATGGCAAAAAAGTTTGCTAGCGACGATATCTCGTCATATTTTCAATATCTCGCGTCAATGGTCAGTAATGGGATTGCCTTACATATCTGGAAACGCTTATCAGGTGGATATGACAAGCGATAAACTGGGAAAAAATCGTGTTTACGTCATCGTAATTCTTCAAAAGGCTACAATCCATGTTAAGCAGAGGCATATGATCGCAAAGCCGTGTTGTAAGGTGTTGACATATTTTCGTCATTTGTTGATCGTACTTTGTTGACGTCTGCATCATTTTGCTTGGAAAAAGATTAGGAATATGACCTTCACTAGAATTTGCAGCTTCAGCTTCGCATATGGAAGGTAGTATTTCGATTTTGAGTGATTTGAACACCAAAATACTCTTTACTAGTATTCCTACCACCCAAAATAATGCGTTCGTACCGCTAAAGCCAAATTCTCCGACTTGTATCATTACCCATGTCAACTCCCCAAAACGAACGATGTTGCTTTGGGCTCCGGGAAAAAACGAAGTTCTAGTGCGCAGCGCTCATGGCGCTCTGCATTCGGTTCATTTATGATAATCGAGTTTCGTCGTCACCACCAGCATTTGCCCGCTCTCGTTTGCTAGCGTTGTGCCTTATCGCCAACGGCTACCTCGGCATGTTTTTCAGCTGCATATGAATGTTGCTGATTGACATCTATAGCAATAGGGATTGCTAAAGGACAGGCAAATGCTGGCAATTGGTCATTTTTTAGGCCTATCATGTGCAGTAGTAGCATCTACGCCTATTCCACAGCTCATTTGCTCGCCTTGTTCGTAAAGGAGAGTAAAAACGAATGTGAACGAACGCAGAATGTGATGCGAGTCAAGCAAACAAATATATAGCAAAAACAGTTGGTGCGAGCTCGGCCCAGCTGGCACCGGTTCAAGCTGGATATCGTTTTTGGGACAAAAAGCAAGGGGATATCGTTTTTGTGGCAGAAAAGAACGAAAACTGCGGCTTTTTTTTGGTCGACGTTTCGTTTTTTTTTCGACGGTTTATTACGTTAAGGGTTTAGAGTAAAAGGTTAATGAAAGTCAAGAATGACCCGTTTCAAAAATTTCACTGGTGCCAGCTCCTGCCGAGCCCTGGTTTGGCAGGAGCTGGCACTATAGCGTACGGCATTGAATTTCCTCGATTTCGAATTCCCCTGTAATTTTCCAATTCACACTGATTGTAAGAAAGTTGTAAGAAGAAAATTTTTCTAGCACCAAGGAAATAAATCATAGAAGAACTTCAATAAGTTTATAGAACCAAAATGTTACAACTGATTGACCAAAATCTCAGGTTATCGTCTACCAAAACTTGCGGATTCTCTTGGAAAACAAACTGCCAGGGAATCATTCTCAAAAATTTGTTCAAATTTTGAGAATGATTCCCTGGCAAAGAACCTACAGTTCTTGAAAGCTATTATGCTTTGTAATTCTCTCTGTCCATCCATCTGACCTTTCACTGTCCCTGATGGTGAATTTACAATTTTTTTGAGCTAAAAAATCGTGTTAAACGCTTACGAAAATCACTTACGACATACACCCCTTCGCTATCCTAGCATGAGCAGATTAGCTGAAACCCGAGACAAGTTCCTCATACAAGTTTAGCTCCCCGATAGTTCTCGTGCTTCCACTTAGGAATTAATAGATAAGGCTTGCTTTTACGGATAAGCTCTGGTTCTTTTTCTAGAAGCTCGTCACGCGACAGAAGATGCAATAGTGTGGAACATCTTTGGTTTTTCGTAGTCTGTAGCAGAAAGTTTCTCCTACTCTCGACGTGAAAATGCCGTAAGCATAGAAAAAAAGAAGCGCATTAAACCGTACTATGAAACAAAAATATCGATGTTACGCATTTAGGAGATCCCTCCTCCACTGGCTTGCTTTACCATCAACAAGATCAGCTTAGACCTCTTGAGGACACACTCATCATGCTAGTATTCACGCTAGCGATTTGATTACACCAATGATTGCTGTAGATGTTGTGGGTAAGCGCCGTCCTCTCGACCTTTATGCGTTCAATCAAGAAATTTTATTTGAGTAGGCATCTCTTTAAGTGCAATTCAATTGATAGTTCGTTGAAAACCAAGTAACATTGCAGAGCTATCAACTTGGAGTGAATCAGAAGAGTGAAAATATGTTGTTGACACTATCTGCATTTTCCTTCTTGTATTAAAATTTAGAAAAGAAAGTACAAAAATATAAGCCTCTGTATTGATGCTGTTTTGAAAAGTAGAATGTTGATACATAAATGCAGAGGCGACAAAAAAAGAGATATGTTGCCCACATGTCATTATCGTTAGTGATAGAGTAGGTATAAGCAGTTCCGCTAGGAATCAAAAATTATATTATAACTAGCGGCCCTACGGGCCGCTGTAAGTGGGTCGGGGCAGATACATTAGTATTTGCTTAGTTGGGACGGCATCTAAGTACAAAGGGGTTCACATCTCCTCTCTAATGAAAAATCAAAATTCGCAGTAGGCACAAAAATGTCTGATCTTTCCTTCCAAATGCCACCACCAGAATTAAATTATTTAATACAGCTTGCTTCTTTCGTTGCTTAGTTAAAATCAAAATAATCCTAAAAGGATGACCAATGCAGATGCATGCTGGGCCCTCCGGGAGCAAAGCCATTTCCTATAGCTGAAATTCTGTCGAAATCGAGGTTTTTACCCTCTTTTGTGGAAATTGCGGGGAAAAAAAGACTTTCCGCTCCAAAAACTGGCGAGCCACAGAGAAAGCCTGCCGGAGCTCAACCAGCGAGACCATCTATGCTGGGTCTTTTTTCCGGGGGCAAAGGCATTTTCTGTGGCTGAAATTCTGTCGAAATCGATGTTTTTACCCTCTTTTGTGGAAATTGCGGGGAAAAAAAGACTTTCCGCTCCAAAAACTGGCGAGCCACAGAGAAAGCCTGCCGGAGCTCAACCAGCGAGACCACAGCTTCTATGCTGGGTCTTTTTTCCGGGGGCAAAGGCATTTTCTGTGGCTGAAATTCTGTCGAAATCGATGTTTTTACCCTCTTTTGTGGAAATTGCGGGGAAAAAAGACTTTCCGCTCCAAAAACTGGCGAGCCACGGAGAAAGCCTGCCGGAGCTCAACCAGCGAGACCATCTATGCTGGGTCTTTTTTCCGGGGGCAAAGGCATTTTCTGTGGCTGAAATTCTGTCGAAATCGATGTTTTTACCCTCTTTTGTGGAAATTGCGGGGAAAAAAAGACTTTCCGCTCCAAAAACTGGCGAGCCACAGAGAAAGCCTGCCGGAGCTCAACCAGCGAGACCACAGCTTCTATGCTGGGTCTTTTTTCCGGGGGCAAAGGCATTTTCTGTGGCTGAAATTCTGTCGAAATCGATGTTTTTACCCTCTTTTGTGGAAATTGCGGGGAAAAAAGACTTTCCGCTCCAAAAACTGGCGAGCCACCAAAAATTATATTATAATTCTTAGCTAAGGTGAGCAGAGAAACTCTCTAACATACTTATTTGGTCCTCACACCCATGTAAAAATGCAGCTCTCCTGTCGGCTTCACAGACTTCGATGATTTTTCCAAAAAGACACAGCCAAACTAATTAACGAAGTAGCCTGCCCACATATTCAAATGTTCCTGGTACTTTTTAAATAAACTGTTCTTCACCTGTCTCTCTCATACAATTCAACATTCTTTTCGATAAAATTTATGGCTTTAAGACTGGGCTTCGGCGAAAACTCAGGAGCCTCTCAAATGTCAAAACGCATTAAGACAGCTGGTGCTGGAAATTTATTGCTCTAAAGTCAAATCGGGCGGATTTGAGCGCAAATTGTTTTCCACAACTCAAGACCATAAAAACACTTGAACGTGGCTAATGCTCTTTCTCTTCTCCTCTAAACAATGACAGCGGTATCCTAAAAAGTTTAGATTCGATCGTGTACTTTTGGAACGATGAAACCCGATTACTTCTCCCTCGCACTGAATTCCATCAAGAATGGGATCGGTCACACGCTGTGAAGCATGCGCGTTTCAACTTTACAAAGTGCTTGCATTGTCTCTTGCCCTTTGTCAAAATGAAAACACTTGGGAAATTGAGAAGAGCTTTGATTGAGCCAATCTAGAAGTGAAGTCAAGTGACGAGGAACAAATACTTTCGAAAAAAGTTTGCTTTGTAATTCCTTCTCTTGTCGAGGTGGGAATCACGTCTGAATGTACCTCCAGATTTCCATTACCCCAGCAAGCGACTGGGCTAGTGATTATGTAGCTTTTTCACAGGGCAACTAAAAGCGAGGGGCCGCTTCTCACATTAATCACGGAATCATTTAAGGCCACCGCGCTCCAGATGTTTGTTTAGGAAGGTGAAAGGCGGATGATAGTAGGACTCCGTAATAGAGCAATATCATCGAAGTGGATAAAAGTATGGAGTAGACTCTTCAAACATTTACGAGAATGAGTTTGACAATTCGAAAAACTATCATCGAAAATCGGTTTTTTCCATATGCAATTTTCAATGGAACGTCATATTTCTTTTCTTTTTTTTATTTCGTCAGAGACAGCACACCGACACAGACAAGGCTCGGACAGGTGCCTTATAAGCAAGCGGATGACGTTTGTGGGGCAAAAAGCAAAGGGGATATCGACTTTATAGCCGAAAAAACAGCTTGTAACTTTAGCGGCGTTTCGTTTTTCTGAGTTTTTTACGCTTAGGGTTTAGGATCAAAGGTCCGTAGAATTTTGCGAAAGTCAAGGGACTTCTTTCCTTGCATTTTCGGAAACCACCTCGTGCCGAGCCCTGGACAAATCGTAAGCTCGTCCAACTCTGTACACTTCCTTTCCTTCTGCCTTCTTCAACTGTTACCCTTTTACCCCTCAGAAGGTGACACAAACCAAACAATGGGATAGGGAGCCTTGTTCTTTTCCATAGCATTTCGCTGTCTATGATTCATTTGACCAAATTTCACCATTTTCATTCGCATTCATTCATTTTGAATACATGACATGTGTCATTTTCACGAACCCTTCGAACATCAAAATCAAAAGAACATTGAAACATCCATCTACAAGTTGACAAGCGTTCAATTTCGAAAGAGCTTGTCATTCAAATTCCAATCAAAAAATGGAATTCTTCTAAATACAGGGCCAAATGTTGTTGGGTTTACTAGGAAAGGTGTTACTCGGTGGTCTTTTGAGAAGGGTTGTATACCATTATGGAGTTCATAAAACGCTGATTCCAACTTTTTCTTTCTTATCGGCGGAGTACCACAGGACGAGGAGTTATGAGCGTTTATTGGAGCAAACATTTTGGGAATTAAAGTAAAAATAGTCGCAACCTTCCTCCTAGCCCTCAGATGGAGCAATGAGAATCATTAGAGCACTTTATGCACTAAATAAGATAAAGTACAGCCACACTCCACTGCCTCATTTGACCGGTAGGAAATTTCACCAACTGATCTTATCTTGGAAATTCAACAACCTTTTGACTCTAGTAAACACTCATGACTCCTCGCCCATGAATGCTTCGCAGATAGGGATGACAGAATCAGAATCAGCGTTTTATGCCCTCCAAAATGGTATACATCACATCTCAAAAGTTCCTTCACTTAACCATCCTTCTCTTGTAAGTGAGAGCCCAATTTTGCGTGTTTAAAAGAAATTTCCCCAACTTGCATGATACTGTGCAACTCTACCCTAGTTAAGAAAGTCATATATCCGTTATCCACATGCAATACCTTTTTTCTCCAAAAGTGTTACATCACTTTGGCATGCAAGAAAGTCATGTATTTTTCAGGCTAGTTGCATCTGCTTCTAGCTTGTAATACGTCAAATAAAGTGATGAAAAAGGACAGAGATTCTGATAGTTGGAAGATAATGAAGCATTATATGAATGCACCAGTGCAAACCTTGGAAGCGCATAATGACTTGAGAATAAATGAAGACTGAACAGACTGAAAAAAATTAGCTAGGAAAAGAAATGGCTAATCTGTAGGCAGCCGAAAAAAACGTGCAAGTTCCCTGTTCGTGAGCTATCAGAGTAGCTTTAAAAAGTGTGATTTGATTATACATTCCGTGGTCTCAAGTTCAAGCAATTTTTTCACTTTCGTCATTCACATTTACATAGATGATATGAGAGAGCAGAAAAATGTGCATAATATGAATGTGGAAAAAGAGCAAGTTGCGGCCACAGTGATGCTTTGAACGACCTCGGGAAACACATTCTCATGTCGTAGCGAAAGAATGAAAAATTGAGACAGCAGAAGCATGTGAATCATGATCGAAAGCCAAAACACTTCTGGAACCTCTCCCCATTTCTGGGGAAGCGCTACTATTCAAGCAATTGTGGATAAAACATGTATATTATCTGGCTTACATTCTAACCTCCTATTTGGAAAACAGTTCTCTTTTCTCTTTGAGAAAAGTTCATTACAGTAATCATTTTGTGCAAATTGAAGGTTACGAAGTGTGTGCTTTATGAGTCTTCCAGATTACCATTCAGCATGGATTCATGTTGGGAGTTTTTTCTTTCAAAATGGACTTTTGTGCGTCTATCATTTGCTGAATTTATGGCGCCTATTGCGGTCTACTTTGCAATTAACTACCTGCTAAATCTTCACTAAATAGCTTCAAAGACAAGAGTCAATTGTCACGTTTTGACAGAAGGATGGATTTATTAGGTAAAAACGTATGATCTCAGCCTAAAGTGTTTCAGGACCAGATAATCTGGTGAAGAATTATCAGGTTTTAATAGGTCAGCAGATCCGTCGATCCTTTCTCAAATTCAACCGAGTTTTTATTGAGTGATATGAAAAAAGAAATTTCTATGTTAAGGGCTGGCGAGGTGGCTAGTTCCCCTTAACTTTCCCAAAATTTTACGGTCCCCTTTGACCCTAAATTATAAATCAAAAACCCTCAAAAAACGAAAGGTCGACCCAAAAAAACGTAAACTAAGCAGTGTTTTTTCGGCCACAAAAACGATTTCACCTTTGGTTTTTAGTCCCAGAAATGATATCCAGCTTGTTATCTACCTGTGTAGAGCCCTGGTTAGTGATGTTTCGCACCATTTATGACTCATCTGCATACTTTGCATATCACAGCGATTTTTGGTCTCAGGCTAATGTCCAGCTGCTCTAAAGCAATGTTTGCTCGGTGGTCTCAAAACAACTACAGTTTAAGTGAATATCATCATTTGCAGCCTGCAGTGTTTTCCTTTGTTTTTTAGTTGCCAAAGAATAGTCTCATTACTGCTTTCAAATGCAATAGACAATGAGATACGATCTGTAAATTAAGCCCTATTCTAAAGGAAAGGACCATAATTCATAAAATGGCCACTTTGCTTTGACTTACGTTTAGAGCATAAGGTAAGTGGATGAAAGAAAAACTATAAAGGCTAACATTATGCTAAGACTTAAGGCTCCGTAAAAGCATAAAACAGCTATGATTCTAGAACCACGGAATTGTGGTGCTGCTAGAAAATATTACTCTACAGTTACCGTAATTTAGCTGCAATAAAGAAGGACCAAGAAGAGAAGGATTTTTCTTTTTAATGGGCTACCTACGTTCATCAATATCAAAGCTATAATCAAAGTCCAGCAACGAAGATATCCCAACCGACTGATTAACACCAATGATTTGTGATTACTCTCAAATTTGACAAACCCTGAAAGTTTTGATGTGTAATGTGGAGAAAATGAAGTAAAATCCTAAAAAAAACCCTGACTCTTATACGGCCCCAATTTTCAAGTCCCTTCAAATTCCCTTCCAATGCCGAATTTCCTCTTTTTCGATTTTGCTTTCCAAGGCCTTCAATTCATCCCCAAAACATTCCCAATCGAAATCCTAAAGAACACGCTTGGTCTGCATTAATTAAGCATTATATGAGCCCATATTGCTGCAGATTTTATGCCCTACCATAGCTTTCGCCTCCTATGCCCGCAAACTCAATTCACGACTCTTTCCTCCTAAATATGCACGTAGAGGTTGATGTTATCGATTCTAAGCCAAACCCACCAGCTTATTTTGCTTACAAAGTATATCAAGCAAAATACTTTATAAAGTACGTGCAGTGAGCATACACATAAGATACTGAAGTGCACCTGAGAACATTCTTCAATTCAACGACAAGTGTCCTTTAGATCCTCTTTAGAGCAGTACTGCACATACTAAGCAATGCTATAATTGATCCACAGCAAGCTAGATGTCTAGCAAGTGTCATCAAGCAGTGAAAAACCCGTATGTAGATCCCTCTCAAGAGAAAGGGGGGGGGGGGTCGGGGGCGCAATGACGAAAAACCCTCGTTAAACTTCTCAACGTCAGAGCTGACGTCAAAGTCGCAAATCTAATATGGGATCAAGAGGCTGTAGTACTTCTCAGAATTATCCGTTAAGAGTTCCGTTCCGTAATGCGCATTTCTGCCCGGATCCACCTAATCACAACAACTTGATCCCCTTCATGACCGAAAAAAAGAGAACAATGCAAACCTGAAGTACAAACCCCTTATATGCAGCTAACAATAGCGAACCGAGAGACAATTTTTTGAGAGTCTTTAAGATTGACTTGAAATTACTTTGAATAATTCCAGTCTTTAAAGTGCAAGCCAAGGCTGCAAAATAGAATCTCTCTGGGTCTGGCTCCTATCTTCCTTTTTTTGCAATTTCGGGCTGTTGGTCCGCAAAAATTTCGAAATCCCATTCCCAAAAAAGTTTTTCTGAAATTCGTTCAGACCATTCATGCCCTTTCAATAGGAGAAAATTTCTTTCGCGTCCCCTAATTTAAAAAAAGCTCTCTCATAGAATGGTAGTTGACAGATTACAATGCTGAAATTTTTACGTATACAAATTAAGAAATACTCAGTTTTGGAGTGCAAAACCTAAAAAGTAGATTTTCTTTTTTTCCCCAGATCCTAGCAGACATTTCACTAAGAGACTTTTGATTTCTTTTTGAAAGCGTTTCTTTTTCTCGATTTCTTTTTGAAAGCGTTCCTTTTTTCATCATCTAAGTTCGTGGGGAAATCTAGCATTCGTCAACAGTTAAATACACAGAATCCTTTACATGAATGCAAAAACTAGAACCATAAGACCGCTACTCTTTGTAAATGAAAATCTGTAAATATTTGATCCAGACATAGAAAGTTGATACTTTTAACCTTTGATTCTTCAACAAACATACGATTGTAAAAAATCATCTTGGATGAAGAAGTCGCCAACCAAACTTTTCCAGCACTTGAAGGTCCAGAAACCCGGAATCACTCCCTCTATATTATAGCAATCCTATTTGCTGTCCATACTATCTATTGACTGCTAGGAGATAAGCTGATCTTGTGTCGCTAAGCAAAAACACCGGAAATCACATTATGCGGAGTACGCGTTCAATAAGTAGTAAGTTTTCACAATAAACGAGCAATGTCTACGAGTTACTATGGCCCAAGATAAAGTAACACTGCATAAAATAGGTCCCTCATCTTTTCCTGCTTGAGATCTGCATTTGAAGAATCGACGGAAGTTTAGGACTGAATATGCATAAAAATGTCAACGCACGTAATACATATCAAATTGATGAATAGGCTGGTGTAACGACAAGTCGTTTCCGCTATGCAAAGCCCAGCAATTGCTTGAAATTTTATCCGCAAAAAAGGTTATTTGTAGACACACTTACTTTCAGTCCCGTTCACGAATTTTATTGGAAGGAAAGAAAGCGGGAAAAAACATCAAGGAGATATAATAGGAAAAAACTAAGTAAATAGTGCAAATGTTCAGTCGAGTGCAAAGCGAATTTTATTGGAAGGAAAGAAAGCGGGAAAAAACATCAAGGAGATATAATAGTAAAAAACTAAGTAAAAGTGCAAATGTTCAGTCGAGTGCAAAGCATTATACTGTAATGTTGAGTGTGTATTCAAGAGTTGCACACTATTTACTTCTGAGGCAACGCAAGTGGTAGGAACTTGTTTGAGTTTTTCATAAAAGGCAGTTCAGACGAATATTTGCTTGGTGAGAAGGTGTGCCATATCGGATAAGGAAAATGCAAAAGTCAAAGATTAAAAGGCAAGAAAATTGAGGAAACTTGCCATAAACTGCGTTGAACCCTAATTATTCATGCAGACTTCAATCCCTTACTGAAACTGATATCCTGAGAAAATTCAAAATGATGAAAGAAAGCTAGTTTTTTGCAACATCAATCAAGTTTTTGTGTTAAGAATGAAAGCACCTGGTAAAAAATTAGTTGCTTCACAACTTTAACAAGAGAAGAAGTAGGAGTAAATTGAGTTGCTAGAAATAAATAAATGGAGCCTAGTAACTTCATTTACTATGCACAGAAAAATTCAGCCAAATACTTCAAAGTGCCAAAGTAATTAGAGGAGAGCTTGATATGCACATCGACATGTCTGTCTTCACGATAGTGGTAATAGCGAACAGCTAGGATGCACCTTTAAAAAGAGTAGGCACATAGAGAATAAGAAAAAAATGTATGTAATGGACATTAGTGAGGTCTCTTTCCACCAAAAAACTTGGTCCGAATTCCGATAGAGCTTATTATAATGAATGCATGAATTAATGAATATTCAACGAAGGCGATAGAGAAGAAAGGAATAAGAGAAACTCAGTGACCGTAACACATGTGGGGATTGCTTACACTGTTCTCGAAGAGCTTATATAGCACGGCCAGGAATTTCTGACAAGAATGATCAAGTATCAACACGCTTAATCAAGTTCCGACGCGTACAAGAAAACGTTCACCACAAGTTGGCAGGACTAGCGATGGCTAACATGTCACACGTGTTACAAATATGTTTTTAACAAAGTCACTGGATAAATCGATAATCATAGTTTGAAAACGTGAGTTTGAAAAGAGATGCAAGAAATAACAACCGGTATGGAGGTAGAATGAAGCTGAACTGACGCGCAATGGCGTCAAAATCGATCTGGGTCATAACTTTGACCTACGCGTCACGGCCGCGGTTCGAGATTACGGTGTGCGTTCATTTTATTGCGCACTTTTAACTAATTTTATCTCAGGCTCATGCTAAAAGGATAGTTAGTGGTCAAATCAAGTAAGGTCAAAAGAGAAAGCCTTTTTTCACAGCAATGCGCTTATCGAATTTGTTGGCAACGAATGCTTTAATGAAAAGAAATGCTATTTCGAATAATTCCGTGGTGCTGTGGAAAATTCTTTTCTTGGAATACGCAAAATTCCAACTGTTAATTGTTTATGGTTTCGTTTGGAATTTCTGAATTATTCAATTGCTAGGGTCTAAAATGACCACCAATTACATGACGTCAACCACCCAATTTTGCTACTTTGATTCAGACAGCCGAAATGTTATTTTTTACAAAAAACAAATCTTTGACAGAGATTTCGTTTTCCTTTAACATTCGCTTAACCATAATTCAGTTATGGAGATCAGTTCAAAAAATCAAGCGTCGAATTTGCATATACATTTTGAGTTGACATTTCCTCCAATTTGTATGTGAGTAACAAGCCAATTTTACTACTTTTACTTCTTCTTGCACTCTACATGCACGAATCAAATGTGCTGCTTCTTTGGAATTTTCTGTTTCTTTTTATCAGGAAGTTAGAACTTCCTATTACGAAGAGAAAAACAACGGTAAGGTGATTAAGTCCTTTTGTTCTTAAAAATCCTTTTGTTTTTTAAAAATCTACAAAAACCACATACTTCAACACGGAACACCTGTAGATAAGAGCGAAAAAGTTTTTGATGTCTTTATCCAAACCTGACAAGCTGTAAAATCAAAGTCTCTTAAAATCGAAAGTCAACTTTTTGTTCGTATCGCTTTCCATTCACATTAATGCAATTTTTTCTTTGCCTTCTCTGCTTCTCAATTTGCTTTTTTTCGGGATTGGCCAATGCAAGCATTACTCTGGAGACTCGAGGGAGAATATATGAGTGCTGCGTCGTTCTGCTTGCATTCATATAACGAAATCTGTTTGACGGCGAAGCCTAAAAGGCAATTTGTAGGTGCCGTCGCCGGGAAGTCGTTGAATAGAGGTGGCAGGGCGCGCGTTCCGCGCCCTTCCTAACTCTTCCCACTTATCGGCTGCTCGAAGAAAGCAGGGGGGGGGGTATAACGTTGTGCAAAAATTCAGGAAATATGGGTTAATGAAGATTCAAAGGTTCACATAGCTGTCGTATTTAAATCTAGGAAAAAGGTCCTATTTTCAGCGTTTTTTACGTGATCGAATAGTTTGAATTTGAACACTCTTAAAAAAAACCACCACATATCTTTATGATTTATGGATTCAGCCTTCTATACAGTGAAAATAGAAAATTTTCTATAGTCTTCCAGAAAAATCAACCCTCCTAGCCGAGCTTGACAAACTTTTGCCAAATCAATTCCATGATGCACTTCCTGCGTGGGTATGAAAGCAAATCTTTTCTTCACAGAAAAATGAATAAAATAGCAATTCCTACACTTTATCTCATTTGTCGATACATAAAGCGTACCCGCACTTTAATCAGATTCTTTTAAAATCCAAACACTTTTTTCTGTAATTGCAGTGTATAGCAATCAGCTGCACTAACGACAGAAAAACCTAATCTCAGCTGATTCAAGCAATCAAAATGCTCATTCTTTTTCTTTTGAAATCAGAAATCTTCTCCTTTAATCGGTTTTTTAAAAAAGCAGAAAAAAAAGATTGCATTGCCACATGATATGGAAAGACATCACACATTTTCCGATGTGCACACATGCGCAAAAGGCAGCGTTTTTCTGCAATTGCGGATGTGGCAATTTCGATGCGTATGTGCTTGTTGTGTACCGCAATAACACAACATGAACGAGCTGCTTACGACATTCTGCTCTGCGAAATTGTTCTTGTCCCAAAATACAACAGCTGCTCTATTCTTGCCAGCTTTGAAGGGAACCTTCCTCTAACGTCACTAACAAGGGAAGTTCACTTAGTCGAAGTGGCGATTCGGAAGAAGATCTATACCAGTGAATAGAGCTTAAAAAGCTGATTTCAGATATACCTTCTATATCTGCGATGCGTTGTTCTGAAAAAAGTTATGAGCTTTTCTAAAGTCAAATTATCGTGCATTTTGAATCCCAAACAAAATAATCTCTACACGAAAGTGTGCAAGCTCAAGCCAACCACCTAGGAAGCATTGTATGTCTAATTCGAGTTTATCCGAACGTTTTCGAGTGTTTTCCGACCATGTTGTTTATCTACAGGCCGTCATTTCCCTCCTAGATCACACTTCCATTATATATACAAAAAACATAACCCCTCAATCTAAAAGAACGCGCTGCAGATATTGAAAATATATTTGAGAACATCGTTTTACGTTTTATCTATTGGTAGTTTCCAAAAATTTCCGACGCGACACTTTTTTCTAGATGGAGGCTATGGGATTTTTTTTGTATACATAATCAAAGTGTGATCTAGGAAGGAAATGACGGCCTGTGAATAAACAACATGACCGGAAAGCACTCAAAAACGTTCGGATGAACTCGAATTAGAACTACAATGCTTACTAGGTGGTTTGCTCAAGCTTGCACACTTTCGTGTAGAGATTATCTTGATTTTGGGACTCAAAATGCACGAAAATTTGACTTTAGAAAAGTTCATAACTTTTTTCAGAACAGCGCATCGCAGATATAGAAGGTATATCTGAGATCAGCTTTTTAAGCTCTATCCACTGGTATAGATCTGCTTCCGAATCGCCACTTCGACTAAGTGAACTTCCCTTGTAAGTTTGGAAATCTTGGTGTAGTTGGTGCAACTGCACAAAATTTTTGTGACTACACTGCACTGTCCTCGCATTATTTCGTTCCAGCTTCCGGTTCCATCCGCTTTTCCAAAGGTATTTTCTGATTTTATGCAGCATCCAAAACTAAATTTTTTTGCAATTGCACTAATTCGCCTGGATTTTGACGGTAAGTGTGCATCTTCATCCATAGCCATAAAGGCAAGTCCTGATCCCAAAATTTTTTTTCGTTCGCTTGTTGATGGCATATGGCGTAGCGGGAAGAATAAAAGCGGCTTAGAGGCAAATGATGTACAACCAGCTTAGCAGATGTCATTGACCCATTCTCATGCTTTCCATATTTTGGGCGGAAAAGTGCGTTTTGGGGAATGTGGTTATGATAGTAAGGCTAATAGGGCTTTTTCTATGCACCTAGAGATCAAAAGGGTAAAAGTTAAGAAGTTTGTAATTCCACAGAGTTCAAAGCATCTGCCTATTATATGAATTGGTTATTTCTGACTCAGTGTGTGCGAGGTTAAAAGTCATTCGAGTAGAAGCACGAAGTAACTTCTTTTCCTATTGAATGACTGTAGTCGGTAATGAGCTATTCCCGGAAATCTTTTCTAAGCAACTAATCATCCGTGAATGATATGAAAACTTCCACCGATTATAAAGAAATTCATTTTCCATGCCCTAGAGGCGGAAAGAGGAAGTGGTATGTGGGGGGGGGGGGGGGTAGAGAAAAGATCGCTAAAATTTTTACGGTTGCTCGAAATCCTTTTTCTCACAATTAACTTCAAGCGAATCAAAAATCTAGAAATTACGGATTTTTATAAAAGTTTGCAAGAAGATTCCATCAATTCTAGGCTTATGGCTAATTATTTATTGATTATTTGAAATTCATTGTTCTAGTGATTGTAAATAATCACAGTCATTGTCAGCTTTCATGGATTCCGGCTAAGTCTTGTAGGAAATTTCCTCTTCAGAATTTTAGGGTCAGAGCTAGCAAAAAAGGATTATTTTCACATGCATTTATTTGACACTCTCCAGCATCTGCGCCAGAACAAAAATGAATCACAATTGAAATTCTACACTCTTGGCCAACACGCATCCAAGAAAAATGTATTCGGGAGGCTGTCATTTCCCACCCTCACCCAAGAAAAAATTTCTGTGCCTGCTACCGCTGTTCTTATAATTTGAGATCTGCTCACTCAGTTTATTCTTTCGATGTTTTTTGCGGTTGTAGATGACATGAATCCAGACATTTCCTTTTGACATCAACTCAAATCAACATCTAGAATCATTTCTAACTTTACTAATTCGACTCCTGCATAGAAGTGACTCTTGCAGAAAGATCTGATTACATCGAGAGAGGGAGAAAGCTTGGCATGAATAACTTTTCTTGACATGCAGAAAAGGAATCAATTTATGCTAAAGAAGTAGCGGCAACAAGCATATAGAGGGCATGTAACTCTGTGGTGAACGAATGTGTCCGAAAAAAACAAGCAAGAGTTGCCTTTCCAGGCAATTATAGGATTTCCAATTCCTAGCCGTTTCCAGACTGAGATAGCCGAGATGCAAAAGGAAAAGTCAATAAGATTCACTTCTGGAGTTATCCAATTCTGTGAAGTTTTTAGATGAGAGAAGCAAGACGGACGGATTCAAATGATATAGATTTTCCATTGAATAGTGATTCTTCAAAATAAAAATTTCATTTTGTTGCAAGTTCTCAGAATTAATATCTAATCTTCTTTAGTAACCTCAGAATAAATTTTGGATGCTACTGCCGTTGAGCACCAGTACTACTTCAGTGTCATATTTATAATTTTGTTTTTCATTGATCTTGTTTATTATTAATATTTTCACTACACTTTAAGTGACAATAAACAAAAACTCATTCATTTATCAGTAAGAAGCCAGATTATCTTACATCACGGAAACTGAATGTAAATGGCTGTAACCTAGGCAAAATGAGTGAATTCAGAGAAACTTTGGTGATAGGAACTTACTCATTTTTTCTTATTTTCTTAAGTCCAGGCTCTTCAAAATAACCAGTAATACTAATGAGTTACTATATAATAACCATTTCTTGTCATAGAAAAAGGATGAAATACTCCTTCCATGGCAAAAAATGTGATTTGATAGTACTTGTGAAGGAAAAAATCGACCGAATTCAATTTGAAATTTGAGCTTACGGAGTTTTCTTATATAATAGTGCTATAGAAGCATGTGACTTCTAGGATTTTGATAATAATCCGAGAATATAACAGTAGTGATGAATGCTTTGAGACTGATCTGCACTTTGAAACATAAGAGTTTAAAAGATTACGCGAATTAACAGACAGCTAGATATTTGTATGTTGAATTCTAGGTGGATAGTGCTCCAGAGTGCTTTAAGATATGAGAAATAGCTTGGATACGATTTACAAGGGCTAAGAGTGGCTAATCTTTTGCACTTACCAGATCGGAGACAGCCAGCGAGAAGATGAAATAGTTGGACGGATGTCGAATATTCTTATCTAGATAGTATGACAGCAGTACAGCTAGATTTCCGACCACCGTAACGATGGAAAGCACGCCCATCAAGGTGGTCCACAGCAAGGAACCCGCATCGCTCATCGTTCATGCATAGCCGTAGGCGAAATGAGGGGCTGGAAGTGTCTTCTCAGGTACTGACGCACGGAACGCGAGGTCCGTCACCGCAGGGTTAAACTCCTTACCCAGGGGTGCTTGGTTTTGACGCTACCCTGGTGAAAGCTTGGGGTTAGGTTGGGTAAGACGAAAAGCAGTGTCTATTTGTGCTCGAGAAAAAGCCGTAAATGTCGCTTTCTACATGTAGAAGCTGCCGACGGCTGTGGACACTACTAACTCTCCTCTCTCGCACCCTTACTTCCCCCGCGCAACTTCGCCCCGCCCTCTTCACGGCCTGCCCGGCTCACCAACCGATCAACCCCGCCCTTCGCAGGGCCTAAGCGAGATTTCGCGCTCTAAGACGTTCGCCGTGGACGAGTGCACGAAGGCGAAGATAATTCGCTTTTAAACTGGCGCCGAAACGCGACACAACAGGCGCGCGCATGAAGGCGCTCAGAGCCTGCTTCTTGGCTGCCCGAGTCTATGATCAATGGTAGAGGGAAAGCACACTATGAGGGCAGCTACGCAGTTTTGGCACGAAAGCGATGCGACGCGTACGGGCGGCCGCGTTGCGAGTATCCTTACGAAATTTCACGTTTGTAATCGTTTTTCTTGCTTTTTTTTCGTGTTTAGGCTGTTTTATTGTCAAATCCATGTTGGCAGGGCAATTTTCTGTGATTAGAACAGGTCAGCATTTCTTCTAATAGCGTTTTTGAGCTTTTTACCTTATTTGTGCACTTATTTTCTCTGCTTTCCGTGATTGCGTTGTTTCGGTCTAATCGTTTGCCTTTTTCCTGCATAGCAGTACTTTTACGCTGCATTTTAGAATTTTTTGCTTGTTTGTAGTTCACACCGATGTTCAAAAACCGGGCAAGCACCGTGGCCAAATTCCGCCTAGTCGTTTTCGCTTGACAGCGATATTCTCTTGTTAAGGTTGTGGCATTTCTAATCTCAGCTTTTTCTTTTATGATAATTTTGATTTTGTTGAGAACAAACGTTGCAGTGCAACGTGCATCTCTCCAATCATTGTCTCAGTGTATAGCTCCTCTATACGAGACGTTTTTTTGCATCATTTGGTTGGTAATTTTTTGGAAGTTCAAGCTGTGTTGAGTCTCCGCTCCTGTAATGATTTGTGGTACATGCTCCATGCAAGAATACTCAATAAATAATGTCATGAGTTAAAGAGATAGCAGCTGGGTTAAAGTGCTAAGAGTGAGTGGATCGTGTTTGGCCAGCGCTGTGAGGAGCTTATTGGAACTAATTTAACTCTTGCTTCCTTTTAGGGATGTAGGCTTATAGCAATAAAGCCCCCCCCCTTTTCCGGCTCTTCCTCTAGCAGCGTTTTTCGATATCGCAGATTGTCATGTGATTGTTCGACCTTTCATTCCTGCGATGTACAACTCGTGTGTTGTTGGCGAATTGCCAGTCGAAGTGTTACCTTTATTTATTTTAGTTTGGTCTGGCGGATCCAATGTGTTCACTTCCGGGTAGCAGCAATTCAGATGGAACACAAGGCAGCATTCACAAGTGGTATTTCACAAAAGAAGAGGTTTGCAGATCAATTTCATTCTCGACCTTTTTCACAAGGCTATAATCTTGTTCTTCCCCTCATTTTCAATTTCTTAACCGAATTTTTATAGGCCGCCAATACTGCGAGCATTCGCGAACATGGCTTCACTCCTGAAAAGGAGTTGACGTATCGACAGCAAGCTACTCGCTTCATTCAAATAATGGTTGATCAGCTCAACCACAATGTCCGCGATCAACGGGGAAAGATGTAAGTTTTTTTGAAAATGTGTAGCTTATCGATTCAGTAAAGATTCTTTATGAACGTAAATTGTCACCATTTTTTGTGTTTTTTTTGGTTTCTGCAGTGTTCATTTATGCTCTTCACTTATTTTCTTGTTAATTTATTGTACAGGGACTGAGCTGGTCGTAGAACAAGGCTTTTATTTCTTGCTGCGTCTAAGAGAGGCACTTATTTCTTCGTAATGTTTCTGTTTGCTACTTCCTTTCTACGCATCGCACCTTTTTTTGAAGCAGCTCAATAGCGCGAGAAGTTGGTACCTGGATACTCAGTCTTTCTGCTTCGCTATCCTCGTCCTTATCTTCCTGAGAACTGGAGAATAATTAATCGTGTAAATAATCAAATCTTTCTTGGATTAGCGCTCAGATTTGGCTTAGGGCTAGATATATATAGCTCTGAAGAGGATTCAGTTTCCATTTTTGATTACTGTCTGTAACCATCACGTTTTTTTTCAGTTCCCAGTTATGTATGTGTGCTGCCATAATGCACATGCATAGGTTCTTCTGCTTTCATTCCTTCAAATTCTTCGATTATAGGGTGAGTATCCGTTTTTGTGTTGGTCGATTTAAGTTTTGCTCTATATCACATTTTAGGATGTCGCTGCAGCTTGCTTATTCCTGGCTGGAAAAAGTGAGGAATGTCCAAGGAAACTGGAGCTCATCGTCCGCGTTTGGTGGGCAAAGAAGTTCGAGCGGCATCCAAATATACCATCGCATAATGTAAGTTTCGTCGATTTTGGTATAGTGTACGGTAAGGAGAAAGATCCTCCCGGTTTGTCTTTTGTTTCCCCGTTAAAATGCCGTTGTTCTGCTTTCCACTCATCAGTGGATTATAGCATTACATCGAAGCGGCACAACTGATTGTCCAGTTGGAGAACGTCATCCTCCAAACCATCGGTGAGTCTATCTTTGGCATTTGCGAGCACTAATTCTCATAGATGTATGCAACACTGTTTGCATTCGATGTTCAGTCGTATGTCAGAATGTAGTTGAAAAATTCTGACGATTCGTATTTAGCCTTTGATCTCAAGGTCGAAATGCCACACCCATTCGTTTTGGCGGCGATGCACGAGATTGCCCATAGTAATGGTTTTCTCCCATCGTTCCGTGATAGTGGATCAGCTGTTCAAATTTCTTTTCTTTCAGACAACAAGAAGCTTACCGAATGTGCGTACTTCTTTGCCACTGATGTGTGAGTTTACAATTCAGACCTCATGACTTAGCTAATGACTTCTTTTTTCTTACTTCCTATTCAAGTTTATGAGAATTGTTTACATCTGGCAGCACCTTTGGTTAACCTCTCGAGCAAACGCTGTTTTTCCTTGTTTTTCTTGATAGAAAACAGTGACGTTCACTTCCTCAGCATATTGTTGAACTTTCAAAAATGTCATTTGGCTTTTTTTGGGTTATAGATTACTAACATATGCCAACAGTTGACACGTGTCGTCAATCTTTTTATCAGTGAAGGTTGTGATTTAGCTAGGACGTCATTATTTTTGCTTCATTTCTTGCAAAAGGGAAAAATTATGAAAGTCAGAGGCTGTCATGTTTGACTTTGTCAGATGTGCTCTTTGTATGTGACTGAATGGTGTTTAATTTCAGATTGTGCGTGACAAACTGGGCAATTCGATACAATGCGAGTGCGATAGCATGTGTTTGTGTACACCTCGTGTGCGTATACGCTGGATACGAGGTGCTGGTCAACCCTTGTTCCCATTCTGCCTAGAGCGCGCTTTGTAATGCGAACTGTGGGTGGTCGTGGTGGATACGGTCGTGCGCGGGAGGGTTCTAGTGCCATCGCGTGTCCGAAAAAGTTCACGTTGATTTGGCGCGGCCCGCTCACGATCCCACCTACCCCCTCAGACGCTGGCAAGTTTCTCGGGGCATTTGGGCAAACGTACATGAGGCGAAGCAGAGGTACGTCTATTGTGAGCCCCTAATATATTTTCGTTCTTTTGATTTAGTTGCGTTTCCGACAAAGTGCTTCACGGTTCCAATCATCATGTGATACCTTTTGACTCTTTTGCTGAATTTAGTATGATGTAGGAACTGCGAAGCAAAATAAAACTGTGTGGCTTTTGCGCTAAAACATCAGATGAAATATCAGCATTGGTTTATGCACTGTTGCCTATAGCGCAGTCTAGAAAATCATTTACCTTTTGTGTAAACCACTCAAGGATAATCAAAGCGGTTAATAAAAATTGTTTCGCGATTGTAAAGTTCGGGGGGCTCATATCGTTTTTGTATGCTTGTAGGGATTTTTGGAACCAGGCTTCAGCAGGTTTTCCCGTTTTGTGTGTTTATGCAGTGATTGTAAGCACGGTAGCGAATAGGTTCTTAGCTGAGTTGGATAATTTTTCTGAGCGTTGCGTAATTTTTCTGAGCTTACCGACTATGTCCCAAACTAAGTTGCGTGATTTTTCTGCCGCTGTGCGCATTAGTGCGTTACGTGAACAATGCAGCGGCATATCTAATCAACTAGTTAGTGAAAACCTTAGCCGAAGCCTGAGTTATGCCCTTTTGCCCTATCTTTTTTGTATGCTGATGCTGTCAGGCGTATCATATCTTTTGTCTGCATACTTGCTTCTTTGTCGTGGGATCATAGAGATTTTTTAGATTCCTGCACCTGCTCCTGGGGAAAAAGCATGGTACGAGAAACTCGATCCGCACATGACGCGTGAGCTTCTAAATGGTATATTACACCAACTTTTCTCACAATCAGCCATGAAATCTTATTTTTGCAGAGATGTCTCAAGAGTTTGCCAGCATATACAAGTCATGTAGGGAATGGTTGGCACTTACACGATTTGTAGCAAAGGGAATAGTGAAGCCGTCAACGCCGAGTCCGAATCCTGCAAGGAGTCCTGCTGAAGAAAAGGAAATTCTTCCCCCACCTCCTCCACCTCCAACCTTCCATAAAAAAGTGGATCTTTCAGAGTACAAGGTATGTAGTTTGTTTTGTGGTCTGTCCATCTGTTGACATTATCCACACTAAGATATCTTGTCTGTAAAGTCAGTCATCCGCCTAACATCTGAAACTTAGTACATGTCAAAACCATGTGTGAAATGCATGTGGGATTTGATAATGTGGCTCATTCGGTCTTTATCCACCACTCGCGATTGTGTATTCTTTGCAAAGTCGGTTTACCGTAAGGGCTTTGTGGGTTTCTAACTTTTGCCTTTTGGTTTTGTAATGTTAATTTCAGAACTTATTTTTCAGGAGCGAACGAAATCCATGGGGCCTAGCAGTGAGCGAGCTTCTGCGGAACGTTCTGCACCACGACGAAGTTTTATACCTGATACTTCGCAAGCTCGTCCAGACTTATCAATGCCAAACCTTGCATTGCCTGGTCAAGAGCCGATTACCCCATCGCCTTTGGGTTGGTTTTTTTTTAGAATTTCGTTCACTGGTATTTTCATGTTGAACTGCTCATTGAAAGGGACGAATCTGATTTTTTTTAAATCAAAGGTCTTGCACTGGAAGATGCGGTCTGCGTCATTCTGTCAGAAGAATATTCACTTTCCGTTTTTAATCGGGTTTTTTCAGCTACTCAGCCACATGAAAATGGTCACAAATCACGGGATGAGCACAGCCGTCGTGAGGAAGAGAGGAGAAGAGAGAAGGAGCGACGTCGGAGGGAAGAACGCGAAAGGCATGGCCATGTTGAGCGGCCAGAAGAGAGAGAAAGACGGAAACGGGAACATGAGCGGATGTCCGGTGGTGCTCCTCACCCACCAGTGTGAGTTTTTTTCTATTCTGAGTGTTTATGATTCATGTCCTCTTTTCTTTCCAATAATTTAGTCCATTGCAGTGAGAAGAGACCAAGACATGAAATGCCACCGTCATCAGCACCGTCTTCTATGGGCTCTACGAATGTTGGAAATGGATCGAAACCGCCTAGACCAATGACTCAAGTACAACCATCTGTGCACCACTCTTCATCACATCCTCATGGTTTGAATAGTGCAAATGGTTCACATTCCAGAAGAGAAAACGATGTTTTGAAGGTATGAAGTTACGCAGAATATCTTTGTAGTTCTTCTTTTCAAGCATATGCCTTAGTAATATATTCAGGGTAATGTCAGGTCTCTTTGATCTCGAAAGTAATGGGTACATAGGTTCGGATCTTGCATCGAAGCAGCAAATTTCACAAATTAGACGACGTCTTAGCTCGTACATCAGAACACACACACATGTGCCATCTCTTAGTTCATGCATCATAAAACACATGTGCTATCAATGGTTCACAGTCGGCTTTATCAAAACTCAGCGCGCATAGACAACACGAAGTTCATCTATTACGTACCCAGCTTTTACCTCATTTATTGTTGTTATCATCTCCAAGTCAATTGATAGCGGAGTTTCTTGCTCTGCTTGCATGTAGAGTTGAGTTTTGGTGAAGCCGAAACTCAACGCTTGCCATATGTCAAATATACCTCGCGATAGTCTTGTATTTCGTAAGAGGAAACTCGTTCTTATCAACGGGAGTCATTAAAATGAAGTTTTACTTTTGTGAATAAAACCTACCCGTCTTGTTGTTTCGGTATGGCTCTCTGCCTTCGGTTGTCGGCACAAACTGTCTTCATCTGTGTTTTGTGAGCCGTATTTTATCGCTGCATTCTTCCTGGTATGTAAGGTACAGTATCAGTGAACGACTCTCTGAGGTCGAGATTGCTGATAAGTTTCTTTGGAGTAGATGGCTTTAATCTTGTCGAGGTTGTCTTCAAGGTAGTTCTCTTTTGTTTTCGCATCCAGCCTCTTTAGTGGGTTCTACTTTTGGAGTTCATACACGTAGGTCTTCTTTGAGGCGTCTTTATGCATCTGCACTTGGATCCGATCAATCCTGTCTCTTCATCAAGTTTGCTATTGAGCCTCTTTAGTGTATTTGGATATGGATAGTGTGCAGAAGTGAAGAAGATAATTTATCCCGGACTTATTCGTTCTCGTTTGTCGGCTTTGATATACTATCTTCTTCACTTCTTTGCACTTGTCGTAGCAGTGCATTCTCTTCCACCGCATATATTTGATCTCTTGTAAGGATTATCTTGGAATTCTGTGTCGTCGTAGGTGTGTAATGTTTGGAAGTTGCAGTACCACTGTTACCGTGACTTTGCGCCTTTGTCTTTCATTGTTCAACATTCGAATCAAAATATATCTGGTCAAGAGAAAACGCTGAAGCGCGGACTTGGATTTTGATGGCATTCATCTGCTGCACAGTGCTGGGGAAGGCATGCCTTTGTCAAAGTTCAAGTATCGGTTTTTTGTGTTTGGTCTGTAAGCTTTTAGAATTTTTGGAGGCGATGAAGGGCCTTTTCAATGGACATATGATTGTGGTCTCGGCGCGATATCCTGCGCACTGTTACACTTTGGAGTACTTTGAAAATGCGAGATTGGTGTCATTGACGTTATGGGTCGCACCGGATCGAATACCGAACGCAGTCGAATTCTGCTCGGTTGGATCCGATTTTGGACTAGTATGAGTTTATTGTAAGGGAAGAGGGAAAGGTCTGTGTCGTTTCAAAACCAACAAACAGAGTTGGACTAAAAGAGCGCCGGTTATGGCCGTGAGCTTGGGCAGGTGCCAGTCTTATCCGGTTCATTCGGCTCAATTCATTCGCTACCGGTCCGTCCAGTTAACCACTAGCGAATAGTTGAGACGGATGTCTGGCACCGACCTTAGCTTTGGCAGAGTTAGCCTCTCGAACCGATGCTCTTGGCATCTAAGCTCTTGTTCCAAGTAGATGTCATGGTCGTTAGTTTAGGTTCCGTCGGAGTCGTCGTATTCGAGAAGCAAAAGAGAGGGGTTTTCGAAAAAAAAACTTGGCGTCGTGTCGTAATTGCTCAGAATCCAGGTCCATTCGGATTGAACCCGATTTGCTCGGGATGCCACCCGGATTACGGGGGAATGTCGCTCCAGTCTGAGATTCATAAAGAGACTATTTTGTTGCTTCTATACTTTCGTCTTTTACTAGTTTTCAAAAGCTTGTGGAAGTCTATGTCACAAGACTTGCATTCCGATACTCGTTGTTGAGAGTAGAATAATGGACTTTCTAATCAAATTGTTTTCAGAATTCGGCGCAGTATGTTCGTGCAATGGAACCTCCAAGGGCATTGTCACCACCGCCGTTGCCGCCATCTGTGTTACCGCCTCCCCCTCCACCACCTGCTGCAATTTCCGAACTGGAGGAAGGTGAGGTGGAATGATCTCAGTCAGCAGTTATCATTCTGACCAGCAGATGAACTATATCTGCGGGCTAAAACCCATCTGTTTGTATGTACAGTTAGAGTCGAAGAGCGTGATATTAGTAGCTTAGTGAGAAGTGGTTGGTTAAATAATTTATTGTCGTTGTCGTATACTTCACGGGTACTGCATTGCTTAGGTAGTCTTGTCATCGTACTCGACCCTTTAAAGGTTTGTTGTTACATGAATATGATGCTATGTAGTTCGGGTCTATATTCGTTCTTTTGTTCAATTGGATTGTTCCTTTGTCGTCCCTATACGCGTATTTTCTCTATTGCTCTTCTTTTGTTCATTGCGTAGTATATGTAAAAAGAAAAAATCTCAAAATGTTGAAAAATATTGGAGATCTTTGTGTATTGGGTAATCCAGATACGATGTTCATGTTTGTACTATCAGCAGAATTTATATCGCTGTTCCTGTTTTTCTCATTTTATTTATTATACAAAAAAAATTACTCAATGTGGTCCGTTCTTTCGTTGAACAATGCCGATCTTCTCACGTAAGGCAAGTGTAAGTAAAGTGTCGATGAATTGTTATATTGAGTTGTTGTTGATGTGAGCTTGGTAAGAAAAGAATATCTACGTAATAATGAATGTCTTTGGAGTTGTGTGTTTTCTTGGGTACAGCATTCTACAATAACTTCATTAGGAATACAAAAAGGACAGTCGAAAATAATGCCGTAGTTCTTTCCGAATGGTTCAGGAACATCATCCGTCTTTGAGAGTAGACAGAAATCTGAGAAGCTTCACGAGCAAAAATAGCTGGATGGTTGCATGATCCACCGCGGCAGCAACAAAAATAACACGGCCCGGACGGGGTATTTGCCTAAAATAGTCGCCTTGAAAAATGTGAGCTCTATAGTAGAGCATCTGTCATGTACAGTAGTAGATTTGATGGTCAGGTGCCTCTTTGGTAAAAACAACATTCGGGCTGAAACAACTGCTATGCTTGTGTGTGCCGGCCACTTGCTCGCGACTCGCGCGTAAAAAACAGCCGTAGAGCATAAATTGCCACAGTTTACGCACATATGCTGCCGGCGACCAAAAACTGAATCATTCCTCAATTATTAGATCTCGCAAGGTCTTACCATGCTACATCCTTGCTGGTTTATGGATCCAGCTCCATCACCACATGTTGCGCTACCAAAGGGGAGCGTAAACTCGTTAGCGCAGCCGAAATTAGCGATATCAGTGTGTGGATAGTAGCTGAATTATTCATTTTTTGAATCAATCAAAAGAAATTTGGTTTTACCTCACTGCACACCAATCTCTGTTCGCCGTGTCGGCACAACGACGATTCACTATGTTTCCACCATATCGAGATGAGAGACTTGCTGAGCCTATAAAAGGTCGCAATAGTTACTTTTAGGACTTAACAACGTTGCAAATATGGCAGGAAGTGCAGGAAGTTTGTCAGCATCACTGTATTGCTATATTTAGCACATTACGCATAGGGCATTCCAAAAATCGTGATGATCGCGCGACCGTCGCGACACGCACGCGCCTTCTGGAAACCGCAATTTCTCAGTTTTTATCACCTCCAATGATTTTTCTGCTTTCTTATGATGATAATTCTATAAACTGAAAGTGACTGAGCTGAGCGTTGAAGTAATACCTTTTTGTATGAGTGTTTTACACCTGTGCGCGCAAAGACCGCAGTCAAATCCGTCGTCACGATTCTATAAATGATCTATACATGGTTAATTACTTATTGATACGTCTTCTAGAATAGAACGTAGATTACTGAAGCTCACTTTCTTATAACAATGATTTTACTCCAAGCAGGAGGTCACACAGTTAGACATTTTGTTCGAAAACCTCTGCTTTGAACAATTAAAATACATGGGATGTGCTGCTATAGCTCGGGTTTACTCTAGCGTCAGTTGAGGCGTCCCAATTTTTTACGAGGATCTATCAAGAAGTAATATCAAAGTTGCCATTTTTTCCGGTCTCTGGCGAGAAATGTTTTTTTTGCATCTTTCTCGACGCGTGGGGGAGGGGGGGGGGGGTAGAAACACGGCGTTTTGCATTACTAAATGTCCCCGGGGTCCACTTTTGATACATCGAGCCTGAATTCTGCTATCTATCGCATTGCGCTTAAAATCTTTCATAGGGAACACAAAGGCTACAGATTGTTAATGTTCGTGCAAGTTTTGTTACCAATTCCAAATTTATTGAAAGTTTCTGTGAAGTCAAAATTATAGAGAAAATAACACAGAAGGGCTAAATCTTTTTGGCATCTTTATCGAAATCCAAAGTCTGATGGTATGTCAGCACAATTTTCACGCACTCAGAAAGTGTAAGCTGGAAAACTCGAATTGGTGATGCTAAAGGAAATTCACTGTAACTATCTGGTGACTTGATCTGACAAAAATAACTACATCTACAGTATCAATTTCCCGCTTTCATCTTTGGTATCTGTTTATAAAATAAAGCTAACAAAATGTCATGAAGAGTTGATAATCATTTTTTTATAACAAAATTGATTTTGAGTTCATGTGTAACATAAGAAGGAGATTTAAGATCCAGGAATGTTGCGATGAGACTCTCTATTCAGCTCATTACATCCACACTATTGTTGAAATTCGTAAACAAAATGGAGTACTGGTGAGGCATATGTGAAAAATAGATTAGGATAGTAGGCATATGAATGAAGTCTTCTCTAGTGTGGTTTTTCTATACATCTTCGTCAACTTAGCTGATTTCACAAATGCGACGAATTTTTGAGGCGTTCATGCATTGTCTATCTTTTCTGAAAAATTAGTAAGGGTAATTGCCTTCATTGCCTTTTTACGATTCTTGAGGATTGAAAATGGCCACTCAAGGTACTTTGTCGCATATCTTCCTGATGACGTGTTTTCTAGAATGATTAGTTGGTTAACTTAACGATGAGAGCACATGATATAGAACTTTCCGTTTCATCAAGTAGCTCATACGTAATGATTGAGGGGTGACTTGAGTTTTTGAAATGTTAACATTTCCGTCTGAATCAGTTCGTGGGTGCAGGAACAATAACTCTATAGTGCATGATCAACAGATTAACCGTAGACGAAGACTTGTCTTGGTTTTTTTTCTTCAGAATAATCTCCCCTTGAAGATCTGCCAAAAGTCGTGAGTCGAGACTCATGCTGAGTGTAAAGTAATGTAAAGCGCCCAGAACATTAAAGTGAGGAAAATAAAGATCAGGTTTGCATACACCATTCAATCATTTACAGTCTGTGATAACTCAGTTTTATGGCAGAGCAAAACCTGCATCGGCCGGGAATCGAACCCGGGCCGCCCGCGTGGCAGGCGAGCATTCTACCACTGAACCACCGATGCGTGGGTTTTCTGGCCGTGGCCGTTCTTATCACATGAGTAGCAGCATGCAATGTCCAGATTCTTTTCGCAGAACCTCTTACCTAGTGCTGATATAGACTTTTGCCATGTAGTGCACGTTACTAGTAGAAAGGGCCATTTATGGGGAGCTCAAAAATCTAGAGAAGTTATCGCTACTGAGACAAGACAATCTCGGATCCCCTCCCCCTTCCAAGAATGAGTCAAGAAATCTTTTGGAATTACTTACATGGACTTTAAAAATGTGCAGGACTTGTCTATACTTGTATAATCAGAAACATTCTTTGAATCTCTTCAAAAGTTTGAACTAGCCTTGTAAAGGTTTTTTCATTCGCGTTGTTGCTGCCACGCCCCCTTTTACGAAACTTGTTGCGTAGGAGTTAATAGATCATGGACCACGGAACATTATGCATCATGATGCACGTAATGATTTCCAAAAACATGGAAATGTGGGAGTGCCAAAGAATGGAAACAGAGAGGCGCAGAAATTGTGGAAAAATATCATGATTGATCCAGAACAGAACTTCCATAATCAGAAAAGAAGAAGAGGGAAAAGAATTGTTCCAATTCGCATCTCTTTAGAAAATGTTGGGAGAAAAACGTCCCCGAAAACGAAAAGAAAATAGAGGAAAGCATGAGGTGGTTGCCTGTAGCTTGCCAGATTTCAGAAGTGATCCTCGGAGAATTTTGTTAGAATGCGAACGATGCTAAATTTAATGCATTTCGTAATAAAGAGTATCATGCTGGGTGATCAGTAAAATGCTTATGTGCTTCGATCCACGAAAAATGTTCTCTTTAGATGACGATAACGTTTCGAAGGCTCTGGTGTTCACGAGAAATCCAGATGGTACGTTCAGCAAAACCCCATCTATCTTTGAATATTACTACGACAGATGAAATGGCGTTTTCAAGTTAGACTGTAGCTAAATCACTGTTGGCTGAGTTTGTTGTTTCCGTCAATAATCTTGTGCTACTGACACAAAAAATGGAAACAACTGAAGGACGGCAGAACGGCTTAATTGATATTAGTAAAAGCCAGCCAAACCTTTGTTTTTCTAGTCTACAAAAAATGTCTTCACCTGAATAGCACGTTCCTTGTTGTGGAGGGCATGCTTTTACCACAAAATGGATAATGGTAGCGAGTAGCAGAGGCCGACTATCCATTTTTCATAAACACCTGCAAAAGAGCCAATCATTTCTTTCCGCAAAAAAATAAAAGTAGGTGTTTAAAAAAATCAAAGGAAAGTGAAATACGCAAACATAGGCATAAAAATCGCTTTCAGCCTACGTTGGCCATTCGTGAAGGTGTGTCCGAGATGTGTGAAATTTGTTTGCATTTGCCTTTGTTGTTGAACGAGTGGCCAGAAGCTTCAGGGAAAGGCTTGATGCATCATTTGCAAGATGACCGCGAATTTTCATGAGATTCTTAAAATTTACATATTATAAAAAGCAAAGATCAAAACCACGACTTTGCTGAAAAATTGAGGAACGATGCAATCTTCAAAATTTTCAAAAAATGGGAGTTTTATTCACGGACAATTTGCGAGCTCTCACGTAGTCAAACCTAGTGAATACTCCAAAGATAATAAGTATATTTGCTGTCTCTTTGGGCTAGAAAATGAAAAAAAAAGACTGAAAATGGTGAAGCGGATGGGTTATGTCGGCGCAGACAAGGCGCAGACAATAACAAAACACACTTAGAATAAGTTGGACCTCTAGATACATTGTTTCTGAGCAGGTATAACATAAATCCGTTCAAATACTAAGATCTAAAGTGCCTTTGAAATGACCCTAACAAATTCTTCAGTATCGTCCGCTCTGCGCTCAGTAAAAGCAGTAAGATTATTTGGCTCGTGGTCGTTGCTAACCTGCCTACTTTTGCCATTTTCATAAGGCTCTGAACCAGTTTGATAGAATTTTCGTTAACGACAACCAGGAAATTCCGTGTTTTACGACCCTCTACCAACATCTTTCAGCGCTTTGTTTCGCTCTTAAATATTTAATTATACACTACAGTTATCTGCAAGCTCGTTGGCTCCTGGATATTATTTTAACAAAAGAAAAATCATGAGATTGAAAGTTATACTCTTTCACTCCTAAGTTTTTCTAAGCTGTACATTATTTCTAGTAAGTTCTTGAAAATCTGGAATCACTTGGAGCACTTGCTGAGGTTTTTGTGATGTACGAGGACCACAAGCTTTTTTCTAGCTTTATTTCTGCTCCTTCCTCATACATGCGCTTCTCGGTCCGCTGTTTCCAAACACTCACGCATCATTAGTTTATATCTACGCAGATGATAATCATAACATCACAATGCTGCTATCATGCGCACGAAACCTTGCAGTGTTATGGATTACACGACGATTCGTACTATCACTGAATCCATGCATGATCGACCGCGATGCTTGTGTGCCTATTGAAGATTTTGAGGTTTGCTTTCCTTATGCCCAATAGAATTTGAAAAAACGAAATTCTGAAGACTTGATTTTGCCTTGATTTAGGTCAACTGTACTTGTATCCTCACAGCAAAGGAGCCTATCAATGCTACTGATGATGTATACATGTTCTTTATGGGACACCAATTTCCTCTATATCTGTTTAGGCAGGTAACTGGCATAAAGGGGTCTAAAAAACAAACAGTTGCAGTTATTTATCAGGTTGTCTTATAAGTAAACCGTATTTCTAAGTAAATCAAACTGCTTTGTTTTCCTAGTAGACTTAGGGTATCATCCGATAGAAAGCAAGCCCTACAAAATGACCACCACAGATCCGTCTGAGTCGTGATCCAGTAAAATTTGGATCAAAAAATCAAAAATTCTCATCTAGCCTAGACATCGGAAATTCCTACGGACTTCCTATTATGCAGTAGACACATAGTAGTACCCTAAATTGACTTGGTGGATTTTTTCCGGCTCAAAATTTAGAAATCAAAATGGCACTAAAATGCAAGAATGTCATCTTTTGAGTTTTTTTAAATTAAACTTATTATTTCTCGGTTATCAGGGCGCATACAAACATAAAATTTTGAGGTTATACTTCTAAGGCCCTAGTATACAAAGGCACACGTGGGAGGGGCTGAGGGCAGAGATTTCCTTTTTTTATTTTCATTTTTCTTGCTTTTAAGCGCGAGAAGAAATCCAATAAAGGATTATGTGAATACTATTATGTGTCTGGTATATAATGATCAAGTTTGAGGTCCGTAAGGTTTTTCTCCCAAAATTCAATTATTAAGTGGTAATTTTTTTTCGATTTTTGCCCCAGACTTTACCTGGATTACGAATCAGGCGGGTCTTTGGGACAACGTATACATACAGATTGTTTCAAGAGAATATGCGCACTTTTTGACCGTTGTAAAATCTCTCTTTTCAATATTTTCGCCGATTTTTAGGCACCATTCTGTAGAGCTTGCTTCAATTTAGATATTAGTTTTTTATCAGCTACCGCTTTTCCTTCATTGTAGGGTTACGGTAGGAACTTCCAGCATATGACGCATTTAGATAGAAAAATCTGGAGAATGTGTAGTAGAGTTTCTACGCATCTATCTATTTTATCACAAAACATTTTACAAGTTTTTTAAGCTCAGTGGTGTAATCACATTCTTGCAAAACCTTGGAAAAGCAGTATTCACCGTTTTCTGGAATAACTTCGAAGCATGATGTGATGAGCAAACTTCATGTTTGATTTCAGCAACTCTTAGTTTAGGTTTTTGAATTGCCTTCTTTTATGAGGCAAAATGCATTGCTTAATGGCTTAGAAGCTTTTCCAGATTTTTAGCCGTAATCCTACAATAAAGAAGAAAGAGCGGATATCCGTTCCTTATTGTAAATCTAAGTAGAAACCTGCTCTATAGATTGCTAAAGAATGCGCAAAAGACATTGATGCAAAAGAGTTTTAACGATCAAAAAGTATGAGCTCTGTAACATGAAACGTGATGGCGAAGTTTTTATTCCTTTTTGGGAAACAAACTTTCGAGGGTCCATATATCTCAACTTTGTAAAACAATTTTTTTCTATGCTTGTCGAACATCGAGTTTATTTCTGCCAATTGTGCGGCAATTTTTGGGTTTTATCATGCAACAGTAACCAAAATTCAGTTTTCTTCTCCGCTTGCGAGGATAAATTTCTAAAATAATCAGTACAAAACACCTTCCAAATTATCGGTATTCCTTGCAGTTTCCTTTACAAATTTTTCTGTCAAGGATATTTACAAAGCACTTATGTTATTAGTAGCTACACCTTATGGTAGACGTGTTACCATAGATTCAACTTTTGATTTAAGTGGCTTGGCAGCTGGAAGGCGGGGCTTTATGAACTAATGGCCGCTCGCGCCCGCGACGCAGTCTGCGTCTTTCTCGCGCAAGCGTTCTCTGATCATCTCCTAGCCCTAATTAGGTCACGAAGCCCCGCCTTCCAGCCGCCAAGCCAGTTGAGTCAAAGGGTAATTCAGTTTGAAGCTTAGATGAAAATCCCACAAATTTTTCGCAAAAAGCTGGACGTGCGAATACCATCGGAACAAGATTTCCAAGCTTCTTTTGACTTGCCCGACACAATCTACAAGTGGGATTAATTGCATAAAGTGATTTTCCGAGCATCCATAATCTTATTAGGAACCTCCGCTTTGAAGAAAACATGGCTCTATTTACGGCTAATTCTTCAGCAAGTGCCGCCATCCTTCATCATTTGATCAATGAAAGTGTAGGTGATTCTAATTTTGTCAGTCAGTTAGATTGTGACCATGATATAGTACATTCGAACTCCGGATCTGCGTGAGAACTCGGACAAATGGTGCGCTGAAGGCGAATGTGCGGCATTTGTTCATCGAGAAGCGCCATTCAACAAATCGTCAGGTGAGCGCACAATAATCTACTTGTTTATCTAACAAGGAAATTTCTTCCTTTTAAGGCATATATGCTCACATGGCCGATTTACTTCATATAATCGAAATGAGAGGACGGTCGATATTCGCTGTTTCGTCGGTTTTTGCAGAATTTGATCTTCCGAAGGTAATAATTGGTGAAAAAGACAAAGTGCTCTTGAATATATTTGTGATATGTTATTTAATATATTCTTCAAAAGTAACTCTAAGTTGAGGTACACAGCCTTCTATGTGGTTACAAATGTGCTAAATTTTACTGGAACGAGGGTGTACTCTGTCGACAAAAGTGTGCGCAAAAGTAGGTATCATTAATTTATCGCTGCTACCCTTTAAAGTCAGGTAGACTGCGTTTACAGTAATGCTGCGAATTGAGACTATATGAATGAGTGGATGTATAAATCAAATGTTGTTCGGAGGTCAGAAAATTTTTGATTCTTGATAAATCTGCATTATGAATGTGCATACTGCGTTGTAATTTGCGATTCTTTGACTAAATGTAAGTAAAAATAACAATCTGGTGTTGTAAAAACCTTCTTTAGGAATCTTTTTTGCACTACAAATGTTGAGGTGATGGAAATGAGATTTTCGGACATTTACGTTACTTCTGCACTACAACTATTTATCAAAAATTCCGATAGGGCATCTTTGAGCAAAAGCAAAATTTGGGTTAAGTTTACGATGGATGTCAGACCTAGCGACGCAGAAGCAAATCTGCAGAATTGATCATCCAGTCTAAATTTTTTATATAGAAAAAACACCATAGTCATTTGGTCTTCTACCAAATGTCTAAGTGAGAGAAATCATGATTCCTAATAGTAAATAAGCAGGCACGTTAATAAAGTGTCAAATGAATCTGCAGCCATTTATTAGTACACCGTATTTTTTCAGCATGCGTTACGATCAAGTGGCAGTGGCCGGCGACATAAAACGGTCCTTCGCCGATTTTGTCAGAGCATCTACAATTTATAATTTTAGACGAAAGTATGCTAAGTATCTTAATAAGTATTTTTAGTGCTTTTATTGTTTTATTGTTTTCCACCATATCTCTTGCATGTGAATACATTTCTCACTGTTGTGCTAACGTCATAAAGATCTAAACAAATACTTTTCCTTACCGTTTATAAGAAACCCCTTTGATGCCGATCATGTTAGGAAGCCATGGATTGAAATAACAGATTGCCTGTGCTGTTATAACGAAATGCGTTTCAAAATGCATTTATCAGATTTTTTCGGGCTTCGCCTTCAACCTCTTCTCCTCCCCCCCCCCCCCCTCCACTGGTTCAGTTTTTTTCTTGGAAAGACGACATCAAGTCTGTAAAGCTCCTTGAATGCTTTGGTCGGTGATCTCTTCGAGTTAAGAAGCAATGTGTAATGCTTACAGAGCTTTATTGTGCTGATTTATTTACAAGCCACACGTAACACATTTGCGAAGAAGAGTGAAAAAGTTAGTGAACAAATTTCGCTCAACTCATCAATCCGGATTTGTTATACTCTCTTTCGGCGTGTAGAAACATCTCGACTATGACTTTCACCCTATTTTTTTCTTTTTCCATTGCTGTTTCGAAACAGCTTTTTTTGAACCTTTGTTGGGCTGCAAAAAGGTCTTATCATACCTCCCAACCAGCATATGTATGTTAGGTTGGGAATAAACTTCTTTTATGACTTCACTCTCTTTATATATGGCCCATTCAAACTCTGACAATGTGTAGAACGTAATATGTGCTACATTTTCGCACAAACTGTCTGCATTTCGAACACGAATTGGAGAACTTCAGACATTTTTCGCAAACGAATGGATTTCGAGGTTTTTTGAGTCACCAGCCAAAATAAAGCCTTAGCAATCTTGCACAATGACCAAAATTGGCACATGCTATTAGAGGTTGACTCATTTGGCTTAGCAGGAGGAATAAAATTCACAAAAATTCAAAGTTAAGTCGTTATTTTTTGTAATTTTTCCCTTATAGCATGTACTCACTGTAATCCAATGCGACGCTAGAATTTGGCACAACAAAAGCATAACCTACATGATGGCAAAATTTGGGTGCATCATGTTGAAAGAGAGAAACTTATTGAAAAGTGGCAAAACTTAGTCAGTCCAATAGTTCCTGACAGGCAAACAATTCAATTCACATGCAGCAGGGCTGTAAGTGAAGACACTTACACGGCATAGTATTCGGCATGGGGCTGAAATATTAGGACGAACGGTAAAAAATGGAACACTTACGGAATAACTGGAGTTTTTTCAAGGAAGAGAAGTGATTGGACATTCCAATTCCAACAGATGATATGTTATTCTCTTTCAGATAATACCTATATAAGGCCATTTATATAATTAATAATTTTTGTACTTGCTGAAATGCAAAGTTGATCACTTCGACAAATTATGAACTTTGAGCAGTATCTGCGCAGTGAAACATGTGAGACCACCCAAAGTATCACTGCTGGAGTGGGTGGTGGGACAGTCACCAAACCCACCACGGCTTGATGGATTCAACTTTCAAAGTCAGGAGATATGGCCATTAGCAGCTTCGAGAACGAAGATACGCGTTATTCAATTCCTTTCAGGTGAACGCATGTTTTCTAGGTACCATCTGATAGAGCTTTTTATGCTCTATCCATCCATGTGCAGCTTGCCTCAGATTTTATCTATTTTCAGAAAATATAGGGCAAAAGATGATTTTTTGGTATTTTTATTGCGCCAAAAATAGCTATTTTCCTTTTTTCGCTTTTTTTCTAAAAATGAAAAGAAATCTTAGGCATTTAACATATCATTTGAAAGAACAAGAAAAGCTCTTCCAAATGGTATGTCATTTGCTTCACGACTTCACGGTATAGCAGTGCAAGATTGAGAGTTCTTCAAACCCTATCGGAGTTCTTCACGACTCCACGCGTACGGTCAGGAAAGAGGAGCGGTAACGCGTTGCCAGAATTATAGGCGAAGGTCGGTTATGTAAGCGACGTTTGAGTTGCAGCCTGCTTGTTATTGGTGAGGACAAAAAATCTTGAAATGTATTAAAAATCAAGCTGTCCCATTTTTTACCGCACCCTGATAGATTGAATTTCGAGGTTTTAAATTGTGTTAAAAGTATAGAATCTTACCACCTCGCTTCTCCGATGTAGCGCACCAACAGCGACCAGCTTTGTACAGTCGAGTAGATTTTCCGCGTAACATAATGTGCTTGCAGTGCAGGTAAAATGCGGCAAAATCTGTGCGTGAACAAATAGCCAAGCCAATGCCGGCAAGTTGCGCGCGCAGTTGGCCGGCCTCACAGGCGTAGCCAGAGCCCGGCACACGTTGATTGGAGCATTTTTGTTGCTTAAAGCAAACGTGAAAGTCAGTAGGTAAACCCTTATTCAAGCGGCATAACTATAAAAAAGCAAAAAAATCTGATTTCAAGGGTATCTAACATAACAAGGAGCCAAAAAAAGAGTTAATTAAAGGCTCCGTCATTGTGTATAGTTGCATTTTAGTGTTCAGAATGTTGAAAACCTCTTAAGAATACAAAATCTATGGCCTCAGCTATCTGGCAGTGCATTTTTGTCACATAGCAAAGGATATCGCCTGTGATTGGAGTGCGATATCTATCAATCCGTAGGTTTACACTATTTTTGGCTCAAAAAAGAGGAAGGCAGTGGTTTGATTCGCTCTCTTTACTATATGATAGATTTTCCGAGCGTTTTAATCATCTAAATCAAAAAGTTCCAAAACGTAGGCGAACTCCTCAGTAATCGAATATTTGTGAGTATGTAATTTGGCGATTTTCAACAACGGTTATGATTTGCCAAAATGTCAGCGTCGTACGAAGTTTTAGCGCAGCTATTTTTCCTAACATTTTATTGACAACTCTAAGCCATTGGTACAAACTCGCTTGAAGTACTATTGCAAAACTTTCAGACGTCGTCCTCACAATGACAGTTGTTCCCGGCTGAATAATTCAAGATTATTGAAGCAATAACGATTAAAATTCTCATTTGAGGTGACACAAACGAAAACTGGAGCACTTAGCAGGAACAGGGATTTACAAACTTCATAAGCGGTTCCTTTGTATAACTCTCTTTATTTGTTTCTCTTGTTCTGCAAAGTTGCGCACCGTTATGGCATTCACATTCAGACAAGGTCGAAAAATCTCGCTTCAAACCTAGTGCAGCTCACGTGCAGAATTAATATGATGAAAGATATGCTCCAAGGGTGCGTAGCAAGTGGTACCCGGGCAGCCGACTGCTGCCGCAGCCAGCCGCCAGAGCTGCCGGCAAACCGCTGCAGATGGTACAGTAACTACGCTCGTCGTCTAAAGCTCTTGCCGAGAGGTTTTCTCGCACCTCGTCGCTCTGAGGCGCGATATCAGCCTAAGGAAAGCGTGATATCCTCGATATCTATATCATTTTAAACAGCAAAAATTTTGTTTTTGAGAAACATGCAGATAAACAAAGGTGAAGAGGAGGATTTTTCAAGAGGAAAATGATCACAAAATCAAATCACCTAAAAAAACTCAAAGTGAGCAGAGGCTGAAAAGTTCAGAAATTTTCAAATTTCTCAAAACTACAGCGTCAATGGATATTTTTTTAGCGAGCCTTACTTAGCTCGCTTAACATCACTATGTAAAAACAATTATTTTGACACTATTTTCTTAATCTTATATCCATGACATTTTCCTGTAATTGTTCTCGTCGGTTTTTCGACGTAAAAGAGAGAAAAAAATCTTTAGAAATTTGAGAATTCTAATTTTTTCAGCTTCTGCCTCCTTTGAGTTTTTGAAGTGATTTAATTTTGTGATCATTTTCCTCTTGAAAAATCCTCCTCTTCACCTTTGTTTATTTGCATGTTTCTCAAAAAACATAAAATTTTTACTGTTCAAAATGATGTAGATATCGAGGATATCACGCTTTCCTGAGGCTGACTTCGCACTTCAGAGCGACGAGGTGCGAGAAAACCTCTCGGCAAGAGCTTTAGACGACGAGCGTAGTTACTGTACCATCTGCAGCGGCTTTGCCGGCAGCTCTGGCGGCTGGCTGCAGCAGCAGCCGGCTGCCCGGGTACCACTTGCACGCCTCCCATGGTCCAAATAGAAGCTATGATTATGATTAGAATATTACTGGTTAAGTGTATATTTGATTATGAATTACGATTGTAAATTTGTAGAAAAGTAGCACACATTTTTTAAAATTGTGCCTAGGAATTTAGTCTGCAACAGTTTCGAAAGTCTTGAAGAATGTCCCTTTTGCCATTCAAGTACGCGTTGAATTTTGATTGAAAATCTGTTTTACTTAAAAGTCACTATTGTGATCGTGTGTAATAGCGCCAAAGTTTTCCAGCCTGAGATTAGAGGCGAATCCACACAAAATGGAAGGAATTCTTATAGAAGAAAGATAATCAACACTATCATTTCCTCAATGAGCTTCACGCACCAAGTAATGTTGATAACGATCAGATTAATCCACATCAAGTAAAACAGCAATTTAAGTAAATCAGTAAACAGTTGCAGTCGCTTGAGGAATTTCATGCTTATCTTATGCATTAACGGCACCTTTAATCGTGTAGCACCTGTTTGCATGCCAAGAAGGAAGTAGTTTCTGATGAGTTTTCAACTGAAGGCACCGTCCACCCTAAGTTAGGATTTTGGCAGCTTACGATATAGGAGACGCCCTCTCAAACCAATGCCCAAGTTGCGGTTTAAAATGTCGCTTTGAAATCGAGAAAATAATTTCGGAATAGCGAAGAGGATGAGGAACCCAAGTCGGCACCGCCCTCTCCACTAACGCCCTCCCATCCGTGCGTCATGTTTTTACCGTGATTTACAGTAAAAACATGAACAAATGATCCTTTATTTTCATCTACTCGAGAGTCCGCGAAAAGCCCAACAATCCCCGTTCCGGAGAACCAGCCTGCGGGTTCTTCGGAACGGGGATTGTGGGGCTTTTCGCGGACTCTCGAGTAGATGAAAATAAAGGATCATTTGTTCATGTTTTTACTGTAAATCACGGTAAAAACATGAACAGGACTTTGAGCAGAATAGGATATTTGGTCTTAAAAAGCGGTCGCATAAACTGAACACGAGGGGAATCGGAGTCACTGACATCAATATGAAATTTGGACTCTTCCGATTCTTTGTATATTCTAGGTATAGGTAACAACCACTGTCGCAATGTTCTCTCAAAAGTCATCACACAATTAGAAGCTTTATATACTGTGATATCATTCTGATTGCAAACATTGCTGTATGTATGACTTTTATCACACATAAGTTTAAGAAAACAAAACTAGAAAGAGTAACACATGGATTTTGTTACAGACACAATTTATTATGTCTCTGTCTTTTCCTTGACCTCATAGTACGGACCTTTGAGAGGATTATGAGTATGATCGAGCTCGAAAATGACAACTTCTTCAGGGTGGGTATGCTGTAGAGTACAAACGATTACGGAACCATTACTACTGCATCCATAAAGTACGTCGTCTTTGGGCCCGATCCCGAACTGAAAGGAAGATATCTTGATATTTCCAAGCTTCCTTCTTGCAATCGACATTTGCACGTTACACTTTACAATATTTAAAAATCGTTCACTTTTTCTCTCACAATGAGGTAAGACAATTACATATTGCGTGCACCATTTTTTCAGAATTTTTTTAATTACTTTTTTTACAATGAAACTTGTTGTCGTGGTTTATCGCAGGAGAAAGTCAGAATCTAGCGCTATAGTTCAGTTATTCAGCTATTTGCAAAAGTGATTGAAAATTCTTACCCAGTGCTCAAGGTCCACGAGCTCGACTGTAAGGCTTGGAAAGGTTTTGCTGCAATAATCCAATTAGCACAATACTAGGTTGCTTCAGAAGTTGTGTCCGTTCTAGGTTTTTTTTCGCGCAAAAGCTTATAATTTTCCTCATCAGACAACTTTTACAACTCTTTTCTGGATTGAGCTAATTTTTGACTATCAAGAACAATATGACATTCGTAAAAAGTCGGTTAAAGAAAAGCGAAATTTTTGGAAATTATCACACTTTCTCCAACCAACATCCGACATGCTTCCTCAGAGGGTAAGCAGACAAATTTATTTGCCACCATAGGGTAGGCCTATATTCGGAGTATTCTATGTCCGAGGAAAATTTATGTGTAGTTCTTTGAGCATAGAAATTTTTATGAGCGAATAAAAGTCGCCTCGACCTCAGTGCACAAGTATGCGAGCTATACTTTATCTATTTTGCTTATGCAATCAATCAGGGCTCGGTACAGGTGCCTTAAAGCGAGCTCGATATCGCTTTTGGGACAAAAAGCAAAGGGGTTCCGTTTTTGTGGCCGAAAAGACACAAAATTTGCAACGTTTTTTAGTCGACGTTTCGTTTTTTGGGGATTTTTCTAGAGATTTTGGTCCAGGGTCAAAGGGGACTTTGTAAAAATTCGCAAAAGTCAAGAGGGACTTCGTTTTTTGCATTTTCATCTAGCCACCTCGCGCCGAGCCCTGCACTCAATGTGTAACAAAAAGAAAAAACAGCAAAATACAATGCCAGCTAGTTTCAAATCGATGAGAGTCAAATGCGCGCGCAAGGATCAACTAGAACACTCAGGCCCATAAAATCTGCCAAACGATTATAAGGAGGAAAGACTTGCTCAAAGAGATTAGACAGCAGAATCTTGCTTCCTCTAAATTGATCGACCCGTTTTTATTTACTCTATAATAATTGATTTTTTACTTCTGCAGATGGGAAAAACCAATTCGCTGGTCTAGGCTCTTGCTTGACTCTAATATGTGAAACACTACATAAATCGCTTCACACGTAGAATGTTGTAGGAAACCTATGCGAAGCTTTGACATCTGAAGACCAATAAAAAGTGAGTAAATTCTGAAGACCAGTTTTCAAACAGTGAGTAAATTCTCAAGTGGGATCAGAAATGTGTACATGTATTAGGGTTATATACTCTTTCCCACTTTCAAATTTTAATTAGCTATGTGGACGAAATTTTTCAAAAGAACGTTCCCTTCAAGCATGACTGCACTTTAGCAACCTAAGCGTGAGACTCTCATGCAATAACTCATTGAGGCCTCGGGCAGAGTTCACGCGATTTTATCGTTGCGATTCATCGCCACGAGAGAACCGTAACAATATCATAGCATGCCGATCTTCTTGCATTTCGTTTGTGATAGTTTTCTGACACGAGTAACCGTGACTAACTACCACAACCGAAATACAAGAAATCGACATGCAATATACTCGTAACACTTGTCTTGTAGCGACCGAATCGCGACGATGAAATCGCGTGAACTCTGCCCGAGGCGTAAGTGATAGCTGTGTATGTATTAGCGCATTATTGGTAATTGCGAAACTCTAAGTAATAGGTAACTGCCCTCGAAACAGGCGTACAAAAATAGGACAGAACGTTTCGAAACAACCTATTAACCAAAAACATATTAATTTGACCAAACGTACTTTTCTGTTGCTTCTTTTAGGTAAATAGCTGGACCATTGTCGGTTTCCACGGTCCCGTTGGACGGCGTCGGGATTGAATTGTTTTGCAAAAGCAGCAGAGATACATTTGATAACCAACAATCGGAACCCTAAAAATTTGAGAATTTCGACATTTTGCCAACGCTTTCTCAGCAACTTAAACTACACAAATACCCATTCATTGATATCTAAACTACTAGGTTGATACAACGGGAAACCAACCGCATGTGAAACATTGAGGTGGTGCGCGATGTTATGAGCACTTAATTCGCATCCTGCTGCATCGAGAACAATGAAAAACGCAACAGATGAAACCTAAACTACTCTCCATATTCAAGAACTAAAATATCAGGGACTTACGAGGCAAAGGTATAGACGCAGCATTATATTCCAGTGTCCGCTTCTATGTCCCTTTATATGCCTTGCTCAATTAGGCAATTTTTGCAGCTCGCAAAATCATCGTGACTTTTGTATTATATGTGACTTCTGTAGTTTTCACCTTTACAAAGGAAGTGCGCTTTTGAGCTAAAACTAGACACAGCTCGGATTTATCGCCCTAAATTTAACAGAGTGATTGCTCGCTTTTACAATGGAAATAGGCAATTGTCTTGCAAAATTCATTCCAATAATAGCAGCAAGTGCAGCGACCAACGCTGATCACGTTCCTAGCCCACTTCATGAGGAAGTTTTCACAAAAAAGATTTTTCATCTGTGAAGGAAGTTAACAATCATTTCCATTTGCATATTTATCTGCACGCTGTACTCATAAAAGACATGTGTAACCACACATTCATGTTTGATATCAAGAATTGTGCGTTACTTTTGTGGTTCAATCTTTTCTGTTTTCGTTTTGAGACAAGATATGTAATTGCTTACTGTTAGTAAACTACCGTCTTTTAATAAATCATATTTCTGCTAAAATTACAGAAATATTTCAGTCGCAAGGGTAAAAAAAAGATTTGCTAATCTCTACTGCACAATATTCTGTGATTGTTGCCTTTCGTTGAACAAAGAGTGTTACACTTTCACTTCTAAATAGTGATGTCCTAACAACAAAATGTGTTGCACTATTTCTCAGATACAAGAACATTTTTTTTGCATAACGTTACGGATTAATTTATGTTAGGTTGACATAAAAGTTCTGTCGCATCATTTTCAAAAATCATAACTTCTTGCTCTCACTCTCGAAAGGATTAACCCTTTTCTTTATAAAGCTATCAATAAGGGGTAGCTTTTGTGATGAAAGCAGGAAAATAAACTTTAACTTTGGTCATCTTGAGTTAGAAAGCTGAAAACCTGAAACTTGCGATAAAATTCCCAGCAAGCAATACAGTAAATCTTTTGATAACTCTTCACAGAGGTGTTCATTTGATAAAACTTTGCATTGTTGGAAAGGGCGGATTTCCAGCAGCGTAATTCAAAACGAAGTTGAAGTGATTTTATTCTTCTGCTTCCTTCTCAAAAGCTACCCTTTATTAAAGAGCAGCAGAGGCACTACCAAAGAGAAGGGCTATCTAGCAAAATCAATTTTGTGCAAATCCGTAGAGAAAGCAAGAAATGTTTCAAATGGTGCGACAGAACTTTTGCATCAACTCAATACATAACCAAATATTCACTATCGAAAGTTTTCTGCATTCTCGTATATAATGTGGTTAAGTTTAGCACAACTGGCAAATCAAGGACGACCGGACTACGAATAGAAAAACAATAAAAGTTCTGATCGTACCTTATATACTAGGTTGTTTCGTTCTGTCCGATTTGCAGTTTTTCTGACTTAAATTATTAGGTTGAACACTAAGTTTTGCAACTTGTTTCATAACTTCACTCTCATTCAACATGGCGCACTCAAACTTTGGCATCATGTAGAATGCAATGTGAGCTACAAGTGAGCACAAATTGTCTGAATTTTGAACACGAAATAGAAAAGTTTCAGGCATTTTTCGAAAACTAGTAAAATTTGAGAATTTTTGAGGTTTCAAGCTAAAATGAAGCCTTTGGCAGCCTAGACCATGCGCAGTAATCCGAATTCGTCTACAAAGTATTGCAAGAGGTTGACTCCTTTGGCCTAGCAAGAAAGAAACAAAATTTATGGGCATGTCGAGATTTGGCGTCCTCATAAAGTCGAACGAGTCGATGTACGCAAGAGCTGCTGGGGACGACCGTCAATGACTAAAGAGTCCGAAGCTCAAGTTCCGCCGAGACTTCACATAGTAAGGTTATTTGACCTGCCGAATGCGAATATCAAATTCATTTGTTGAATCAACGCCTTTTTCCTTGTTTAGGGTGAGACCCCATATCGTACACCTACAGTAATCCTACAAAAAAGCCCTTATCACGCAATTTCACTGTCGCTTTCGTGATCAGCATGTCGGATAACATCCCTATGCCAAGCTTCAGCCAAATCCGTCAAACTTTGAATTTTTCCCCTTCATACCATACACCTACCGTAACCCTCACTGCGACGTCAGAATTTGGTAGGACAGCAGCTGCGCTTGTAGTATACATAATAACCAACACAGTGGCAAAATTTGAGTGCACCATGTTGAGTGAGAGGGAAGTTATGCGAAAAGTTGCAAAACTTAGTGTTCAACCTAAAATTATAATTTTTCAAAATTTCAACATTACTTACAAATCAAATTTTGCTGGATTGAGCGAGATTATGCCTATCATATGTACAGTATGCCATGCGAAAAGTCAAGGGAAGAAGAAGCGAAATTTCAGAGAAGTCTATAAGTTTTTCTTCATGACTGTCTATTTGGACAAACTGTTCCCACATAAGGATAGTAGACATATTTGGCTGCCATCATCAAATAATCCATATTTCAAAGTTATTTAATGGCAAGAAAGTCAAGTTGTCTCCGCTGCATATAAGTTTTTACGAGCAAACCAAAAGATATTTTGAGTCTTCCTCGGCGCGCGCGATTATGCCAACTCTCCGATATTTGATTTTTTCTCGCTGTCGCGAATGAAAAACTAATTTGACTACTTGCTTCCACTTTACTCTATCATAAGCAATATTGAACATACATGGACTACTGTCGCTTGCTGAATGACTGAGTTCTCCAATCTTTGGAAAAAAATTCGAAAAGTGAGACATTCTCTATGGGAAGAAAAAGTGTACGTAAACTAGCCTGTTACGCCCTTAGTCATTATAAACTACTAGCTGACTTACCCGGCTCCGCCGTATCCGGACCAAACTTGGCACACATACACTTCGGGCCCCGGCGGGTGTCCCAGTCTACTTTTCGTTATCGATCGATGTCGATTTTACCGATTTTTATCGATTTTTTTGCAGAGTTCACCTACAGGGCTAGGAGTTGGCACAGGGGGGGGGGAAGTGAGCATGGGGATTCCGAATACAATATTAGTTTTCAGAATTATCGGTTACTTTTATTGATTTTATCGATTTTTTGTAAATTTTGACATGCGAGGCTGGGATTTTGCACAGGGGGTAATCGAGCATGCTGATTACGAACACAATATTAGTTTTCAGAATTATCGGTTACTTTTATTGATTTTATCGATTTTTTTGTAAAGTTTGACCTGCGGGGCTGGGAGTTTGCACAGGGGGTAATCGAGCATGCAGATTAGGAATACAATATTAGTTTTCAAGATCGTCCATTACTTTTATCGATTTTATCGATTTTTTGAAAATTTGAGCTAGGAGGCTGGAATTTGGCTGGAAGCTGGAACCCCCCTTAGGGGTGATCAGCATGCTCGATCACCCCCCTGTGCCAAATTCCAGCCCCCTAGCTCAAATTTTCAAAAAATCGATAAAATCGATAAAAGCAATCGATAATCCCGAAAACCAACATTGTATTCGGAATCCCCATGCTCGATTACCCCCCTGTGCCAACTCCCAGCCCCGTAGCTCAAACTTTGCAAAAAATCGATAAAATCGATAAAAGTAATCGATAATCCCGAAAACCAATATTGTATTCGGAATTCCCATGCTCGATTACCCCCCTGTGCCAACTCCCAGCCCCGTAGCTCAAACTTTGCAAAATATCGATAAAATCGATAAAAGTAATCGATAATCCTGAAAACCAATATTGTATTCGGAATCCCCATGCTCGATTACCCCCCTGTGCCAACTCCCAGCCCCGTAGGTGAACTCAGCAAAAAAATCGATAAAAATCGATAAAATCGATATCGATCGATGACGAAAAGTAGCCTATGACACCCGCCGGGGCCCGTAGCGCATGTGTGCAAAGTTTGGTCCGGATCGGTTCAGAAATGGAATTTTCTATTCGGAACATACGTACATACATACATACAGACATACATACATACAGACAAACAGACATTCAGCTTTATATATAAGATTGCAGAGGTTACTTATAAACGCTGCAAATCCCTCTCTGTAATTTTCTCGAGCATTACTGAATTTTGGTACCTTGACTTTGGGCTTGAATTTCATCACTGGGAAGCTATTCGATCAAGATTTAGTACGCGTTGGAAAGAGCAAGAAATGCTCATAGATAATACTCACAGTACTGCTGCGTTTAAACAAACAGCAGGCAAATAAAAATCGGACAGAAATTTTGAAACAGCCTAGTATGTGTGCTAATCGTTACCAATTGTAAGCGTCGCAGTTTCGGATTCATACAGTGCAGGCCAAAACTATAGATCCGCCCTGAAAACTACCGTAGCTCATCTGCTTCTCAACGAATTGATCTGGGTCGGTAGTAAACCTGTCGAAACGCGCAGCTCAAACTCAGAGTCAACCAGGGCCTGGCGGGGGTGGCGCTTTCACAAGCTGGATATCGTTTTTGGCCCGAAAAAGCAAAGGGGATGTCGTATTTTGGGGTCCGGGGCGGGGCCCCGGACCTCAAAATACGACTTCCTCTTTGTTTACCGATAAACAATGCACATATCATTCTTTTTTCATCATTCCTTGTTGATGCTACTGTCCTATGAACTTAGATTCCAGCAATGTGAAGATTCTGTGCTCCGATCGCTAGCCTGCCCGCAGGCAAGAATTCAAATCGCAATTCTTGTAAGAGGAAAATAACAAAATAGGCTCGTTTTCAATGCAAGTAACGATATGGCACCAAATTCGCTGTGTAGTTGGAGGACCATGAGCACAAAATAAGTATGAAGAATTATGAGAAACTTATGTGAATTTAAAAAATTTTAAGTGTTTTTCGAAATTAAATAAAAAAAATTCGAAATTTTTCGAAATCCCGCGCCACCTGGGAGCCACCTGGGGTGGCTCCCTGCTTCCCTTCAAATAATTTTCCGGATTTCTTTACATAAATGTGAACTAGGTCGAGAGTATTACTATATGTTCAAATCTGCTTCCAAAACCACCAAGGCACCGCTTCGATACAGCCCCAAATAGGGTTCACAGCGTTATGATCGGCCTCGAAAAGCGCGCTCCAATCGCAATCGGTTATTGTAAATTGTAAAGTTTCGCAGCTGACTAATATGTGAATGAGTAGTATCTTAGATACATAAACGTCAAAGTTTGTGCAAATCTTGACCCTATGTTTTTTTTTATAGATTCCTTTGCGGATGAACCCATTGAACTGAAACCTTGATGACCCGCGCTGGACCGGGAAAGCCAGGTAGTACTACTATAATAAGCGCTGAGGCCGCCCATCTTATTATTTGTGTATATCTGTTTGTTAGGGACTTACGGGGGTCAAAAATTGGGTCAAAGGGGAAATCGTAAGAAATTTTGGCTTCAAAGGGGATATCGTTTTCAAAATTTGGAAATGCCACCTCCTGCCGGGCCCTGGAGTCAACTCAGAGTTAACTCCCAGTTAACACGCATCTTTTAGGGACCACTAACACCTGCATAAACAAACCAGATTGGGGAAAGGGTGGTATGGCAGGATACCCCCAATATATAGATTATCTCAAGTATGGAAAGACGGCGTAATTCGTTCCACGCGAGGAGCTACGCGACGAAACGCGCAGCTCAGTGCGCATTAACTTTGAGTTTGCGCGTTTCAGGCGCCCGCGACAGAGTTAACTCTAAGTTAATGCACAGCTTTAAACTCGGAGTTTCGACCAGATTACTACCGGCCCTGAACCATCAGTAATTAAAACGGATCCCGCTTTCGTTTGATTATTCAGGAAAAAATTGAAATTTTCGAAAAAAATCAGGCTTGAAGGTTAGCCAAAACTAGAGATCCACCCAAAGTTTGTGTCCACAAGCTGTGTCGTACCTCTATAAGAAACGCTTATCTGCTTTTTTCGCTAATACTTTCACGCGTATTTCGTTCCCGAGATTGTGTTTTTATAGGTGATTCGGCAGTTTCCTAACTGCTTTGAAAGCATAGGGCTCCATCTATTTTATAGATGCTTAGCGAAGTGAGCAGTAAAAAAAATTCTATTTTCGTATTCAAAGCGCACTCGACATAGACCTAACCGCAGGCCCGCGTTCAAATTTATGCCTTCAAACTCCTCCTGCAATGTTCTCATAAGCGTGAACTGGAGGAGTGACATTGTTAGTATGTATGAGAGTCCGTAGACAGTGGTTGCAGATTTTTGCAGACCCTAGCATGCAGGCTAATTAAGGAATTCGTCCTCTAAAAACTCATTTGCAACAGCCATTGAAGTTATTTCTGGTTGTGACCACAATGCCTACGTGACTCAAAAGGCAACATACAGTACAAGGTGCATTCATTATTTATCAGCTAAATAGTGGCAAAGTTCAGGAAAGGTACCACTTGGTAAGTACTTTGAAATTGCCTAGCATTATCACTGAATCGCAGGACTTATGCTTTGAAAAAGAAGTGAGGTGCAACTTTGCGAATAATCGTGAGTATAATGTACATGCCTCTTTTTATGTAAATAATGCTTCCACATTATTTTGGGCTCACAAAAATAGCGTAAACTAATTTTTAAGGCAAAAATTTGAGCGCAGGCTTGCTGTAAGGTGTCGAGTGCGCTTCAAATACGAAAGCTCAGATTTTTTTCTAGTGCTCACTTCGCTAAGCATCTATAAGATAACGGAGTCCTATCGCCTTCAAACCAGTTAAAACTGCGGGATCACCTATAAAAACACATTCTCGGGAAAATAGCGTGAAAGTATTTCTGAGCGAAAAAAAGCAGAAACATTTCTTATAGAGATATGACAGAACTGGACTAAAGCGACTGTTTTGATTTTTGACTATGTATGTGCACAAAAACTTTGGAAGCTGAGAATTACTCTAATGGACAGAAACTTTAGGTGGATCTGTAGTTTTGGCCTGTATTCTGCTCCTCTACATAGCAGCTAATTCTTATTCATTATTAACATGCCAGCTAGGATAATGTTTTACTAGGAGAGACCTTTCCGCCATCGGGCTTTCAGGCTTGCAACCTCGTAACCTCATTAGACTGGAAATTCGTTGATGTATTAAGTTGTAACAGAATTAATGCAGGTTTTGAATTCCACCGCAATAAGTCATACAATTCTCATTTCTAACAATAAGTAAATTGCAAAATACCATTCGATAGAGCAAAGCAATCTCTATAAGGTGGCAATCTTGTTTTAGCAACAACTCTGATCCACCACAAGTTTCGAACCAAAAACTAAAAAGATTCAACTGTCCAAAAAATTGAGAAAAATCGTAACTCAGTTCATAAGAAACCTACAAAAATTCTAACTTGCTCACGTAAACACTATTCACATAAGACATCTATACACGCCTTTGCCGTATTTTCTTCTCTGTTAGAAATCGAGAAAACGGAAATTTTCGTGCGTTTGCCAAAGTGATGCTATGCCGTTCCCACATAAGTAGTTGTATACTACAAAGTTGTAGAAGTACAAACGTAAATTTTCAGCTCTCTACAAGCTTTAGTTCTCGAGAAATTTGAATTTCAGCTTTGAATACCTGATTAGGGAAAGCCGTATTCGGTATTTTTCGAGAACTAAAGCTTATAGAGAGCTGGAAACTCACGTTTATACTTCTACAGGTTTGTAGTATACAACTACTTATGTGGGAACGGCACAGCATCGCTTTGGCAAACGCACGAAAATTTCCGTTTTCTTGGTTTCTAACAGAGAAGAAAATACGGCAAAGGCGTGTATAGATGTCTTATGTGAATAGTGTTTATGTGAGCAAGTTAAAATTTTTGTAGGTTTTTTATGAAGTGAGTTACGATTTTTCTCAATTTTTCGGACAGTTGAATCTTTTTAGTTTTTGGCTCAAAACTCGTGGTGGATCAGAGTTGTTGTTAAAGCAAGATTGCCACCTTATAGAGATTGCTCTGCTCTATCGAATGGTAACCTGCAACCTACTTAGAAATGAGAAGTGTATGATATATTGCGGTTGAAATTTAAAACCTGCATTAACACATTAACGACCGAAGCCTTTCTCGGACCAGCCAACATTCTTCAAATAAAATCACGCACAGTTTCATCTACAGTACACCTACAATAGCGCTGGAATGCTGGTAAAAACAGTAGAGGTTGTATCTAAGTCCAGTGTGAAAGAAAACACCCGGAGTTGGTTTGACACATTTTGGTAGCTATTTCAATGAGAGTCATGGTGTGTCAAGCCTTGACACACCATGTGTGTCAAGCGGTCGTCAATGTGTTAATTCTGTTACACAACCTAATACTATCAAAGAGCGAGAGAAACGCTTCCTAACACAGTGCTGACCATAGCTGTAAAGTCACCCTAGAAATCACGGCAATTTGCCCTCTTTCGGATAAAACTGTCTGAAACCATTATTCTGTGTATGAACCAACGCTATATCGTTGTCTAGAACGGCTTTTAATTTTATTGATTTCGCCCGGAGAAAAATTGAAAAATTTGAAAAGTGTGTTTTAAGGGCTTAGGTTATAGCTATAAGGCCACGTCTTGTTTCCAAGCAATACTACATCCTATGAACCTAGAACATTTTCTACAAATATACCATCAATATATGAAACGTCTGTTACACCTGAGAGCTGTTGCCTTCTAAAAAAATTGTACTGCTTTTTTGCTTCAAAATGCATAAAAAGTCACATTATTTCAAAAAACTGGTGACTTATTGAGTTTTCAAGCGCTTATTTAACTCGGATGAATGTATTAGGAATTGCTGAACCTTTGCAATTAACGCTATGAAGAGCGGTTGAGTCAATTTTGCGTAGTCGCTGATATTGATGAATACGATATTATAATGAACCTCAACTATCATGGATGTAAGTACGTATCTGAGCCACAAAACTCGATTTCTGATGCGCGAAAACTTCTGGTCGAAGGTTGATACTCTGGCATGACGACGTACTAATGTAAAAATTGTCAGAATTTTGCAAAGACACAACCGTAACGTTGAAGTCAAAATGCTCCATCTGCAGGTCAGTTGTGCGCAATGAATCCAACACGACTTCGAATTTTACTTCCTTACTCCTCATCAAGCCAATTCTTACGGAACCATGAGAATCACTGGAACTGCAAAGTTTTGAGTGGTTTTCCGTCAGATCGAATGGTTCAGATGAGTTTTGATTCGCAGTATGCGTTACCCATTTTCAGACGAACAGCGCTCAATGCAAAACTTTGATTCTAGAAGCTGCTATGATGTTCTTGAAATGCGCACAAACAAATTTATCGTTGAACACATATGTAATGAACACATGACAGAGCTTTTCGAGCATCAGAACTGGAATTTTGTGGTTTCAATTTATCTGAAGGTGAGAATAAGTCTTTTTCATCAATATCAGCCACTACCCAAAATGAACTCAAGTGTTCTTCCCGCATCCATTGAAAAAAGTCAACAAATCCTAATACCTTCATCTGAGTAGAATAAGAGCTTGAAAACTCCGTAAACTTGCAGTTTCTTTCTTGCGAAAAAGAGTATAAATTTTCTTTCCAAAAGACAACGCCCCTAGATGTAACATATGTTCCCTATTTTGATGCTATAATTGTACAAAAAGATTATACGTTCGACGAATGTTGTATTGCTTGGAAACAAGAGGTGCTCTTATAGCTGTGACCAGCCTTCTAAACATGTTTTTTCACTGAGATTGAGACGGTTGTGGACAATGATATAGCGTTGTTTTACACACGGAACAGTGGTTTTTTAGACATTTTTTCTGAAATAGGGCAAATTGCCGTGATCTTTTAAGGTGGCTTTATAGCTATAGCTAGCTATAAGCTATAGCTAGCTAGGCCTTATAAGGCCAGCACTGCAATACAAAAAATACAGCACTGAAAGGAACACATCATACAAGGGAAGTGTCAAAAGTCGCATTGGCCTATTGACATAAGTATCATCTGAAGCAGCCTGAAATTCTTTTTTCTTAGCTGCACAACGAATGTAGGTTTGAAGTTGATTGGTCCGGAGTTATTTAATCCATTGACGACGATGTGTACCACCGGTGGCCTACGCACTTTTTGCCGCCAGGGACGATGTGTACCGTCGCAGGCCCACACCCCTTGCAAAATCATATACTTTCTACATCTTGTACTTTTTCCTCAGTTCATTTATTTTTCCAATTTTGCATTCTTGGAACCTGTAGACTTCGACATCCAAGAATATGATTGTAGTTGTTTGCAAAACAACTTTGTATTTCGCGTAAGCAATCACAAACTTTCTCAAGCCAAAAGTGTTGTGCAAAATCGTGTCGTCCTTCAGCGTCGCTACGCAAAATTAGGAATCGTCGTCAATGGGTTAATTTGCAGAAAACGCAGGAAATTTATCGTCTCCCCGGTGTACGTTGGGCGGAGCATTTGCAGACATCTGAATGCGTTGGTGACTTGTCATTTACTGCAAAGTATGGTTCTTTGTACTTTCTAAAAGCTTGAAATGCTGAATCTAAAACAGTCTTTCTTGGTTGCAAAACACACGTAGGTCCGAAGTTATTAGTTTCAATTTGCAGAAAATTTATTGTTTCCCAGAAGTACGTCGGACGCACTCACAGGCATCTGACCGTGTTGGTGACTTGCCAAACCTTGACTGCAAAATATGGTTCTTTGTACTTTCTAAATTGCGACGTATCGTCCCCTCCACAGTTGCTGCTACCCTTGGTCTGCGTCTCAGACCTGGCACGTGTGGTGGCTGACATGTTGGCAACGTGGCAACAACATGTTTGCAACATGCCACAACATGTTGGCAGATTATTTTGGCCACGCCAACATGTTGCTGCATGTTACTAACGTGTTGCTGCCAACGTTGTCAACGTGTTAGTCACACGTGGCACGTCCGCGACGCCAAAAGGGTAGCGGCAAATTTGGAAGGGATGATATAGGCATATACTTTCATACATGGCAGAGTTATCAACGACAGATTACAATGAAACATGCCTTGCAGCAGAAGATTAACAAGTTTGCCAACGTGTTCAGATGTCCGCAAATACTCCGCTCGACGTACACCTGGGAGGCGACGATGCAACGCAGAGTGCAGCCATAATTACCAACCCTATGTATTTTAGGCTTAAACCTAGATGAAACACTTTATCAGTGCTCGTTTTAATCTACTCCTTCTTTAATGTTATGCTGTAGTGCTTAACAAGCATTCGAACAATTTCCATGATCACAGAGTACCTCTGAACAATGTAAAATTTGGTCATTAATATGCTTGTGACCCCCGACCCAGACTCGACAGAACGGACAATTTTATGCAGTGAGCTGGACACTGCAGAAATCTTCTTTGGTACATTTTCTTTCTCTGCCGATCTTGGAGTTCATTGAGCTCCGCTGGCACCAATTTGAGGTTTCGTGATCCGCCATTTCTGTAGAATGTAAGCAGTGTTTCTACAATGGGTGGAAACCTTTTTCCAAAATGTCCTGTCAAATTACTGCATCAAAACCTATGCTGATTCTGTGAGTGAGGTAAATTGAGAATTACGTCAAACGCGTGGTGTGCTTCCCTTGCACCGCATTTGAAACTCTATATAATGTGGTCCGTGCCTTTAGCTTTTCTCACCGTCATAAAATAAGGCCACAATTGATAAACGTACACAATATGTTTCTGAAAATACCCATATTATAATCTGAAGTCCTCTAAAATTAGCAGCGATGACGTGGAAGCGTCTGGAAAGTTTGAATGGCAGTTGTGCCATGTCTGCTAATTCAAACACAGAGGGCAGCTGCCATAAATAAATTCGAAAATTAACTTATTCGAAAACTTATAAATATAAATGATGTCATTCGCGTGCAATTCGTCATTTAAATGAGTGCAAGGCATTATGTTTACTCCTCTCAGACAATAACAACTAATAGACGAAAGCCGAAAAAGCAACTGAAAGAACTGATTCGATGTTGTTGAGTGCATGGCATTTAGCTTAAAGAAGCTTGTTAATGTAACACCCCTCATCTGAGTGACAACGCATTCTTTCCTAGAATAGTGCAATGATTATTTCAATACATCACATACCTACTAAGGATCAACACTGAACCCAAGTAGGTACCACAAAAAACATTTTTGCGCATTATGAATCAAGACAAGCTGACTATTGGCGCAGACAGTATAAACGACTAAACAAGTAATTTTTCTCACATCTTAAGCAACAGGCACGTGACTACAATTATATACTTGAACTGTAGCGTATGGGGAGCAAGGGCTATTTCGTAGCTTAGACGTTGTTTTGTCGGGTATACAATGTAGTGCTCAAAGGCTGCTATGAGACTAAAAATTTGATATAGGCGATCAAGCTTTTCAATTTGAAATACACTGCCAAAGATGGGTACAAAGTATTACTGGAACAGGCTTGATGATTGCGACTTTATTGCCCACTTCCACTTTCACCCTTCCCCCGAACGGTCGGCTGGGTGCGTAGCAAGTGGTACCCAGGCAGTCGACTGCTGCCGCAGCCAGCCTTCAGGGCTGGCGTAAGCGCCGCTGCATATGGTAAAATAATTACGCTAACCGTCTGAAATCGCTTGCCGAGAGGTTACCTTGCACTTCGTCGCGCTGAGGTGCGATATCAGCCTCAGAAATAGCGCTATTATCAATATTTATATCATTTATATCAAACAACAAAAATTTAACTGATAAAAAGCAAATGAACAGATTTGCACAGAGTAGAGTTTTTCTAAATGAAAACGGTTATGAGATTCAGTTCTTTTAGATAACCGGAGGTTGAAATAATTCAAGATGCAGAATAGTTAGTTAGTTATCAAGATTTTTTCTAAGGTTCAAAACTAGGGTAGAACGTACGAGAATGACGAAAAAAGTCTGTTAAAATTAGCATTTTAAAACTTAGTGATGTTCAGCGAGCTATGTAAGCCAAAGTAGGTCAGATAAATGATCCAAGGTAGGTTGAAAATCGAGTAGGTCACTGATAAAAGGTGAAAATACGTCACGTTTGCTGATATACAAGAAAAAGATATGGTTAAAATTCGACCGAATGCGAAAAAATTGTCCTGAAAATAAATTTTCTAAAACTACCCGAAAATTTTCTTTACAACCTAATAAGTTCTCGATGATCTACGTTGTTCTTTTGTATATCAACCTACGTGACATATTTTCACTTTTTATCAGTGACCTACTCGTTTTTGACCTACTTCGGATCATTTATTTGACCTACTTTGGCTTACATAGCTCGCTGAACATCACTAAGTTTTGAGATGCTAATTTTAACAGACTTTTTTCGTCACTATGTCTCCCTTGGCAGGAGATTTCAGACGACTAGCGTAATTATTTTACCATATGCAGCGGCGCTGACGCCAGCTCTGAAGGCTGGCTGCGGCAGCAGTCGGCTGCCTGGGTAGCACTTGCACGCCTCCCCCAAAGTTGGGTACAAAGTATTACTGGAACAGGCTTGATGATTGCGACTTTATTGCCCACTTCCACCTTCAACCTTCCCCCGAACGGTCGGCTAACTACTAGCTCTAAGCATCCATCTGTTACGGATAGAAGAGAGGGATGTCCGGCAAAAGAAACCTTGGCTAGTCCACCGGGTGATCCTTTTGCGGAAGTCAGAAGAGATTCAGCAAAGCCAGCCGAATTCGCAACTGGCGCTCTTACTGGCAAGAAGATTGATGGATCTAATAGTGTAACGCAAACGAGTCGTGTAGCACCGTTATCAAATTGTCCTTTGAAGATCATCGCTGTTTTTATATGATAATGAAACGTTGAGAATGAATAAATAGAAGGGAACAGACTTCATTGCTTCACGTCTCAACGACCTCGGTAGGCTCAAAAGAAGTCAGACATTGTAATCTAGTTTCTCTTTATCAAGCGTTCTCTTACATTCGCTCATTCGATTCTCCTTTGTGGGAGCAAAAATTTCGGAAGAAATGGACTATTCGGTAAGGGCAGACCAGTGTAGCACAGTGTGACCGCTTGAAACCTTCTTGATTGACTGCGCGTCAAAAATAATCAGCGTTTATATTATGGCAGTGCTCATATATATGCTGACATTCTATAGAGCAGAGAACGGAAGATGCCGCAGTACATCACTATTAACGAACAGCTATTCGTTTTATCATTGAGTTTTGCATCACGTGTGAGTATGAAGGACATTTTTGGGGCTTGCAAGTTATAAAGTTGACTTTAGAATAAATACCATTATGATCCTCTTTTCTATGCTTTCTCAGTGGACTCATTAGACTCTGTTGCTCCTTGCTAGCTAAGAGCTTATTTATATGCACAAACTCAACTCGACTTGGTACTCGATTAGTCTTACCAATACATGACAGAGAATTTAAGATAAGAGAGGTATATAATACTGCCAAAGTCATATGTTGTTTTGAAAGTGGGTATTGATCCGTTACCATCAAATGTGCGGGCTTGTCGCTAGCCGGTGGAGTCCATACCTTTGAAGCAGACCGCTAAATGTTAGGTCGACAAAATAATAGTCAGCATCCACTTGCTATTTGGCGATGTCGTTGTCTGTGTCTCTGTGTGTACGCATGTTCCAAATAGAAATCTTTATTTCTAAACATCAAACTTGGCACACATACACTTCGGAGCGGGGCGGGCGGGCTACTTTTCGTCATTGATCGATATCGATTTTGTCGATTTTTCGCAAATTATCTACGAAGTTGGGAAGGCGGCACAGGGGATAGTGAGCATGCTGTGCGAAAATATTATTGAAAGGACCGGCAAAGCCGGGTTTGCCAGCTAGTATATGCAATGATATAAGTATACTTCGCCAGCAAGACTGAAATTTTAATTGCTAAGCCGAGCGCATAAGATGAAATATCAATATGAGTTAGGAAGTATCTATTTATGCTACGAAATCAAAAAGTTTCTCACCCAATTTTCTGAAGCTTCTGCTTCTGGCACGAATTCCTAAAGAGAGAAGCTAATAAGCATCACCTTTCACAAACATCACCTTATTAGTGAGTGGATAGATGAATTTCCCAGATGTCTGTTACTCATCTTATTTCAGCGCATCATTTTGCTATGACAACGATGCTGTCATAGTAAAATGATGCTATTTCGAGATTGAAGAGCTCATCATAGCAATACGTTGTGATCCTATTTACATACCTGAAGTGTATTGCACTTTTAAGGGGTAGATCCATTAATAAGGTTATTAATGTCATGACACAAAAAGCAAGCTTAAAAGCAGTAAATTGAGCTTTTCTGTTAAATGAGTGCGCTAGACAGTAAAAAGTGCAAGTCTCTAATTGCACTTTTACGCTAGTGACTTTCAGATTTTTCAGTACATGGTAGATTTCATTGCAAAAGGTGTAACTGAGTGTACTTGAAACGATAATGACTGAGTGAAGCTTCCGACATATTCAGCAGATATTTAAACACACTATGAACGTGATCTTGAGGAAGTCTTTTGGCATGGATTGAGAGCCCAAACTTGAACCGTGTACTTCCTTGGGACTGGTTTTCATTACTGACAGGTTGGTGCAGAAGTAAGGAGCTGTCTCACTGTTAGTTTGTATTCGACTAATCTCAAAAATTATGATGCTCCAAAGCAGTCACCATATACCTTTCACTCTTTTCTGCTCCTCCTTCTACTTGTTTAAGTTCAGCTTTTTTTATGCTGTAGCAATGATATCCAGTAAAGCCGGGTTATTTATTTCGAAGCAAGCTGGAGATGAAAAGGATGCTACACGGAAATGAGCATCCCATTACAAAACCATCTATCATATATTAGGTTGTCCCGAAAGTTTCGTCCGTTTTTCAACCTATCATAAAAATATGTGGAACAAAGATAGGGAAACGCTCTAAGCACTACCCGACGCATCTTTTCCTCGTTTTTCTAATTGTCATAATTTTGTGCAGATTACTCTTTTGTTCACTGAGATAAACGCCGAAATGTCGAACCCATGGTTTTTACTATGTCCAAGTTTGACAACTTTTCACAATCTTCATTTTCAACTTTTGGAAGACCTTTGATAGCCCTCAAATAGAGTAAGCAAAGGGCAATGCAATGCAATTATTTGGCATATCTAAATGGCTTTTCAATATTTTTGAAGATATTTTTTCCAAAAGTCTTCACTTTTGCGAAGTTTTAAAATACAGAAACGCCTCGAACACTAACAAATCATCGCATTTTGAAGTTTTCAAAAACCGATTACGATTATTCACTATTTTTACAAAGCAAATGAGCGTTTACCGCTTCAAAATATAAGATTTTGCATTTTACGTGTACACGCTGGGGTGGGGTCAAATTCAAGAATTATGAAAATTTTATTGCCAAGGACCCCGCAAATTGGAAAGAAAATATACTCACTGGAAAGAGGAGGAAAAGCTGCATCGAATTACACCTTAGTTGTGCGCCGTTCCATGATCTCTGGCTTTTGGCATCATCAAAAGTGGAATTTGATAGCATCAGAGAAATAATTCTAAAAAATTTTCAAGGCTGGCTATAGATGCCGCAAAATTGCATTATATTGCCTTTTGTTTGCTCTATCTAACTGTTGCCAAAGTTTTTCCGAAAGTCAAAAATAAAGATTGTGAAAAATTGCCAAACTAGGACATAGTAAAAACCATGGGTTCGAAATTTCGGCGTTTATCTCAGTGAACAAAAGATTAATCGGCATGGAAGCATGACAGTTAGAAAGACAAGGAAAAGATGCGTCGGATATTGTTTAGAGCGTTTTCCTATCTTCGTTCCACGCGTTTTTATGATAGGTTGAAAAAACGGACAAAACTTTCGGGACAACCTAATACAACAAGGAAGCTGTAGATAATAAGTATTTATTTTCGGGGAATACCCTGGTTACATCACATGTGTCAAAATCAGAAAGCTCTTAAAAATAGAATACAGAAATTGGATTGATTTTGCCAGAGGTATACGATTTTCTCCAGAATATTAGAATTCAAGGATTATGGCCTAACAAAATCAAAAAGGAATAAAAGATTAAGAATCAAAGTGGATCAATTATAGCTATACAATAAAGATCATCATTATTAACTAATGTTTCCAATCGTAGTCCCATGTCTACAATACAGGGCAATAAAAGAAAGAAAGGATGTTGCGGCTCCGCGATGCACAGGAGCTTCCTGGACATATGCCGACAGCGCTGCATGCCTCTTTCGCTTGTCGCGCCTTCTGTAGTCGCCGCAGGACCACTCGGCTGGGAACACGTCCAAGTGGCGGCCTCGTCTCTTCATTTTCGCAATTAGTTGTCCTCTTATCATGCTTGACCTCGATTTCAGCAGCTTCCTTATAAGGGGATTCAAAGTTAGGCGTTTGAGTTTGAGATGTTTTGGGTATTGGACGCGAATCAGCGCGAAAAGGATCAAGGGTCCTTGTAGTAGTGGTTGAACAACGATGCTGTAGTGGAGCTGGGGTCACCCGTTCTATTGAGACTAATAATATCAGCTGCCTAGTTGGAGAAACCCAGACGCTTTGTTGAGTGGTCCCGTGCGGCACCGGCAGCGCAAGACGACGCTTCTCGTTCCGTGTTACTATCCCAGATCATCCTATTTAGGGGCCTTGTAGATCTTAACATTCTTTTGTTGTATATATTTCAATACATATTTGTTGTTTGGTACACAAATTTTTCTAAATTTGCCGCGCATAATTTATGGGCTTATTAAAGTGACCGCGTCGAGTGGACTAGCCAAAGTGCACCTCTTCAAAAACGCGTAATCCTGGAATGTAAGGTAGCTGGTGCAGGGCAGACGAGCACGCGGTTAGAGGTGCTGGGCCATAGTTGCGATAGGGGGAGTGATAGATCTTACCCCCTTCACTTTGAGGCCAAACTCCCGATGACCTCCTTCATCTGGGCTGAGATTGGTATTGTACTCTGACAATATGATAAAAATCCTTATTAAAAGGTTTTGCAGGCTGAGCACCTCAAACAACAAGTACATTCATAAATTTACGAAAGAAACGGTATTTATGTTTATTTATATTATTTATTTATCCTCGTAGCATTCATTTGGAGAGCAGAAAGTGAGGACACAAAATCAGCTAATTTTTGAAGCACATAAAATCCCTCATATCTCGCGGCACAGAAGACCTAGAAAAATGTCGACGGTCTACGTCGATTCTCCATGATCTCAGCTTTCGAATGGTATAAAGCATGTTAGGGCTGTTTTGCTTCCCGGCTCTAAAAATCATTTGCTCCGGTAACCGATAAAAGCCAATGCATTGTATAGGTCGTCCCGAAAGTTCTTGCGCACGATTTTCAAAAATTCATAACCTCTGAATTTCTGACTGATTTGACTGCTTCTATTTCCGTATGAAACAGTAAGTCATGTTTTTTATAATGACATCTTACCTGCTTACTAATGGTCATCTGTTGCATAGATAGGAGCGATAGAAGAAAATTGGTCAAAATTTGAATTTTCTGTGTAGGGTCATGAAAAATCGGAGACTTGCAACAAAAATCGGAGAAGTCAGTATTGTAGGTTCTTTCACCAGCTCTTTCTAACAGTGCAATGTTTGCGCTGATTGAGGGTCTCTATGAAGAGAATGATTTTCGAGCAAGCAATACAAAAGGGCGAATTTGGTTTATTCTTGCATTTTTCATGGAAATCATAACTTTCCATAGAAACGCTCAATCGGCGCAGACTTTGCGCTATTAGAAAGAGCTGGTGAAAGAACCTACAATACTGACTTCTCCGATTTTTGTTGCAAGTCTCCGATTTTTCATGACCCTACACAGAAAATTCAAATTTTGACCATTTTTCTTCTATCGCTCCTATCTATGCAACAGATGACCATTACTAAGCAGCTGAGATGTCGGTATAAAGAGCATGACTTACCTTTTCACATAAAAGTGTAAGCAGTCAAATTGGTTGGAAAAATCAGAAGTTATGAATTTTTGAAAATCGTGCGCAAAAACTTTCGGGGCGACCTTAAGAGCGAGGTGGAGCAAGTTAATAGTAAAAAATGTGCTGTGGATTGACATCGTTATCAGCACTAACGGGAACGTGAGCGAACGCGTCTTTTTAAGCGTGCTTATCGTTGTTATATGTTTATGTTTTTTTGGTAAAAAATGCGCTTTTGATTGACAGTTATGCCACATTATTAGCACACACTCAAAAAACTATGGGAGATTGGTGAATTTCCACACCTTCACACAAAAACCCCCATTTCTGGAATCTATACTCTGTAAACCTAGTGCTGAGGAAGGTCACTTTTGTGAAAACGCTCTAGACTCACCTTTCCTAATTTGTAAAGAATGTTTGGTTTCAATAAAACAAAACTTTGAGACATTCAGAAGAATAAAATGTTTTGGAAAGGTTGGCAGTTTAAAGAGGAAACGGCAGGCAGAATACTTTACAAAATCGCAGTTGACTCGCATGTGTTCCAGTTTAACAGCGAGGCAGAAGGAGAATCTTACGCCGACGAAAATGTTGTCGACATTGATACAGAGTTGACAATTGAGCGAAACTCTCTGTCCTACATAAGGAATCCAAGCAGATTGCCTAGTTTCAATGAGGAAGTGCCCAGGAAGTCCATTGCTGATCTTCAGGTTGCTGAAGATTTCAAGGCTGCTAAATTCACAAACATGGATATGAACAAAAGGAAGGTGTTAGTCCAAGCATAGCTACTGCTCTTAGATTCCGACTGGAGTGCAAACCCAACTCTGTGCTTTATGGTTTTGGAAGTTATTCGCCTTGTGACATTATGACCTATGATCTTGAAAAAAAAACCAACGCGCAGCATAGTATCTACTCTCTTCGGCTGTTCCGCAGATGCTGTTAAAGAAGAAGTTGAGCAGCTTTCTCATCAGCTAACAGGACGTATGCCAGAGGACCCATTACTTACCGCAAAAATCTGATGGATTTACTAGCAAAGCTAGTTTCCATTCCGACTAGCACGGCAGAGGTGAAGAAAGGGTTTTCCATCTACTCTGTTATCAGAACACAACGCAGAAGTCGCACAACGGTGGAGCATCTAAGCAATTACTTAAGGTTTGTCAACCTTCTACTAAACATATTGTTATCTAAAAACTTCGTTCAAAGGATTGCTATAAGTAGTCCACGCAGGATGTCACCGTATGACTTCTTAAAATATCCTAAAAGATGGTATGAAGAAACTGGTCACCTACCTGCTGACTTTCCTGGTGCTACCAGAGGGCCAGAAAAAAATTACAAAAGCTTAGACAAGAAGAACGTTTCAAATCCATTTTCGACTTAGAACGCTTTTTCACACAATTCTACATTTACTCCGATGACTGGAGGAAGAAGAAGATCTTTCAGGCAGCGAACTTGCTGTCTCTGACCTTAGCGATAGTGATATTGTTGATAATGATGTGCAGGAATTGTAAGTTATTCCCAACTTGTACATCTTTTGGGATAAACCTTATTGCTTTCGTTTTTTGTTGATGCAATGAAACAGGAGCACAGATCTTCATAAAGTCAATTTTTTTGAAATTTTTTGATTTCATTTGAAAATTTTTAAAAATTTTTTTCGAAAAAAAAATTTGTGCCTAAATAAAGTACAAATTAGAGATCTTCATACCACGCTTTTTTACCTTTTCTCTCTTCCTCCCCCCTCCCCTAGACTCACATATCCCCTTCACCCTGGAAGGTCGGGAACAGCAGAGACCCCTTCACCTGGGGAGAGCCCGGCTCCCCCTATCGCACCTATGTGCTGGGCCCACCGATCCGCAGCAAAGAGGTTTTATAGTAGCCAAACAAATATTTTCTTTGAGATAGCTCGTTACTGCTGGTTCACTGTTCTACTACTTCTTACTTTATTAAATGATTTTCAGATTGATACTGTAGAGCTGTTCGCTTTTCCATTGGCTCCCTATTCCGTTTGTAAACAAGACTGAAAGCATCGTTTCCAACGATTTGTGTACCAAAAAAAGGGTGGGAGGGGGAGGGGGAAGGATTGGGCTGCTTCATTCTGCTACATTTGAAATACTTGCAAACAATTTTTCTCTGATTCATAATCCAAAATAATATGATGTGATGTAGCAAAATAGAGATGCTAGTTTGTTATTGCTCCTTGCAAGACTAGCAAAAAGCTGCCCTCCTCGGCTATATTCATCAAATTTTTGAATAGCGATATCAGCTAACTACAAACTAGGACGATATGAGACTTTTTTTAAGAAGATCAATACACCTTGTAAAGGTAGCGTAATGGTAATAGGTGACCAAGCACAAGTTTATTGCAATTTAGCCTTGCAAAAAAGTTTTCTTGAAGAGCGAGTAGGCCACATTCCGGTTTTCCGAAATTTCAATATAGCCTTGAATAGATTATAATACATGTATTTGTTGAGAGCGTAACTTAAGCTAAAATTTTCGTACATAAAAGACACCGGTAACCTTCCAGATTTTTCTGAGATTCTAAAAAATCATGATAAAAAAAATGAGAGAAAGGGACAAACTTACAGCAATCCTTACTTTGATGTAGATAGATGTTGTAATACGCCAATTCCATGATAATTTTCCAAGGTTAGTCTTTCTTACTACTTTTCACTTATTTTTTTCCGCAATTTTTTTAGCCATTCTATTTAGAATAAAACGAATTTGCGTATTTAGTGAAGCCAGTTTTATAGAAATTTCAGATTCCTTTACTAATTTTATGGTATATTTTTCATGCACTTCATTCATAACGAGCTATAAAAACCCGGATGGCTTATTATGTGTGGTCATAACCCTAATTTATTTGAAAATGGAGTAGAAACTGATAGTACTAAGAGATTTTTACACCTCAGTTATTCTCCGACGTAAAATAATAAATAATACAGCATGACTTCTTGCTATTTGAACTTATGAATTGTAATTACGTAGTTTGATTGGAAGCTTCTTTGTTTGATGAAGGATGCATACATTTATGAGATTTGGGATTATCAATGTAACACCTGTCGACTGTTTTTTATCCCACGTTTCGTCAACATGCAGCAAAACATCTGGACAAAAAAATTATTCTTTTCTTGCATACAAATTCCCACAAATTTCTTGTTTTTATCTATTATTTTTTGAGCGAAATTAGCTCGAAATCTACTATTACGTATCAACTACTCGAAATATTCTACGACCAGTACACAGGTTATGACCCAATATGGCCACAATAATTAGTTATTTAGTTCCTTTTTTCTTAAACATTTTAAGCTTCGCTTTCATGCTTTGATGGATGTGGAGATGAGTGATCCGATATTAAATAGATTCAATTTCTCTCTATCTAGCGAATATTAACAAATTGGTGACCTGTTATTCTGAAATTCTTTGATAAAAAAGAGATTTTCTCAAACTTACGATTAGTCAGTTAATTTTAATTGCTTTTTCCTTGACTTTCTAAGCTCCGTTTGCGCACAGTGAGAAAGTTGAGGTTTCGACCTTCTTTCATTCCAGTTTTGATAGAGGTGCTTTTTCCAGAGAAACCGAACACAGGACAGAAATTTGTCTGCAGCATTTGTAGGAGGCACAAAGCGACCGAAATGTTTATCCGACGTAATAGTTTTTTTTGAAAAAAAATCACTTAAACCATTTGTCCAAAATACTTCAACTTCAAAACTTCATTTTCGATCACTGATGTTCTTATGAAAATTATTGGGTTTCTTCAACATTATACTTTCCTAGCTGCACAGACGAAATGACAAATGACGAAAACACAAAATGACTTTTTCTTTACAAAATCTTCAAATCCTTGTATTACTTAGGCTTGAGTTGAGCTAAAAGTTACATGATAACCTAGAATATGGCAAAAAAAGCCGGAGTCCACTTGTTAAAAGCAGAAAAGCTCATAGCAACTGCTAGTTTGTGAAACGAGGCAATTATACAACAATCTCAACACATATGACGTGAGATGACTATACAATGAATGTGGTTAAAGGTATGCAATTTTATGAACGAGGGGAAAGGAATGTTTAAATGTCATGTAATTATAGTGTTTGCATGACATATGTACTTTGTTCCCTTGAGTAGTGAATTTTACGAGAAACAAGTTAGAGCAATTTTTTGTTAAAAATTAGGCCAGGCAAATTTTTTGGATGAAAAAGAGAAGATAAACTTGTTTGCTTATGACTCGGAAGTTTTGGAAAGTACCAAGGCGATATTCAGTTTCGGCCAAAATTCTATTGTATTCATTGCTATTTTGTAGCTCAAATTACATGTACAAAATTATCCTTATCATCTAAGAAACATTTCATCTGTAATTCTAAGCTATGTGTATGATATTTTGATTTCTAACCATTTTATAAGAAAGGGAGGGGTGAGAGCATGAGATCAAAGTGGCATCAAACTTCAGCATAATCTTGTTATATAGTCATAATTCAGTGGCGTACCGAGGGGGGGGGGGGGCGGGGGGGGGCGCGCGCCCCCCCCGAGAACGGGTCGCGAAATTTTTGAAAATTACTTTCATGCGTTATAAAAATGTGCAAATGACTTGTTTATTTTTGTAAACAATTAAAATAATTTTTAAAATTTTTTAAAAATTCAAATTAGCCTTATAAAAAAATTTTTTTCGGGGGCGTGGCTGACGCCACGCCCCCTTTTTCCAGATTTTGTGGGTTTGGGGCCCGCAAAATTGTTGAGAAGCCCCCCTAAAATTTTTTCGGAGTGCGTGGCTAACGCCACGCACCTTCATTTGAAAATTTTTTTGCCGCGCCCCCCCCCCCCCGAGCCGAAATCCTGGGTACGCCACTGTCATAATTGTAGGTCGTACTGTAGTGCTATACTATTTGATTGACTTTCAAAATCTTGAAAAGAGACAACTACTTATGACTGAACTTTTGTTTGAACTCAGTCATTGAATTTGAAAATTTGGTGGCCTTTTTTGAGTATAACAGGTGATGATAGTTTGCGAATAAGATAAGAGAAAGAAGTTTACTCTGACAACCCCGCTCGCTTATGGTTCACGAGTATTTATATGAATTACAAATTATGCAGAATCTCGCTATATGGGCGAAATATTAGGTTTGCATTGAATATAGCAGACGAAATGGTAATCAGAACTATAATCGTCTAACACCACTCGTCAGCCAAGGCCACAAAGATTATTTGCTACGGCGGGTCTTGAGCGGTTGGACACGAGCACACCTCAAACTTAGGTAATTAAACTTTAACAGAAAAACAAATAACAACAAACACGGATAGAACAAATAACAAATTATGTTACTAAATGGTGAACTACGAATAGGAATGATATGATTGAAAGAAGGCACAAATATAATATATGAGTGAAGTAACCTTAGAATATCGAGCGAGAGTCGTACATATGAATAATTCTGACTGTGCACAGTCAGCTATATATGCGTGATCACATCATCAAGCCACAGCTGCGCGCGACATCCTACTTTTAGCTAAAAACATGAGCAATTCACATCTGATGCTAACATCTGCGAACTCTTCCAGTAGCAAAAACGATGCAAGCTACTGAATTCATCGATGCTGTGCAACTGGCAAAGTCTCACTAGGCTACATGCATGAAAGGAGTTTGCATATTCTAAGGGAGAAAGGAACAATACGAACTGCGTTCGTGGTGTAATAAGTTCTGTCCCATTTCTTCCTTTCATTTTTCTTTTTTTTCTTAAAATTTTGAACGGTATTTCACAGAATGCATATATGCGTTTGGAAGCTCTAAGCCTGCTCTACCAAAATGTTCGCTTCAGTTTCCCAAATCAGCGATCTGAAAGAGTTGTCCAGCATTAAATTTGGGAAATCAAAAACGAGAAACCCTTCTCCACAATTACATTGAGTCGCCCTTCAAATAAGTCAAAATGCGTGCGAAACAGCAGGAAAGAACTGCTGTGAGTAAAGAATGAACACTAGGGCTTCTGCAGCGGTTCAAATGTGCCAAAAAGTTTCGAAAATTATTTTTGTTGAATCTAGAAATGTCTTATAGCTAATGTCTCCTATTGTCTCTTTCAAGGTTGACGGCATTTGAAGGAACGCACGGCAAATGGATAGTCCAGGAAAGACAGAAAGGATGGTTTATGGCTACAGAATCATCAAATTCATAGGTTATTTATTCAAAATTTTAGAGTTTGGGGGTCACATGGCTTAGGTACGTGAGATGAGGATGCCTCCACAAAGTCTTGCTTATTGGATTTTCAAAAGTGACTCTGAAAAGTCGGTAGGAGGAAGGAAAGAAGTACAAACAACGACAGTAGTAACATAAAAGTCCAATAGGTTTTTTGTTGTCAAGCTTGTCGAATAAATTCTACCAACGAAAAACGGGAATGTTTGGACAGAAAAAAAGAGGTCGAAAATGGAATTTCCGCCCCTCGAATTTGTTTTAATGCTAAAAAATCTTCAAACTTTTCTGCTTAGTTGGGGCTTGACGCATATGAATCTGCGGATCAGACCAATTTTTAGAGCTTTCAAATGCATATATATTGCATATATACATGCTGCAAAACACGGTGCAAAGTACTGAGAAAAATTTGAAGGACAAAATGGGACAGAAGTTATTACATAACCTAATAATAATATTTAGAACACAAGTCCTAAAAAAAATGCAAAAAAATTGATAATGCTTAGAGCAGCGTTTCAATCTCATTTTTTCCTCATTGTATATGATTTAAGCGGTGTTGTATCGCACACAAATCATAGTTCAAGCAATATCAAAATTCGTAAATGAAAATTTGAAAATTACAACTCCTCGTAGGTCTTATCAACACAAATTTATTTTGGTCAAAAAGCGTAGTTCACAGTAAATTAGGAAAACTCTGGGCCGTTGAGCATTTGGATTAAGAGTTGGAAAGACGCAATATAAGTGTTTGCCTTCAACAGGTTCTGTTGCCGCCATATGACAATGATGAATTTAGCTTTGAGAATAATTAGAAAGAGTAAGATTTTCTCCTTCTGAATTGAAAAATTTCGTGAAACTCATCGGATTTGGAGGAAATTATGGAATCTGGAAAACTTTTTGGACAAGACTTATGTTTCAACCAAATAGAATAATTCTTTAAAAAAATTAAATTAGCTTTCAGAAGGTTGTTAGGTATGGGATACAAGCTATGTGTGTTCTTTTTTTCATAATTTCAGAATCGCAAGCTTTAAAGGACTTAGAGGGGTCCAAAAATCTCTGAAATGCTGGCTATCATACGCAAATTCAAACCATGTCCCACCCTTCCTCCGGCATTTTTTCTTGAACTCCACATATTAGCACCTCTATTAAACACCCCATCATTTTTTATGAGGTGTCCGACTACGTCAAAATTTGCTGGATATCGATTATGAAGCACTATGTGGGAGTAGTATGTAGCTAACAAGCTGAATTCCCAATGGCTTTGCACTTTTCTTTGATTCTTGGCTGCACTCTACCTCGCTGAATTCAACCTATGAGGGGGCAAAAAAAGTGACCTCCACCCGCTACATGAACAATATATGTTTTGAAAACAAGTAGAGCAAAGTAGAGATCGAGATTCAGCAATATTATATAAAATGTGTTAATGTCTCAAGATACTGCAGCAGATCGGCCTTTTGCAAGTGCAAAAAATGTTAGGTGGGTCCCGAAGTTCATGCTATTTTTTAGAGCTATTCTGAAATCGTTCAGAATGATGATAGACAAATCTTTCAAAACTATTCGATGCAGAATTTCTTCCTCTTTCCAGCAGCTATGCTATCATTGTGACTGCTTCGACGAGCGCTGAGATAATTGCCGAAAAATAGAACCCTTCATTTTGACCATGTCTGACTTTTGCTAATTTTCAAAATTTTCATTTTAGACTTTCGAAGGTGCTCTAGTAATTACCTAAAAAGGCAAACCTTTTTCGAGTTAATGCAATTTTTTATATTTTATGAGCTTCCTCTTTAGAATTCTGCTGTATTATTTTACTAGAGCACTGAAATTTGGAGAACTCGCGTGAGATATAGTTGCACCAAACACTGCGAAATCCCCAAAATATTGAAGTTTTGAAACTCGGTTATCACTATCACCAGTTTTACGAAGTAAATGAGCAATTATGGCGTGAAAATGGATAGATTTTGGAGATTCGATTACACCTTGCGCACCCGAAAAATTGGGAAGTACAGCAATTTTGTCTACAAAAGTCGCATGTTTTGCGAAGAAAAACTAGCTTTCAGAGAGAGGAGAAAGAAATGCATCGAATGGTACCTAAACTGTCCAACGTCTGATATTTTGCGAGATTAGAATGAGCCAAACATAAAATTTGGTCACTTAAGAAAACATATTTCAGTAATTCTAGAAAGCATGCCAGAGAAATGCAAAAAATCCCATTAATTTGCAAAGGGTTTGCCTTATCAAGAGGTTATTAGGGCATTTCAAAAAGTCTAAAATGAAAATTCTGAAATTTAGCGAAAGTTAGACATGATAAAAATGAAAGATTCTAGTTATCGGCAATTTTCTAGTCACAATGATAGCATGGCTGCTGGAAAGGGAAAGAAATTCTGCATCAAATAGTATTTGAAAAATTTGTCTATCATCATTCCAAACGATTTCAGAATAGATTTAAAAACGGCAAGAACTTTCGGACCCCCCTAATATTTGCAGAGATTCGGTTCGGTAGCACTAAATTTGAATAATCAGATGAAAATTCGTACAAAGTAGGTTTTACTCACAATTCAAATCATATACGGGCTTAAAATCAATGTTATGTTATCTTTTCGACATATAAGCTTCTCGCATCAATCAGAAATTATGAAAGATTATTTTTGCTATAATTTGATGGTTTACAACTTTTGACTTAAATTTGTTCTACCGTCGCTTATCTCTGCCAAAAAACCCAAAAAAGCCAGCGAGGTTTGTAAAAAGTTACCAAAAACGTCGAATTGCAAACCCTGACCCTGACTTAACCCTGACGTCATCTACCGTATGCTAGTGCGAGATATTTTCTCAGCGAGTTTTTGTCCAAACCATGACTTAAGAATGACGCTATCCATTTGCAAACTATTTCTAGCTTTTTAGTGCTAATGTGCATCAAATGACATTTTATTTCTCATGCGTTTAGTTTCCTGTCATGAGTCATGTAATTTTATCAAATTCAGCAACTTCTGAATGTGTGATGACGCGGGCGGGTTCCGCCCCCGTCCTCCCCTCAGGCATGAGCCGGACGCCTACGTAAGCGTCACAAGAAGCTAAATTTAGATTAGTAACTCAGGACTCAATTGTAATAAGTTACCCCACACTGGTGGAGCAGGTGTTCCCATATACGCATGATACGCCTGTCGCAACCCCTTCTCCCCCCCCCCCCACGCCACGAAAGGACGTTGACGACGTCATCGACGGTGGCGGAAGGGGCGACGTTGCCACCCCTTCCGTCACCGGCGTCGTCGACGACGTCGCCTCAGCTTCGCCCGCCGCTGAAGCACCCTCTCTCACAAAACCCGCGAGGGGCGGAGCAGGAGCACCGAGCGAGCCGGCCGGGGGCTCGTATTGATTCTGACGACTCACTTGCTCGTGTGCTTATATGGCGAGAGGTGGTTAAGGGCACATGCAGCCCACCTATCTAGTCATCACAGTATTCGCCTTATGCTGCACCCTTAACACTGTTAACTCGCTGTTACTATACGGTATGTTTATTGATACAGTATGGTTTATTGATATTTCAACTGCAAAAATACTGTATCATACCCAAAAGTATAATTTTTGCCCTTTCATTGGCTATTCGTGTTCAGTAGGTAACGCTTAGAATTATTCGATGACAAAAATCAATAATGTATTGATCAGCCAATCACAGCTTGATCAATACGGTAGCCTACCGTAATTGCGCGATCATATTCGCCTGCGCGCAGGCGTTACGGTATGACGTCATTTACCGCGGGGATTGGCAGAACAGTGCATTGCAATTGGAAATTTGACGTTTTCACTACTTTTTCAAATTAATGTCATTCTATATTCACAAACTATTGTCTGTAGATACTGTAGGTGTACGGTAGCGAAGCTGAGAATTGATAACCATGCTCATTCAAAGATTTGCGCTGAGATACTGCATTCCAAATTATCGTGTTTTTAACAATAATTATTTGTGTGTAAATTTTATAAACAATTTTTTCTTTGCTTTCTACGTCTCTTCACCGCGCTTGTGAATCATACTGTAGGCGTACGGTAACAAAGCCAAAAATTGTGAAAATCCACAAAAGTCCCTGCTCTCGATTTTTTTTCAAATTCTCACCTTAATCCTCGTCATTTTGATAGTTATTCTAGCGTAAACATTGGTCAAGAGGGTGATTAATGCTTGGCTAATGTCGCGTACTTTCCACGGAAACGTACATAAAAGTGCACAATTACTTCCTATGTTTAATTAACATGAAAATAGCCTTATACGACAGTAATTATCCTTTCTATTGTATAGATTCGCATCATTTCCTCATCGTTTTGCTTTTTTGTTTCTGTATGATAAATCTTGTCCGCTCTAATCTGTCCCTCTGGGGATAATAACTCGCCCAATCTCCGTCGGCGCTTCGTAATCGCTTATTTTCTTTGTTTACTGAGAGCTAAATGCTACATATTCTATCTAATAGAAGGGTTCCGCAGCGAAAACAGCTCTCTAAGCTTTCAAATATCCCATTTTCTCTAATTTCTCTCTCATTCTCTCCCTCAAGGGAAAATGTTTTCTCTCTTGGACTCCATCATTAACCAGCTCTTAATGCCAAATGCACATTTAGCGTCAAGAAAAAACACTGCCGAAGGGTGTTAATGATTGTTTGTCACGGAAATGGCGCTGATGTGCAGCAAGGCAAGCAAAGTCCGTAATTGCACATCACCAGAATATTGACGTTTGTTTTGCAAAGAATTGGTGGGGAGAGCATTTGAAAATTTGTGTAGTTTGTGCTTTTCAGAATTAGCGATGCAGGGCGCTTGCGAATTTTACTTTGAGAACAAATTCTGTAAAAAAATCCCTCAGAAAGGGGGACTCTTGGAAACTCACATTAAGAATACTTCCTAACTCTTTTTGAATTCTCCTATATTTGCCTTCTTTTTGAATGCATGTTATAATTCAACATTTCTCTGATCGCGAAAGTAGGGGATTTACCAGTACAGCTAGACATTCGTCTTAGTTTTATGACACATCTTATGAAAAAATTCCCATAAAAGGACTTTCTTGAGAAACAGCTTCAAGAAATATTGCTCATTTTATTGCTCCAGTTCTTACAACATTTCCTGAGATAAAACTATGGAAGTTAGTTTTTGAACATGACATTTTTTATTTTTTCCTTCTTCTTTTTACTTTCTTTCTTTACAAACATCACCTTCCCAACTACATATGAGAAGACTTGACCAAAAATCATTTTTACTCATTTTTATGCATTTTGAAAGTCTGACGCAAGTGCTTTCAGCGAAATTCGCTTAATCCATGCGATAAGCCTTAGATTACAGTATCGCGTGCGTTCCAGCTCAGCTATATGTTCTCTTTTTGGTTAACTGCGATATAACATGTGCTCCTTAGGGCTCCCTAGGGCTCAAATAAGTTTTTGTTGAGTTATGAGAATGTAATAACAAAATTAATGAATTTTTATGATAATTACTATTCTCTTTTATGTCTTCCTTATTGCACAAAACGAATTCAAATTTGAGCAACTTTTTTCTCCCTTAACGAAAATTGCCAATAAAGAACTCGTGTTTTCGCCTAGTGTCACATTCTATGGATGTTTTCCTCCTCCTCCCCCCCCCCCCCCTCCCCTCCTGACCTTTTAGTGCTGTGTGATGTAAAAGATACTTCCTCCTCATTATAGCAGTCTTAATTGGGCACACGTCTACGCATTCGCGATTGATGCGTTTAAGTATGTGATATCTGTACAAGGCAGACGCTCATAGGCTCATAGGCAGCGACTCATAGGCATCGGCGAGAGCGACGAAGGACTTCCATACTTGTACACTCGGAACAATTTACGATTTATATGGGGCTGATAAACATTAAACAGTAAATAGTAAACATTAGGGTCAATGGAATCCACCGTCTAACTAGGGGGCGGGATTAGTACGAAAAGGAGTGTGGCGCAACCGGTGCAAGATAACTTCTCATTGACTGAGTTTGTTCCATTGGAGCCGAGGGAAGATAATAAATTTTTGCACAATACGGATTGCAGCGTCTTTGAGTAGCCCCTCAATTTTTACTCTCTACCATCATCCTCCTTACCTATCTAGCACGAATGCTTCCAAAAATGCAGTTTGCAGTCAATTTTTCTGTTGCTCAATTTGGCTTTAAAAATTTCAGGCGCCAGCAAGAGCTAGCAAAATTTGCTCAATTACGACTATGAGAAAAGGGAAAATTATTTATTAGCTTCAGTGCAGAAACTTGAGTTTCCATGTTGTAATTAGTATTCAAAGCTCAAATTTCTGCACTAGCTAATGAATAATTCTTTTTTTCTCATAGACGTAATCAAGCAAATTTTGCTAGCTCTTGCTAACGCCGGGAATTTTTACAACAAAATCAACAACAGAAGAATTAACTAACAAACAGCAAATGTTAGCTGTCCTTAACTTTATTTTGCTTACCAAGAATGAAAAAAGACTTCCTTCCTTCCACAATTTAAGTTCCATATATTAGCAGATGTGACAACATTCAATGACGTCATTATTTTATATTAAAATAGCTAGACATATCCCATAGCAACCTAATTGAATTTCCTTTATGTGACATCATATGAGACTCTAATTAACTTCTGCAGAGCCCTTAACCTTTTTTTGCAAGTCCCCCCCCCCTGTACCTCTGTAGATTTTGCTAATTAGACTTTCTTCAACTGTTTGCATTCCTTTGCTTTCAATGTGACGTCACTAACGACATCACAGTTCATTGGAGTTAACTCTCGTTTGTGTGATTGCGGAATATCCTAAACGACTCTGACGTCATTTGCGTCTATTCATAGTGACACTGCGGGAAAAGGGCAGAATGTCCGGGAAAGGGGGGAGGGGACTGGGATCGGTGAAGCAGAATTCCTGCACTTTATGAATGCGAAGAAATAGTGCCAAATTTTTGATTTAGAATTTGTTGAAATCCAAAAATAATTTGGATAGGGGGGGGGGGTAATTCAAAGTCTCGACGATTGATATAAAATGATATCAGCAAATGCACAAAAAATTTGATGAGAGATAAGAAGAATGAATAAATTGGGTATGAATGAATGAATGAATGAATGAATGAATGAATGAACCAATGAATGAATGGATGAGTGACGTTTGCAAACTGAACTTCCACCATTTTTCTTCCCGGGACCATCCCTTCCACATAAAAACTTCCACCAATTGCCCCTAGAGACAAATTGCTGGAAGTGATGTGCACATTTTTTGCCGCGCTTCCCCTCTCCCTTCATCGTTAATGGATGCGATTTGATTACAGCTGTAAGAAGAGTCGTCGAAGGCAAAAGAAGTATCAATGAGGAAGGTGGGGGGGGGAGGAAATTACAATTTCCTTCATTTTCCTTCCAGATGTAGTAGCACAGTGGTCGATTGATTTTAGAAAAAATAAAATCAAAGGAAAAAAGTAAATACCGACCACTCCAAGAAGATTTCATGCTTTTTCAAGGATCTGGGGGGAGAATAACATCATTTTTATGGGGTTATTCTTCATTTTCCGCCATATCATATTTGAGAACGTCAAAGCTTAACCGAGATGATTACCTTTTTATCCCTCAATGAATCGCCCATACTTGCAATTCAATTGCAACTTCTCACATTTCTTATTTCACCTTTTGAATCCATAGAAAAGTGACCATGTTCCTTTCTCCCCTCCTTAGCTTTCTGCTAAGTTTTCTGAATCTAATTGAGACCTCGAGATTTACTAGGATAATCCATTCATCGCGTGGGGCTTTGAATAAGTGCCTTTAAATGTACTTTCTGAAAGGGTGAAGGAGCTTCAGTGTAACTCCCTGGATGTGGGCGATTTGGGTGGGTGGTGGGGCAAAGTCCTTGCTGAGCCGCTTATGGGCCCATCTTCATCTGAACATAAATATGACATCAAATTAGGCTAAAATTGTACAAGTAAGAGGAGCTGAGGTTTGGGGCTGAAGTCGATATTGTATTTGTGTATGATAATTTTGAGCTCAAAAATTTTTTCAATTCAAAAGTTGTAAAAAAGGTTCGAATTATTGTTTTATTTGAAGCTAGCAGTAGTGCTGATGTTATCAATAATTGGGTAGTAATAAGTAGTAACAATAATACCAATGATTCAGGAAGCACTCCAAAGTTTTTTTGGAAGTTTGCTCAATGCGACGCCCCTTTCTCGAAAGATTTCATACCCCCCAGAAAACTGAAATTGCCATCGGAGTAATTGAGATTGTGCAGTTTTTGAAGACTTTCATGTATGTTTTTTTTCGGATGCATTGCGCGAATTTTTTTTTTGAGATTTTTGCTTACGCCATGCCCTCTTTTAGAAAAAATTTTGTGCCCCCAAAAAAATTCCTAAGCCGCCGCGATAATAGTGGGGGGAAGGGGGTGGAAGAGGGAGGCGGATATAAGAGTAAGCTGGACGTACAACGTTTCGGAACTATATCGTATGTTTGAAGGGTTGCAACTGTCGAGCTTTCCCCCTTGTTTTTCTTTTCCCCGTTCCTTCGCGGAATGTATCTCCCCCCCCCCCCCTTGAAAGCAATGAATATTCAAAAAGGCGTCTTATTGACTTTGCTAATTCATATGTGGTTTACGGCAGTGGCTGGCTCGCTCACTGGGAATCGTATAGTTGATAAAGAAATGAAGCCAGTAATGCTGTTTTGGCTCTACTCGACGCTGTATTGGCCGTGAGGCCTATGGGGCTGTCGTCGTCCATCTCGGACGGGCTATGAAGCCACGCACACACACACACCCTTTCCTGGAATTAACAACAACTATAGTGCTTGGCTGGATGGGAGACAGAGAAGTTATCGTGCTGGGTACAATTTGTGATAGTTGTCCGAGTTTTGTAGGGTACAAATTCATGTCTATTGACGAAGTGGATAGAACGGCTAAAAATCGTATGAGCTCTTGAGCCTCACCCCTCAAGTAGGGGTCTCTCAGTGGCGATACAATTTTCTCTGGAGGGGGGGGGGGAGAGAGGGACAGAGGGAGATGAAGGAGCAGGTACTATCAGTGAATGGACATGACGTCGATCACGTTCTGCAGCCTTTTTGGGCTAATTAGCACATTTTTAGCAAACTGCAGCCTTGTATTTTCAGGAGGCGTGGCGGGAGCCAGCTCTTTGAAATTTTTTGCTGGGATCTCGTTTTCTTGTAAAATCCATAATAGATTTTGGTTATACAAATAAAAACAAATTATTTGCGTTCCAAATCTTATGTAGACCAATATTTCCTCTCCTCATTCCCCCTAGGCCTTCCTAAAAGAAATGTGCCACTTATGCCTTAGCACTCTAGTATCCGATTTCACAAAAAGATGTCTAGCTGCCCGCGCTCCCCCCCCCCCTTCCTCCTCCGACCCCGTTTCACCACTCGAGTCCAAAGCTCAAATAATTTATCACTTGGCATGCTGCCAACATATGCAATATATCAAAATTCTAATCAAGCACATTAAACTTTACGCTTGTATAGCCTTGCGTGCTTGAGGCTGACGCAAGTGCGAGCCGAGAGAGAGGGAAATATGAGTGTAAAAAAAGCTTAGTGAGGGATTTTCCCCAGCGAGTTAGATCCATTTATTCCTAGCGGGGTACTGTAGCTATCGGACTACCGTAATGCAGCTAGCAGTGATGTCATTGGACAGTACGCGCGGAGGCTTGAGGTGGAATTTGGTTACGGTTAGACGGCGTTAGTGATTTCGGCATCTTAAGCTGTTATGAAACTTGAAAAATGAAAAAACTCAGGCAGCAAATCGATTTATTGACCGAAATCATGGTGTTCGTTGAGGGCGCTGTAGCCGTGTACCGTAATCCGGCAGTGATGTCATTGGACAATACGTCAGTGGCGGGATGTGTACGCCTTGGATCTATTTGAGAGGAACGTCTAAGGATGTCCTTGATTATAACTTTGAGATCGATTTATTGATTGATTTCAAGAACGAGTCCTCCCAAAGGTACATTAGTCCCATACCGTAACGAGGCAATGAATAGGACAGTGCATGCATAGGTGTCGGATGCATTTGATTTTTTAGTTTGAGGCACTACTAACGTTGTTCAGAAAAACGAAGTTTCGAATAAATCGATGTATCGATTGATTTCATGACGGAAGATCACTTGGGAGTACTGTAGGAGGTGCCATAGCGGCATGATGCCATGGACGTACGCGCTTGACTGTGATGAAGTTTGCTTTTTGGACTGTGCTCATCAGAACGGGAGATTTCTGAAAAATCGATTTATCGATTAATTTCATTGCTGAGAGCAACCTAGGGGTTGCTGTAGTTACAGTAGCAGCTCAATGTGATTGGACAGTGAGCCTCAAGTGCGCGTTAAAATCGTTCAAAATTCTGCGGCCCTTTTTGGTTCTAAAAACTCTTTTGTTGATTATTTTCGAAAATAAAGCCCTTGGACTATGACGTCATCGCCAGCCATTTTCAGAATAGCGCCATCCCATGGCATTAGAATAAGCGATGAGCTGTCGTCCTCGGCGAAAAGCCGATAAGGTCTCTTAGCATCATATTTCAAGTGATATCACTTTCCGTCTCCTTCACCCTCCCCTCCCCCCCCCCCCCCCCTCCCCCCGACAATCCCTCACCCCGCCCTCAGTCTTTGCCCTTCCCATTCACTCAAAATTCCCTTGCGATTGATTAAATTTCCCATGGATGGAATTACCCCCCCCCCCCCTCTGCGACCCCACGTTTACGCCTATTAGTCGGAAGACTCGTACTCTGCGTGTGTGAGTCGTTTAGTGGAATAGCTGACGACGAAAACAACTGACTACTGAATATGTAATCATTATGCATGAGAAGTAGCAGTATAGAAAGTATGACATTTACGTGACACCTATTCAAAACGTGTCTAGAAATGCGTAAAACTCGTCCACAACAACAGCAATCACCTACAATGCATCTCATCTCAAGCGTAGCTATTGATGAGCAACGGGAGCTTTGCTTTCCAATTAGAGCGCGATCTCCTCGCTAGACTCAAAGCCCGTGTGTAAATAGCCCGCTGGGGAGATCACAAGTTTTCGGGCGCTATTCTTGGACGAGTTTCCGGTTTCTGGGATGTTGAATACGTTGCGTAGGGACGAAAACTAAGGAGTGATAAATTGCCGTAGGCCTTTTTCACACTCTGTTCAATATTGTTTCGAACAAACAATAGCTCCAAAGGGCGAGAGGCGAAAGGAAAGGGGGGAGGCGGGAAGAGAATTAAGGATGTGATTTCTGACTTCTTAGCCTCATGACATCATCTGAGATTTTTGCAAAGAAGTGAAAGAAGTAAAAATTGCAAGCAAATTAGCAAAATCAGAGTTTCTAAGTTATGGCAATTGCATTTGGCAATTGCTAAAAGGCCCTTCAATGGTTCTTTGATGTTACCTGGTCTTGTTGAGCTTAAAAGCACTTTCCAACTGGGACCCATTACTCTCGAACGATGAAGAATGGCAGTTAAAAAATAAACGAGCCTATTTGTGCGAGTTAATTGCTCAAAAGCATGAAGTGCTCTTGTTTTTCGTTTAAATAACTGGGTAGTTCTGTCAATCAATAATTGATCGATTTTTCTACCGTATAAAGCAGAGCTTGAGATGTGATGAGCAAAGTCTGGATTTGAATGGAAGTGGTGTAAATGAAGTGAAAACCTAAAACCACTTTACAGAGAATGACTTCAGCTGTTGGATGTTTTTGCACAGGAAGCTACAGTATGCCTACAGTATGCCGAGCAAAATTGTCAGCAACGGTTGTCTAAGCTTGTAGGTGCATAAAGGGTTTTATAACCTAAATCAGTTCTAAGGAAAGCTAAACTGAGATTTTTTGAAGCGTTTGTCTTTTCAATTACTTTACCATCAGCTGTTACAGTATACCCACCGTAATTAGCGAAGAAACGAACAAAAGTTGTCTTAAATTTTTGAGAGTGTTGCATATAATTATCGCAACCCAAGTTTGTTAAGGCTAATTTCTTGAGAAACGTAAATTATTTAGGTATTTTTTTCACCAATCAGTCTTGTGGTCAGCTGCTAATACCGTACACCTACAGTAAGATAATTCAGAAGCCCATTTCTTAACCATGCGAAGAGTCATTTGTATGCTATTTTATGACTTTATGTTATGCTAATCAAGTTGTACTACTTTTTATGGATGCATTAGCTATAAAACAAGTTACAACATTATTAAATTCCTTTCTACTGCTTATTACCGTAATCCAATCAATCGATGACGTCACCATTAACCAGCAATGCTCCTTTTGCCCGCCGTTTTATAATATGCACATCCTCTCACCTCTACCCCCCCCCCCCTTTCGATGACGTCCTTGGGCTTATTCTTACACGCAATCGCGCCACTCTCAACACCAGCGAACAAACAGCGCTTCCGCTGTCATTTTCTATCGATCCCTTGAGGGATGTGACGATTCCAGACGTTTCTGAAATTTCTAGAAAAAAATTCTCGCTTTGCTGCCTTTCATGCGTCTTGCATCTGGATGGCTGGCCATAAATCTTCCGCTACCTCAATGTGCGGTTAAGAAATCGAGCGAAATGCGAAATGCGTGTAATTTTGCGTCAAGCTAGTAATATGCACTGAGTGTGGTAGCGACGAACGATTAACGAGGGATGTGACGGCCCCGAAGGCCTTAATCACATTAACGATGGCTGCGATGCCGATATACACAACACACATGCGAATATACGCATGCGTGCACATGTCGTAATAGTCGAGACGTGAATAGAATCGGAAAAGCGTAATGAGCTTAGAGAAGTCCGCAATGACACGAAAATCTCTGAGGGATCCGAAGGAAGTCCGGTAATTGTAGGAAGGGCATTGCTTCTAGTTTGTTTGGCTTAATTTGAGTGCAACATGCACTAAGGACATCAACCTTGTTAGGGTAACTTCCATGTTAACAAACTTTGCACTAAAAAGAGAGGGGGATCGGTTTAAGAAATGGAGACCGAAGTGGGGGGAGGGAGGGGGGGAGGGGGGAGAGAGCCCAAAAAAAGTCTTTTCCAAATGATGGGAACTTTTGTCACATTTTCATGATGACATCAAACAATATAATTAACGCTGGCATTGAACCATCGTACGTTTTCTGCTCTTTAGAAGGTAAAAAAAAACTTTTTTTGGGAAAAATGATGAAAGAGAGAATCGCTCTTTTTTTAATTCTAGAACTTCTGACTTAATCAAAAATAAGGAATCCTCAAAAGAATACGGTACCTATGATGAAAACCTCGTTGTAGCTATTTTTGTTTTTTTGATGCAGTTCCTGCTTGGTGGCTAAAGTTCTAAAAAAAGCCAAACAACATTGAATCGTCAAAAGAAATTTTTTTTGAGATTTACACCCGCAAACATAACGAAAAAAATTCATAAAATAAACTGCTATACTGTGACATCAAAGAATAAGCAAAAATCATGCTGTAAGTGCAAAACTGCGATATTTTTGGTGTAGAATTCGCTGTAGTTATAGGTCTAGAACTTTTTACACTAATTCAGGTATTAAGGTTACGAGTGCACAAAATGTAAATTCCATTTTTTTGTGATTTATCTTTTTGGGAACCTTTCAGTTTGGCATCAGAGTGATTGTGAGATCAACAAAGTCAATAATTATTCCTAATTCTGTGAACTGCCTGACCCAGCCGTCCAGACGTAAATTTTCAAATTTAAATCTGATTTTTTCTAGCCAAATTCAGCTATAACATGTTTTTCTTGCCTATAATTGAGTTTCAAACTTCGCCGCCACAGCTCTCGGCTGACGCATTTTGTCGTCAACACATTGCTTCAAAATGTTTGCGGAAATTCGCTGGCCCAACAATAAATGACTGCAGCCGGACCAGTCAAGCGCAAAAAAGTCCTAGCACGAAGAGCGAATAGCGCCCGAAATGCTGGTGCTTGCGCGTGTTTTTTTCTCACATTCGTTTCGCTATTTCGCTATTCATCGAAATGGCGCAGCTATCGATGAAATTTGTCAAAAATGCCCGTTCCGTTTCAGCCTCAAAATATCTGTTTCGCTGGGGTTTTGGAGTGATCGCAAATAGGGTCTTATGTTCAATAATAGCTTCAGAAATCTTCTATTTTATGCGTTCACACATAAGAGAATGTTTTTCGAAAATTTCTGCAAAAATCAAGATCATGAAGTTTGAAAAATACAATAAAAATTCTTAAAAAGACTAGCGATAGTAAAAAATAAGCGAGAAAAATTCTCAAATTCAGTGAAAATAAAATTCCAAACCCTACACGTTCCGAAGATTTTACGTAACATACGACTAAATTGCATATTTTGACAGTTCTCAGCAAAAGGAATTTTTTTGCTGTAAAATCTTTTCAGTAAGGTAGCTTCATGCATATTTTTAACATTAAGTGGCACTTATTTTTGAAATGAAAAAAAAGCTAAAAAAAACGAAATCGCATCCCCATCTTCTTTGTTTTGCATGCTTTCTATTATACAGTGTACAAAACCCGCTTCTCCTCCTTCCCCCCTAGGGCTCAAGTTTTCGATATTCAATTTGCCAGGAGGAGATCTTGATTAATGCACATCCTCCATGGTTTTGGAACAAGGCACAAGCAAAGGAGGGCACCAAATTAGCCTAAATTATTTTTTTCCTGAAAATAAATTGGATAAGGCATTTGGAACCAAAATCCATTGTTCAGACCTTGAAATAAACAGAAGTTTCTCGCTACAGAATTTTCAGATTTCATCACAGTAATAAAATTCCAGACAATTCGCTCAAAATAGAAAATTTCAGCATGGACGTCATCACTCCATTAGGGGCTATCCTATTCCTGTTATCTCAATTATGACGTTATGGGACGGACCGAGCAATGAGACTAGTCGGGAGGGGAGGGGGGGGGGGAGGGAGAAGCTAAAAAATTTTCTAAAACGAAACAAAAATATCCAAAATAAGAGTACCCTCCTTAGAAGAAAAAACGAAAGAAAATACCAGGTTGACATCTCATAAAAACGTTATGGGGTCATGCAACATTTCTTGTTTTTCTCTTTTCTTCCCTTTTCCCTCATCTCCTCCCTTCCCCCCCCCTCCCCTTCACTCTTCGCCCTTCCCCCATCCTTGGCTCTCCATTCTCTTTGATGACGTAGAGCGTACGCATTTGCTTTGCATAATAGATTGTTATTGCGCCATCATTTACACTATTCTAAGTGACAAGTAGGCCCATAGTCTCTTACCCCCCCCCCCCCTCCTTTCCAAAAAGCCCATGAAACGCAAAAATATGCCAAGTGATGTCAGTGGACAAAGAGACTAAGCTTGTGCCCCGTAATTTAAGAGTTCTCTGCCTCTCCATATGACATCATGGGAACGCGAAGTATCCCGGAATAGAATGACGAGGAATCGCGTGCCCTAAGGCCAACAATCTGGAGTATGAAGATTTACTTAGCCTTTTTTTAGAATGGGGTTGAATGAAAAAAACTGGGGAGGGGGGGGGGGGCATTGTTATGGCGCAGATTTCGAGAAAATGGTTTTTGAGAGGACCAAAAAGAGAATATTTTCAACATGGGCGCACTGTTTTTTTTTTGAGATTAATTCGCAAGGGCTTTGAAATCGTCATTTAAAAAATGTCAGTGACCATAATTACAACGACACTTTTCCAGCATATGTAGGCTATGTCGTACTCCTGAACTTTTTTGACTAGTATCCCCCTGTTAAAGTTGCTTGCTTTTCTTTATGGCCCTTTCTCCCAAAGGCTAGTATCAAATTGCCTCCTAGACTTTCCGCACTTGAAGACAAGTGTTGAGGACTTTTGGCACTATCTGTTACACACATGTACTAACAAAAAAGAGCAATTTTGAACGTTGAGAAAGTATTAGCAAATTCAGAGGAGGGGGGAGGAGGAAGGCGGCGAATTCCTGAGAAAGTTGGGAATGTATATCGCTTTCCTCAAATTCCAACTTAAGTTCTATAATTTCTGTTAAGTCCTAATTTTCTGAGTTCACAAGGAAACGGAATCCAATTCAATCAGGTGCGTAAAAATTTTCAACTGAAACCTTTTTGTTTGAACCAAAAACTAAAAGAATTTGGGATTAACTTTATCATTGCAGGTAGAAGGTAGAAGCATTTTGAAATATTTAGAACAAATAATGGCTGTTAGAGCGTTGGAGCATTCTGCTGTGATGAATAACATTGGTTTAGAATCTTATTAAACTTTATTTTTTTATTCCATTTGATTTTACATCACTTTGGCCCGATGTGCCACAAATATTCACTTCACCAAAATTCCACTTTTTTATGCAAGAAATGAGATTCTTGTGAATTTATGTGCAAAGCATTTTTTGAAAATTATTCAAATTTTTAATAATCCTTAACTCGCTAAGCCAATCACTTTCAACCCAGCTACGTCTTCCTAGATTATAAAAATCCAGCTGTACTTTTCTCTACGAGCATATACCTTATAAGCCATGTATTCCAATAATATTTTTTTATAATAAACAAAAAACTTTATAGCACACGAAACCCCTCATAGTTGACATCACTTTCGTTTCTATGCAACATTTCTTTCCCACGTCATTTGCAGTGTGAATAGTGTTTACATACATTCATGCTATAGGGATTGCTTACGTGACGAGAAGTGAATGAGAAGGAGGGATAGTGCGGGGGAAGAGTGGAAGCGGAGGGGACATGGGTAATATGATTAGGTCCGTGCCATCTAGGGAAACGTGGGAGAGGGGAAATTTATAGAAAATATGTGCAAAAGTTTCATTAACAATTATGACAACAATTCTGCATTTTACTCTCCCCCCCTTTCCCTCAAATTCTATTATAAGTTACCATGGCACAGGAGGAGGAAGCGGGGGGGAGGGGAGGTGGGGGGGGGGGGATTTCTACTCGTACTACTTTCTACTCATTAAGTTCCCTTGACCTTTTTTTCTCATGAAAGCAAAACTCTGCGATAATTAGCATCACCTGACATTACAAGGCTCTATAGGAATAAAAATCTGCCGGTTGTTCAATTTTTGCGCTTACAGGGATTTAAAGATATAGGAAAGAGGGGGGGGGGGGGAGAGTTTATAGAAGCTGATTACTAATAAGGTTAATCAGAATTCCTTAACAAGCGCTTTTTAGTAGTCAAAAACATATCTTCTTATCTTATTATTTTTAGGATGGCAATCTTCATGAAAAACGATAATTGTTTTTGATAAGGAAGTAAGAAGGATAGATGGTGTTGTAGTTCATGATTCACAATTTTTGACTAAACTTATATCATAGCTTATTTTTTGACAGCTAAAAAATGTCCAACATTTCTGATTCATTGAGTATTGCTCTGCGCTTGCATATTGACAAGGAAACCCTTGCACAAAATTCCAAAATTTTTATTTTTATCTACTTTTTCAAACCAAAAAACCCATCCTTGACAACAATATCAGTCCTCTTTGTTTGTTTTCACACACGCAGCCAAGCTTTGCTTGATTTCGTATAGCTAATGCTCATTAAGTAGAAGAAAAACAGAAAAACAGGTTCGAAAAGATTTTTGATCAACAACTTGAAGCATGTAAGTTAGATATTCGTATAGTAACGACTCAGTGGTTATCCCCAGCTTATTCGCAGATTTTGTGAGATCAAGAACTGAAAAACAAATTTGGTACCGCGGAATTGAGAGAGAGGAGGGTGTGGGTTAGGGAGGGTAGGGCCAGCTTTCAGCAAATTTTCCCCAGAACGAATTTATGTAATCATTGATTTTGTACTATTGCAAAAATTATCAAATAATTAATAATTCTTAAAAAAATCTCATTGCTATCTAGTTTCAACTTATTAAGGTAAAATTTGAAAAAAAAACCGTTTTGTATACTTTTAGAAAACAGCCACTTTTGGACAAACAATTTTTCGAAGAAGAATTTGAGACAGTCAAAAAGATTCATAAAAATCCTCTATAGGATGCACTAGATTGATTTTTGATTTTTTTTTGTCAAGCCCTTGAAATATATCATATGGGAATTAGGGTACTTCAGAATAGATTTACATTTTTCAATTCCCATGTCTTTTAGAGGCAAAATAAATTGTTCGAAATGACTGCACTCTTTTCCCGAATCCCACGTCCTATTTTTTAAGACCCCCCCTCCCCTTCCTGCTCTCGAATAGTTTTTCTTCTGCACACTGCAGCCAAGTATAGGACAGCATGGCATGATTATGTGCTTGCATATGATGAATGGTTGCTTTGTCTAGAATGCTAACATTTTTTTTCTACGTAAAAGTGCAACTGCACCTGCCATCACTAAATGCACGGCTTTGCTAGATTATATCTGCAAGTGCTCGTTACTACAGCAATCTCTACTTTGCTTTTATCTCTAATTCCTCCCCCCTCCCCTTCCGGGTAAGAAAAATGACTCCGACCAGCTTCCGTAATGCAAAGAAGAAAGTTTCAAATTGCGCGCATCTCCCTTGAGTGTCCGTTTATAGCCACTGGAGATGTGGCTAATTTTGGGACGCTTGCGTTGATGGACGAGCTTCCGCTTTCATGCCAAAGGGGCGATGACGCCATAGCTTGGGAATCTGTCGTCATCAATGCAGTGATTAGCTGCCTCAAAGCCGATATAAAATATTAAAATTGGGAGACTTGTGCAATTGCAAGCATACTGTAGCGTTACGGTATGCTTGCTGTATCACGTATACCTGAAAATATGTACTGGGAATGGAAATGCTACAAATCCTGCTATAATCATTGGAATTGGAGTTGAAATGTCTACGAAGTGTACTGTAGGGTGAATGTAGAATAATTGTAAACCACGAATGACCAATGAATTCTCGAAAAATTATACATTGGAGATGGCTTACTGTAATGTTTTTCAATATGGTGTAATTACAGGCTGCACACTCACCGACACGTTATGTGAAAACGACGAGCAGTGCTTTCCGGGTAAGTCATTCTCTCTCGTAGAGAATTTGTTCTTCAACATAAATCTTCAATCTAGTCAGAAAACCAGAACTTTCTAAAAATATAATTTCAGTGAAGAATAATATTTTGAATTTACTGCAAAAAAATTATGTACTTCCTGGCTTACCTACGACCGAAAATGAATTATTAGTAAGCTACCACCAATAAATCATAACCATTGAATGTAGTGTCGTTTCGTAAGCTTTCCTCTCTTCATTACTGTTTTTAATATATATTTCACTAATTCAAGGACTTGCGAATTATTTCATGTGCATTGGAAAATTTTAAAGTCCGGATTACTGTAACTTCTGTTTCTGTATTTAGTTGCATGCTCAAATAGCAATCTATCATTCATTCTCTAACTAAGAGACACGAGCACGTTTTGCGTACATTTCATTAACAAGTTCATGAGTGAGTTTTAACGCGTTTTGGTTGATTTACCATTAGAATTGTAAAAGAACATGTTTGAGCTCGTTAATCCACGGTGGCTTGAACACATTCTTTCACAAATTCCTGATAGTAATCAGCTACAACGCGTTAGAACTCATTCATGAACTTGTTAATGGAATGTACGCAAAGCGTGCTCGGGTCTCTTAGTCGGAGAATGAATGATATACAGTCGTTTTCAATACGTATTGGTTTTTTCTACCGTATGCCTTCCAGCCTCAACATGACTTGGATTGGTGTGGATTGGTGTGGATTGGTATGGATTGGTGTGGATTGGTGTGGATTTGTATGGATTGGTGAGGCGCCGCATCGCTTCGGGTTTGCGCCGCGTTGCTTTTCTCGGCGGCGCAGCACCAATCCACACCAATCCACAAAATCCACGTCATGTTGAGGCTGGAAGGCATACGGTAGAAAATACCAACACGTATTGAAAACAACTGTACATCATTTCTGTAATATGTAATTTACGTAAAAATCTTAGTCAAGTAATTGAATCGAAGCTGATTAGTTGAAGTTGAGTTTTTTCGCTATCTCTATCGCCACTTAGCTTTTATTCGCTAGCCGCAAAAACATACCATAAGTGCATGAATGAAAACACTCAATCATCTTTATATTCTTACAAGCACGTGGTCACTTAGGTGTAAAATTTTAAACGGGTTTTTTTTATTGAGAATAAGTGCGATGTCGAAAAAAACATCCTCCGCGTATGCTTTCAATTGCACCAAACTTAATTTTTTGCTCTTCCTGAAAACCAGCATTCCAACTGAATTCTACTGGTTCCATGTGTTCATTTTTCAATGCTCTTGGGCCTTTTGTTTGCCAACACATCCTTCGAGGGCCATAGAAATTTTGCGACGTACATGAGTGCACTCAACTATATTGCTAATATTGACGAAGCGCGTGTCATCTCCTGTGTGTCAAAAAATCAATATATTGATTGACGCCAGAGAAAACAGGTTTCAGTCTTTGTAATTTCAAAGACATTTAATCTATCCAAATCATTTATTTATCCAAGACGTGCGTTCAGTGGACAATAGCATAACATAGAAAAGCTAACTCAATTAAAAAACTATGCAGGTGACATCGAACCTCAATCTCATATAAACAACTTTACGACTGAAAATTTGTATAAACATGCATCCGGAAAACAAATTCAAAATAAAAAAAATGAACTATCTAAAGTCAAGCTCCAGCCCGTGCCAGCGCCGCTGCGGCTTCGTGCTTCAATCCAAATAGAGCGCACGGTATCGATCGATTGAGCAGTTCGACAAGACGGCACTGGCACAGCGCTGGCACTCCAGTGGAGCAGAACTGGAACAGCATTGGAACGGAGTTGGAACTGCGTTTAACGGCGCTGACAGTGATCACTTTCAACGTAACTTAAACTCACTCACATTAATCGCCAAAAATTTTTGTTTTTTTTTTCTGCTCAGTCGAAATTTCTTTTACTCATACCTCAGAATTTCCGCTCAATTATCGCGCGATTCGTACTAATTATCCCGTGAATTAGCGAGTAATGACCTCATCGCTGTGCTTACTTAACGAAAGAAAGCTGCACTTCTGACGTATAACGCGCCATTGAGCTGCTATTAGAAATACGTTCACAGTCGCCATCACACTCAAGCCTACGCATGAAAGAGGGTAGCGAAGAAAATGAAATTAGAAAAAAATAGCCCTGATACGTCAGTGACGGAAATTCACTCATTGTATTCAATTAAAGGGACCCTAGGGGGTTGGCGATGTGACGTCGCTGTGCACTACAAATTCAGCCTGAATTAACTGGAATACAAGAAAATGTTAACGAAGTAGAGCTTCTAAATTAAGTTTATAGTTCACTGAAAGAACTACTGAAAAAAATATTAGGAAGTTCCTTTTACCCAAACAACTGACCGGAACTTCCACAGAACGTCTGGAAAAGTTCCGCCGGTGACTGCGAAAGTTCCGTGAACGTGCTGCGGAAGTTCCCGTTTTCAACGTTTCCACTTTTGCAATAGTAAACAAAACCCTGCGGAACCGCTACAAATTTTGCTTGTTCCGGTGAATTGTCTGAGTAATTTATTCCTTTTTTCAAAAGTATTTTTATGAGCAGCGGGATTAGAAGTCATAAGTCAAGGGTACCTTTCTGGGTGAGAGCCTTAAGTTGAGTGCTATAAACAATTTTTTGAGTACTAAAACCATGATATCACTCAATAAAGTAAGAGGATAAAAATTTTGGCGAAGTTAGACTGGGGAGGGGTGAGAAGAAGGGTGTAAAATATGTGCATGACAAACCTACTAAATGTTGTTTTAATGACACTACAACCTTAGAATATATGTTACATTACCCAGCCCTTTGCAGTCAATCCCCCCCCCCCCTTCGTCGTTAATCTATTTACATTGTCTCAGAATGGAATTTATAGCATGAAAAGAACTACATTTGCACTAACAATATGTAGGAAGATGGGGGGGGGGGGTGCAAAAGAAAATAATTAGGGATACCGTATACTAGATATTGCTTTGCAGAGCACTTTTGAGAGGGGGAGAGAAGGAGGGAACCATGGCGGAGGTGAGTTTGATAAATTTGCTACGGATAAATCTAATTCAAAAATGTAAATTTTTTTCCCAAAAAAAAACATGAGCGAGCACTGATTGCAAAACTGATCCATTACTATACCGTACTTACCGTATTCTATGCTGAAAATTACCAAATAAAAGTTCAAACATTGTAAAGAAACTCGATGTGCTCTCATGCTCCCAAAGTGGGCGGAGCATAATCAATCAATAATAGATTTTTTGCAGATGGCGTATTCGGACAGTGTTACTCGCCAAATAGCGGCGCACCTACACCTACTGTAATAGATCATCTAGATGACACACAATTGGAATTACTACGTCTAGAACTTACCAGGTATGTTAGTCAGTCATTCGATAATCGCATTCATTTCTGATGTAGTTGTCTTATTGATTTATTGATTTTTTTCTTTGCAGATTGGCAAAACAAGACCTTAATTGGTCAGATCAACGCTCACAATGTGTGCTTTCCTACTTCAAGCTATCCATGTATTATGGATTACAGTACGATCCAGATTTCTGTCAAGTACGAAATCCAGCAAATATCTGGGCTTTGATACAGGTACTGTAGCTGTACTGTAGCTTTTTGTCCAAAAGATGGTTTTCTAGTTGATCGAAATGGGTTTGAACGATAATGAAGTTGGCAGCAATGACTTGTCGGGTATTGAGCAAAGTGACCAAAATGGTGAAAACTATTCAAATGACGAAAATGCAGTTGATGACAGTAATGATCAAATCATTGTCGATGAGGTCAAGGAAGTGGTGAGTCTTTTTCATCCTTTGAAAATTTTTGTGCTGATAGTGGGAGATCAAAAAGAAGCTCCTGCCCAAGCGGCATCTTATATGGTTCGCTAACAATCGAGAAAATCAATCTCAAAGTCTCGCCCAATACCGTATCCGAAAGCGCAGTCGGGCATGGAGTACGGTAGTGGGCGAGAGTTGGTTTTCTCTGCCGCCAGTGAGTTACTTGAGTTGCTCATTTAGGCAATGGCTTACTTAGGGGCTTTCAAGCAACTTCCACGTAAAAACCTGGGGAAGAATTTGCTTGGACGCTCTGTTATTTACACAATCTACCGTAACCCAAGCCATACCGTTTTCAGCCCATACTTCCCGGAAGCGAAACTGATGGTACCGTAGACGGAATAGTACCGCTAGAACAACAACAACAACAACAACAACAAGGAGTTGATACTCCTCAACAAGAGACGGTTGACACCGAAACTGCGGCAGATGCTGCACCAGAAGAAGATATCCAGAACATTTTGGAGCGAATTCAGGGACCACCACCACAGTTAGACATCGATGGTTAGTGGATCGATATATTGATTCTTTCAATCATAGCAAGAGTTTATAGAAGAAAACCATAGAATTCAATATCAGTGAAGTGAACTAAGGGGTAACAGGGGTAGGAGGTAAAGGGTCGCTGTAAGTGGGTTGGGACATATACTTTCTTTTCCAATATGAGGCGTTTAAGTCTTCGAGCGTGGACATTCGTTTTTCTAACATCTACATATGATACATTGCTTGAATAAAAGAATAAAAAGGCACCGATCAAGCTGAAACGGCTTTTGCGTAAAATTGAAAATGTCAAATAGCAGACAAATCCGTTTTCAGTGGCGACAAATCCATTCCAAAATAACGCTGAAAAGCAAAGAAATTGAAAAGTAAATGCTGCTTGTAGGTGAAACAGGGAATGGCAAAATCTAAACAAAATTTTGAAAAAATTCTTGTTTTTTGTGTCTAATTATTACTGGTAAATTTACTATATTTAAATTCCTTGTTCTGCTACAAAGATCTGCACTTGAGTTTTACCAGTGCAAGCAACATCACTCTTTTCCGGGGAATTTTTTTCTTATTCGTTTTGAAATAAGATAGTATTGCGATGAAAATCTCATTTGCGAGGCTTCCAGACTGTTTCTGACTGGTAAAAAGCCCACTCTGCAACCTCTCAAAAATTTTTTTATTTTGATGAGTTCGTTTCCTTGCGCTTCGAAATAAATAAGAACGTTTATCACCATCACAAAGTTTTTTTGAGTGCCTTCTCAAGATTTCCCTCATTTTAAGTATAACTCTAAATTGTTTATAGCACTGCTTTCTTTCTCTTTTCTGACATTTAATCCTACGTTCGTGCTGGCAAAGCAGCTTAGCAGGTTGCGCAGGTTCTGTTACTGTTTCGAAAGTTTGACAAGAAAATAATCTATGAAGCAGTCCGTGAATACGACTTTGTGAGCTCATAAAACGTCACCTCTGTGACGATTTCCATAAGGGTAGTTATATTAGGTTGTCCGGAAATTAATGCCCGTTTTGAATTTCAACCGCAATAAGTCATACACTTCTCATTTCTAAATAGGTTGACTCGATAGAGCAAAGCAAGCTCTACAAGATGGCCTTCTTGCTTTGTAACAGCTCCCACCCACCTCGAGTTTCGAGCCAAAACCTGAAAAGACTCAGCAGCCCGAAATATCGAAAAAAATCGTAACTCAGTTCATAAAAATCCTACAAAAATTCTTACTTGCTCACGTAAACACTATCCACATAAAACATCTATATACGCCTTTGCCACATTTTTTTCTCCGTTAGAAATCAAGAAAACGAAAATTTTCATGAATTTGCCAAAGTGATGTTGTGCCGTTCCCACATAAGTAGTTCTAAACTACAGACCTGTAGAAGTACAAACGTAAATTCTCAGCTCTCTGCAAGCTTTAGTTTTCGAGAAATTTGAATTTTAGCTTGGACCACCTAACTAGGGAAGCTATATTCGGTATTTCTCGAGAACTAAAGCTTGTAGAGAGCTGAAAATTTGAGTCTGTACCTCTACGGGCTTGGGGTGTACAACTGCCTATGTGGGGATGGCTCAGCATCACTTTGGCAAATGCACGAAAATTTCCGTTTTCTTGGTTTCTAACAGAGAAAAAAATGCGGCAAAGGCGTATATAGATGTTTCATGTGGATAGTGTTTACGTGAGCAAGTAAAAATTTTTGTAGGATTTTTATGAACTAAGTTACGATTTTTTTCGATTTTTAGGGCTGCTGAGTCTTTTTAGTTTTTGGCTCAAAACTCGAGGTGGGTGAGAGCTGTTGCAAAAGCAAGAAAGCCATTTTGTAGAGCTTGCTTTGCTCTATCGAGTCAACCTATTTAGAAATGAGAAGTGTATGACTTATTGCGGTTGAAATTCAAAACGGGCATTAATTTCCGGACAACCTAATACATTCTTTTCCAATCCATGAGAGAAAAAAGGGAAATAAATGTTTCAAGCAGTTCCAAAGACTTCTAAAGTCTTGGTCTTCTTGCATCTGTAGCTTGCCCAGCGTTACCATACCTGCCCTGAAAAAAGCGGGTACGGTAAACCCTTTTCAAGCAATTTTTGTGATGCGCTCTAGCTTAAGCAGATAGGAAAAATTTCTCATATGACGCTATGCACCTGGGGTTAGAGAAGATCCCTTGCCAATTCACGTAAGATTACTGTATTACTGTAGCATATTACTGTATATGGCGAGGATAGAACGATGCTTGCTAGCTTGAATTCAAGCTGCTATTGTTCATATAGAGGTCGTAACAGCAAACTATTGGGTTCATTCGTAAATATCACAACAAAGGTTCTTAAAAAATTGTAACTATTTGTTCCTTTCAAGGAATGTGTTCAAGTTTATAGGTTGAAAAAAAATCATGCGCTTTCCAATTTTGTTCTGCAACTTATTTTTTTAAACCGTGAAAAAGTAGTGATTTGATGTTTCTAGCAATACTTACGATTCTAGACTTTTTGACTCGACTTTCTGGATTTTGTTATGAAAAGATTACCAATATACTAGTTAATTAAAGTATTATACTTAGTGTGTTTTTTTAAATAAAGCAATTTCTAAGTAGATTTTTACCTTTTTTTGGTGCAAGACTTATGAATCAACCTAATAAAGCAGATGATAGCAGATCTTCTAATAACATTTCAATCTCAAGTGGGGAAATTCTCAAATCGCAAAGGCCACAGAATTTTTTTAACTTTAAGAAATTTTTGGTAATTTTTCCTCCAATGTCCACAACCTAAAACTTGAACACAGACATCGATTCCTATACTCTGCAAAATTACTGGAGAACTTGATATTTGACCCTTTTGTACATATTGTCACTGCTATTCACCTCTTTCTCGCATTTTTGAAAAATTCATTTACGCTACAAATTATTTACGCCACCACAAATCCATTATCTGCGCTTTGGCGGACGCAAATTCTCGCCAGCATATATCATGCAATATGATGTCATTCATAGATTTTAAATTTTCACTGAATCACGCAAATCGAGACATCATAAGCAATTTCCTCAAAAGCAGTTATCAACGCAAGAAAAATGATAGTTGACTAACGTAGCTTAAGTGACGCGATCTGCCGTCAGTTAGGCGCAAGTTTTTTCGAGTATGAAAGAAAAAAACCTGACAAAGGGAACTTTGCTCCCAAAGTAAAATTTTTACAATGGCTGTGACCGCTTTTTAGCATAGGCCAGTACTTGATTTTTCAATAGATGTCAAATTTTGGATTACTGTAGCTGCGTGATGGTGTGCTGCGCCTGGCAATATTCGGGCAGCGTTTGTGCAGCTGCACACATTGCACAACCATTCCTCTTTCGTATAGTCTTGTATCAAGCTAATTTCGAGTGGGCATTCAAACTGATCTTTGTGTGCAACTGCACAAGACGCTGGCTAACCTGAATTCAAGATCATTTGTGATGAAGGATTATCGTAGGCATGAATTGGTGCAGCAAACTCAGCATTTGAATTCTGCAAGTTCAATATCTCTGACGAATCTGTGACGTTAATTAAAAAGCAAACTGGATAATCAATCAATTTATCGATTTTTTCGCACTCACACATTATCGATCTTTTGCCTATCACAGAATTGAACGCTGCTGATATCAGTATGGATCCCACTGTAGAAGAATACATCGAACGAATTGTTCGCGAAGAGAATCCAGGTTAATTAGAGAAACTTTTGCATGGTGAATTGATCGATATATCGATTTTTCTAAAACTGACATGGTTTCAGATCTGTCGGTTTTGTCAGATGAGCAACTGAACGACTTGATACGTCGACTGTACATTTTGAAGAACAATTTGGCTGATAGTGAGGACGATCTGATTGATCAGGGTGAGTGGAGACTTGGAGGTTTACAAATTTTTAAGTGCGGGGGGGGGATGTTAGGATGCTAAACTAAAACTAATGACTAATAAAAAACAAAAAAACTAACTAATAAACTCTACAATATCGATTGTCCACGCAAGCATAGGCGTTCTGAACTCTCTTAAAGTTGACCAATCAGCGTCCTCGAGTACGGGTATAGAGGTTACTGTCTGGGAGAAGGTTCAAAGTCAAATATCTTTATTGTGATTGATTTATATGAGCTGCAAGTTGAGCAATTCCTTAGATAAGACCTCATAATCACTTTCCAATGAAGAAACCCAAGTGACCTTACTTGCTCAGTCTCAAAAAATTAGGCCCATTCCTTGACCGACTGACCTTCGTCTCTAAATCCCTAGCTCATTCAATAGAATTCTTGATTGCCTTGTTTACTGCCAGCTCCAACTAGATTAAAGTCAATCCAAAGAAACCTATAAACAAGTTATTTGTCTTTCATCAATCTCATTTATACCCCGCATCGATCGTAAATAAACCCAGCGGCCTTATTCGGGTGCAAAGATCGCTTCATTTTCGCCCCTCAGGCTATAAAGTCTCTAATAATCTTTCGTGTTTCCAGCTAAGTAGATATTTTATGATTTTATTGCGCACAAATTTTTAATCTATTATATCTGCGCCTGAAGGGTTGGTCGTTGGACTTTGATGCCGGTACTAATTGAAAGGAACCGCTCAAATGGAAATGTCTAATGAATTTCGCCGAGGGGTTTCTTAGCAACCTTTTCGGTTTACTTGTACTAAACTGGAGATGTACTACGTATTAGCTGAGGGGTGTTTTCCTAACTAAATTTACCACTTAATCATGATTGTTTTTCATAGATTCGAAATCATCCCTCTGGGGTACCGCAATAGACGTAAATAGCATTTCAAGTGCAGTCTGCATCCATTAGCTGAAGCAAAAACATACACTTGCTATTCGTGTCCTGGCCTAAATTGAGGGAGGTGGACGGAGGAAGTTCATGCATTAAGAATCTAGGGACTTTGGCACAATTAGATGAACAGACTTTCTGCGAGAGTAGAACATTTGCTCCAATGCTCCAATATTGACCCTGAGTGATCCATTCCTCATTTTGTTATCTATACTATAATTATACCGTAAATGAAAAGAAAACAGACAAATAAAAAGGCAACTTCCTGACTTTTTATTCAATGCTAGTGCTATTTTTTGAATTTCTTCTCAATGCTAGTGCTATTTTTTGAATTACATAATTATTGTGGAAGGAGCAAAATGTAAAGGGAGAAAGATCATGGCAAAAAATCGAGTATGGAAATTCGTTCTATGCAAAAAAACTATAACTCTATTTGTATCGTTCAACTTTAAGTTGCGAAAGCAGAATAGAACATAAAATTGCACAGAAATTCAGTATTTCAAGAATTTTTCTATAGAAAATGTCCCATCATTTTTGAAGTAATCGATTTCACTGTGCTTGAAGTCACGTCGTCAAGGGAATATGAACCAAAAATCAATAATAAAAAAATCAACCAATGAAGGAGAAGATGGTTGGAAAATTGTAAAGTTATCTTAAGAACAAATTTCGAAAAATAAGCTGAACACTCAGATTTCTGGGACACACTATTAAAGATCATTAAGAATCCTGAATGATCAACTAAAATCCAATCAATAATTTTTTGCAGGAGAAGCCGAAGAAGCCATACCTTTGGATGCTTTGGCTGATGAGAAGTTGGTCCTGAAAAAGGATGCCGAAGAACTTGGTGATCTTCGCACAGGTGGGAATCGCTCATAATGTATGACATAATGACATAACGAGGCAGCCTCAATTAGTGATGTCAAATTTTCGATGTGGGACTCACGGTCCTCTCCCACAACCGTTCCGCTTAACAAGGACCACCCAATTTTTTAAGAAGAGTCAACATTTTGAGATGAAGTTGAAACAGTAAAATTTATGAACTACCTAAGAAGACAAAGAAATGTTCACTCAAGTATAAAAATTTCTGCTAACATTTTAGTCATATTTATTTTCACTGGATGCAAATGTTGCTATTTAGCATTTCTAAGCGTTTATCGGCGGCATTTCCCTTCAAAATAATCAAAATTGTTCTCATCCCTCCTTTAGCCGGCTTTGATTGATTATAATCAGTAAACAAGAACGGTCAACAACACAATTCACTATACGAAATTATGCACAAGCTTCCCCTGCAGTTACCCGTACCCAAATTTGTTGTTCAGACCTAGCCAGCGTTGTTTTCTATGATTAGTTGGTGATTATACACATACGCTCTAAATAATGAGTTACTAGAGGGGGAGGGGGGGGGGGGTGGTATTAACAATGCTGTACAGTTTGAGGGGAGCATCAATTTTGAATTCGGACAAAATTGATGTAAGGGTAAATAACAATAGTAAAGTACCTTACGTTGAGTCGTATTGTGCGTTTGTGTAGTTGCACAGCGCACACTACATAGTACCACAATTCAGCCTTTGTATGTGCAGAGGGTTATATGTCCACATTAATTGCTTTGCAAAGTTGCAAACTGTGCAATCACGTATATCTACATCATAAAATATGCACGTATTACGCATTACAGATGTTTTTTATAGAGCGAATAACATACTAGAGAATTCTGCAGCAGCAAATAAATAAGTTATGGCAAATCACCCATTATGCTTGCAGCGCATCAAAGACCTTATGAACATTTGATGCTTATAATCAACAAGGGGTTTCTTTCAAATAGCTGCGCTATGGGACCAAGAGAATTTGCCCTGGGGGGGGGGGAGCGGGCGGAGGAAGGAGGAGTAATTAGTTCACTAGTTCACAATGAACACAGCTAATGCTAAAAGAGTTCGAATAAACGAAACAATAACACAAATTCTACTTTGAAAAACCTGCAATCTCAACGGAAAGATGAACCGAAGGTCGTTGGAAAAAATGGAAAAATATGTAAATTTTGGTAATTGCTTTTTCTCCTGCTTTTTTAGGGATAAAAAGAGTGCGTATTTTTTACAGTATATTACCGGCATTCTTTTTCACTAAAAAGATCAAATTTGCTTCGAATAGGTCATAATTTTGTCTCAAGTTACTATAGTTTTGCTCAAACCCGCTGCACATAGTGCAACTGCGGTTTCTTACACCGCATTTTTTTATTTTGTATTCTAACCATAGGATAAGCAACAGAAATCTTCTGAAAGGTTTTTCCTACGACTACCAATTAACTACTAAACGAAAACCAATAAACTAATAAACGAATATACTTTTTAATTGCATCTGGTCCAGGTAAAGCGTTAACGATAATGGTTTTTGAAAGGAAAATCACGCTTTTTTTCGAGTTTCAGAATTCTAGTGTTCTTGGAAATAATTTATCAGATGTAGAACAGCTGGAATCATGAATTCTCATTTTTTTGCTGCATTTGATTTAACTAGAGCGTTGGATAACGGCAATTGCAAAAAAAATAATTTTATTTCTTTTCACACCAGCCGGAATCACAATTTTTTAACTTTTTCCTGCATTTGATTGGGTAGAACGTCGGATATAACTTTGAATTGCAAATAAAAATAATTTTTATCGACATTTTCAGCAATTTTTCTATCATGACAATGGTTATAAAATAGCTGGTACCTATGATTTTTGACCTACTTTTGCATCCACTGCAACAAAATCCTTCACTAAAAAGTCCATTGACTTCTCATGCCTACCGTAGCCCCTTCTTAGCTTTGAGAAGAAATGGTAGATGACATCAAGAATATAATTATACTTTGCTCCATTTGCTAATCTCTTATTTGAAAAAGCGTATATAGCTTAGCCGCGGCTCATTGACGTCACTTAATCCGCAATTCGTATTACGTATTCTTTTCGTGTGATGTTTACATATAGTCGATGGTGTACTTAAAGCTGCCTCGTCTCCTCAGCCTGTTTTTCCCTTCCTTTAAAATCCGCTCTGAGCATCTTAAGGTTTTATAAAAAGCGGCCGTTGCCTAGATGTAGCCTGGCGACGTCAGAGATACGGAAAATATACGATTTGTATGATGGAAAGCGAAATTAGCTTCATGTAGGAAAATGCTTTGGTTTTCTTGTCTCTGCACTGAAGGGAGAGGGGGGGGGGGAAGTGAGAGAGATCTAGGACATATAAGATGTGGCAAAAGCAAAGCTTAGACTTTTCTAGAAAATTCAAATTTCTTTCTCCTCCTCTCCCGGTCTCCTAGGCTGGAAAGTAGCAGATTTTACCAGAACGAACAAATCGCGATTGTTGGTCTCGGCTCTTTCTTACTTTATTTTGGGCTGAAAATCTTATTTTATCATAATTCAGACCGAAAACTCTTCTCACCAGACATTATTGCAATTTTTGCCCGAAAATGAATTACATACCAGCAGACTGCTTCAGAAAATCTCATAAACAGATCCAAAAATATCCAACATTGCGTGGAGCCAATAATTACATAAACTAATAATTCTGTCCGAAGCTGCTGGGTACGGAAAGGGAGGAAGATATCAATAATCTTCAAAGAGGAATAGAAGCTGTTCATAATAAACTCTACTGAAATACTTTCTACAAAGTATGTAGAGGCACAAACTTTGTTCATGCGAAGAAATATTGAAAATTTCAGGAAATAAATGTGTATTTAAATATAAAGTTTACTAAAACTCGAGAAATCATGTCTAAGTTTTGTAAAAAAAAGATTATCAGTTATTCTTCTGGGGATACAAGTTGAACGGCCCAAATTATTGTAGTCGTGTTCGTTTTCGTTTAAATATTCATTCTGTTCAATTTGAAGGATTTGCAGGGCTCGAAAATGTAGAGCACAAGATTGTCAAAGGACGAAATTCCAACGGCGTTGCAAGAGTAGTTGGTAATAGGGTTTACCTAAAAGTAAGTCTGAACGTGGAAAACCCTCACCTACCACGGAAAATTCACATTTTAGGTCAATATCAAAGATGAGCAGCAACTGTACCCGCTTGTCGAGTTCCTGCAAAACAAGATCGCTACACCGAACAACTTGTTGTTCGATGACTTCCAGTAAGTCATATCAATGATTTCATCGCAGTTTTTTCAAAATCAATAATTCTAGATTTGACGACAATCAGCTATCAATGCGTATCAGCCGACTAGAAAGCCAAAAGCCAAAAGCGGAAAAGCGCATCGATACTGTTGAAGGTGTTGCGCAAGCTGTTTGTAAGTTGAATTGACCTAATTCTATAAAGAAAATATGGTTTTTTAGTTAGACACATTATCGGGAAAATAGATCATAAACGACCATAGAATAAAAATAACATTAAATGAAAAATCCAAGTCAAAATGAAATATAAAATATAGGAGATGACTTATCTGTAGTCCCGTTATTATATGTACGGCAAAAAAAGCCATTTTGATTTCCGAAAACGTTTCCTTCTGAACACCATAGCTCCAAAAAAATTAGATGTTGGAAGCTCAAATTTGATTGTAAGACTTTTTGTAAAAATCGTTATAATTGAAGCGTGCGACTGGGACAGTTCTACTGCTTAGAATTTCAAAAAAAAACACGATAATATTGATTTATTCGAAAGGTTTTGGAGTACAAAAATTGACTCTATTATAAAATTTAACAATATTCGTCAAATAATATATTTGTCAATCAAACAAGTGGTCTCAATTCAATAATTGCAGATAAGCGACGAAAGGACATCGCAAGGTTCTCAGGCGCAGAAGTTGATGAAACTGGTATCGGCATTGGAGAGGTGGGCATTTTATTTTTGAATTATATTAAAAACTCCAACGTACTTTCTCCAAAATGGTTAAACTGTGCTAAAAAAGTTAGGGAAACACGTTTTTTGAAATCTATTGCCAAAGTGATAGAAGCTGAGTTTTCCCGTACTTCGAAGTGATGTAGTTAGTAACTTATTTGGGAATATTTCGCATTTGAATTGGTGGAGTTAGCGGAGAAAGGAAGGATCTCGAAGGCTTTGTAGATTAACTCGTCCTTTGCAAAAGATACTTCCAAATTTTCTAGGACTCAGTCCCCGTCGAGTCATCCGCTCGTGACTGGATGTTCATGCCAGTTTTATTCGTATGTGCATTTACGATCACCGCTCTTCTCTCCGTGCTTGCGGTAAGTCAGTTTGTGGACGAGTTTCCTCCATAAATAAAAGTGAATTCCCATTTTAGGTTCATCTGGTCAAGCAACGTCGCCATTACTACAACAACAATATCCAAAATATTGACGATATTGAAGGAAAGAGCAGCCTTGCATATCAGGTACGGTATCATTTTTCACAAAAAATTGAATAGAAGTTATTTTGAATATTTTTAGGAACTCTGTCGTCAACGAATCGCGCAAGATCCACCCGGATCTGGACGAGCAAGCAAGAGCTCATCCACATCAAGCTGGGGCGAGGAAGCAATTCAACAATCTGGCATTGATATCTCTACTGGTCATGTGATTCTGGTTTGTTCCACTAGAGCTTTGCACTTATCTAAACCGATTGATTTATGATTTTTCCAGAACTTCTTGCAAGAATGTCTTGCTGATCCAACAAAAATCGAAGCACAATGGGATGCGATTCGTGATTACCGTAACACTGACAAGCATACAACGATTGGCACTGAACATCCAAACCGTAATAGAAGCGTTGTGCCATGTAAGTTTATTTACAGAAAAGTCTTATCGTTGAAAAATATGTATTCTTTAGTCGACGAAAGCCTTGTGCCAGTTGACTCATGGGAGGAAGGCAAAAAGGAATACTTGAATGCCAGCTTCATTTACGACGATGATCCACGGTAAGCATTTTTGCCAAGATTGATTGGAAGAGAAAAGAGGGGGGGGGAAGAAAATGGTTGCGGATTTGAATTTGGTTTTTAGAGCCTAAGACTTTGGTACTCAGCTATAAAGGTACCAATCAACAATTTATTGATTCTTAATTCGCCTATTAAAGATAAATTATTTCCTAAAGAAAGCATAATCGTTTTGCAACGAATGTGAGGAGGAAAAAGGAAAAAAAGGGGGGGGGGGGGAGGGCGGGGATGGGAGAAAAGAGAAAGAAGATTATTTAAGAAATCAAGTTTTGATGTCGATTATATCGGTGAACATGCGTGCATTCATTCAAACCGTTAGGACGATTGATGTGTTTTCTGCGGTGCCGACAACACTTGCGCGGGAAAAGACCATGACCCGCAAAAGAGAAAATGTGTGCCCTGTGGCGTTTTTTTTATGCTTAAGTGTTGTCGGCAAGTATTACATACATCTAACTATAGTACACTAGAGTTCATCTCTCTTTATAGTTCATTACAAATTTTTTCTGTTTATTTGTGCAGTTTAGATTTGGAAACTACATGTTTGTTTTTCAGCCAGCCAGTCTACATCGCGGCACAAACACCAAAAGCTGAGGACATTGCAGCGTTCTGGCAAGCTATTTGGCAACATGGTGTATGTTTGATTGTAAATCTGTCAACTATCGAGGAAGGAAAACAGGAGAAGAGCTACTGGCCCGAATCTGGCGCTGAAGTTCACGGTCCATTCGAGGTAGGAATCTCTCCTCTTCCCTCTTCAACAGCGTAAATTTCATAACCATCTAAGATTCATCTTGTGTCTGAGCACATCTGGAGCGATGATTACCTCGTGCGTTCCTTCTACCTGAAGAATCTGCGCAATGGACAGACACGAACCATCACACAGTTCCACTACATGTCATGGAAACAAGGCGAAACTCCGGCTAGCCCAAAGAGTCTGCTGGAATTCAGACGGTAAGCAGATGAGTATAATATAACACCTTTTCTGCTTGCACTGCATTAATAATGATCGATCCTACAAAGTTTACCAAACAGTAGTCTCATATGACATCTACATAGCGAATTTTTAGCTCAATCTCTGGATATACATAACATAAATGAGTCACTGCGCAGGAAATGTGACGCTTGCAACCTCTTTGCGTGCCTTTTCATGCTGAAAGAAAGCTTCCCTTACATTTAAAGAAAGCATAAGCCAGTATCTTAGGATCGACTAAGTCCATTCAAGGGCAGGCATACTTCATGCGATCTCAGTCGCGACGCGATTTGGCAGTACTCCAACTGTCCATAACACTCAGTAAGCACATTTTAAATGACAGAAGATAGGGCATTTTTATCAAACCACGAAACTTCTACACACTGTGCATGTGCAGTTTGCTACTGTTGGATATGAAGACTTCTGGCGAATTGCCAAATCGCGTCGCGACTGAAATCGCGTGAAATAAGCCCGGCCCTCTAGCTACTGTTTACGTAGAATCTTGTACGACACAGCAAGAACACTGATATGTATACTCTGTATCTTAGAAAAGTGAACAAATCATATCGTGGACGAGCATCACCTGTATTGGTGCATTCATGGGAGGGTGCTGGACGAACGGGTGTCTTCTGTGCAGTAGACATGCTTTGTGCACGATTGCTAAAAGGTGTACGTCAACTGGATGTTGTAGCTTCCGTCGAACATCTTCGTGATCAGCGAGATGGTGAGTGACAAAAAACTACGAAGTGGTGTTTCTGCAAAAATTCCCCCTTTTTCCAGGACTTGTTCGCACAGCAGATCAATTCAAGCTAATCTACGGTTGTGTGGCACAGGAAGTGAACTCGCTACTGAAAGCATTACCGCAATGATGTAGAAGTCGAAGTTGGCATATGTAACCAGACTGTTCTCCCTCCTGGTTTTCCGAATATTTTCTATTTGGAGTAAAAATCGCAATCGATCGCTCGCTCTGTCCTTTTACAATCTGACGTGTCACACCTAACTTAATCTAGCGTGATCTTTATTGTGTAGCGTGATCTGGTCCTTGTGTAGCCGTCATTGCGGAACTGTCGTTGCCATCATACCTTCTCGACACTATCATCCCAATGTTACATGATCTCATCATCAATAACGCGCTGTTTATGTCATGACTATGTAATGAATCAGTGTTGATCATATGTTTTCCAAAGAAAATTTTTTTCAAAAAATTACTATGTTCAAGATATCGATTTCGTAAAGAATTCGGAAGGGATAGCATATTTTCAGCTGAAGCAAAGTGGAAATGGTAATGAAATGATAATAGTAAATGTGGAAAAGCTGGCTGATTCTCAGGTTTTTCTGGTATTTTTAACATAATTCTAAAATGTAAATACTTTGGCATTTTACGAAAACGGGTCTTAAAATTCTGCATTTATAAGCTCCTCCGGATCCTTCTTCGCAATACATTGTATAAAATTCGTGCGACTCTTCTTCACAAGTGTGAAGAAAGCGCAAAGTTTTTTGAAATTTTGTTTTCAACGTGCATTTAAGTACTGCTCAAGGAATGTGGTATGACTTCGTAATATCCGGAAATAGGCATTCCGCAGTTACACCAAAGAAAAGTCGTGGATTTTTACACGATAAAGCTGCTGACAGCGCGGTAAGTATCATTGTCACTTGCGGGAATGAGTAAGGCATACAGATAATGACCAGTGCGAGCCTCTGCGAAGCGGAGGTGACGCATTGGTTTATTATAAAATCATCATTCATTGATAGGTTTCCGAGCTTGGTACTACTGTAACTTTCTCTTTGCGCTCTCTCAGCGTTCGTCGCTCTGTAAAATGTCGGTTGAAAAAATCAATGAACAGTAACAGTATCTAATTGCAATAATGTCAGTGCATTGGTGGCTCTCAAACGTCTGAGTAGATTCGGATGTCCGTGGCGTAGCGAGTATGTCGTGAGCATTTGATAGTGAAAGGTACCCTGCTATAAAGAGGTTTTTCCCTTATTGGTGTTTACTACAACGGCAGTCTTAACACATTCACGACAAGACCGTTTTTTTTCGAATAGCCGTTTCGGACCAGAGCCTTTTTAGCTTTGTCAAATTTACGACTCACCCTTGGGTCGTATTGTCCAGATGCAGGAGGTGAGGAGAGATGAGGTGCAATAGGAACCCAAGGGCTGCGGTCTTTATTCGCGAGATAATTAAGAGCGCGAGCGCTCTTAATTACCTCGCGTGGAGAAGATCTTGGCAAAGATTCAGAAGAACTTGGCAAGGATAACCTTCGAAAACAAACCCTTATAAGTCTGCTTGGAAATAACTTTGTAAGATATGAAGAAAAGAATTGGAATCAACACTGAAAGACGCACTTTTCAGTGCACGCCTTGCGGTAGATAAGCAACCCTATCCTGCTCTTCTAACCTAACTTTTACAAAAGAAATTCAAAAATGAACTGAAGGCCTTCGCAATCCCAGAATACTGATAAAATTCAGTTTCAGTGATTAAAAGTTTGATCAAATTTTCCGGTGAGAATGGCTGTCGAAATTGAAAGTGGTGTTAATAGGAGGTTGAAGTTCCAGCCTTGATTGGATCGTGATGATTTTTCTCTTATATACATCTTGAAAGTACCAACGACACATTCATTATCCAAGCATATAAAAACTCACAAAAGTCTCGAAATTTGGGCAAGTTTAAAGTCAAGAGACAACTGCGTCTTGCAACTTCCTACAAGCCTAAAAATTTTTCTACAACATTGACTGCAATTTGATCAGAAAGGCGAACTGAAATCTTTCATCAGACGATCACTTTATAAAAGGAAGTCAATAAATCCTACAACTACAGTTCCGAATTTTGACTTACTTTCACGCTTAATGAATGCGCCCTACTGATCCTATTACAACTCTGATTTTCAAAAACTTCAAAGTTATTTCTAGCAAAGTTACAAAAGTTTGTTCTCAAAGTACATCCTTGCTGGATTTTCCTGGATTGCCAAGAATTCTCCACAGCGCTCGCGCTCTTGATTATCTCCTGCGGATACAAACGGCCTTCTGGCTCCTCCTGCACCACCCCCGTATTGTCTAAAGTGGTAGTGGTTTTAGAAAATTTGGAAGCAAGTTTCCAAGAATTTTCCCCAGAAGGGTTATCGCAGACGCTAATTATCAAAATATGATTTTTTCAGTTTTTGGCGGTATACGGTAAGGTTACGGTAGTCATTCTGTACGAACACAACATCATGGATTTGCATGAAAAATTGTCTGGGGTTATTTCACGTGCTGGTCACGATCATAGTGTCCAATCTGTTTACTGCTGTCTCATGGTGGGGCTACAATAGCAGCACGGTAAAATTTTCGTAAAAATAAACTTTTGTAAGAAGGCTGAATCGGAGCTTGAGGTTATCATTTTCGTAATCAGCATGCTTTGAAACCTATATATTAGGTTGTCCCGAAAGTTTTGTCGGTTTTTCATCGCACACTAAAACTCACAGAACACAAATCCATAGACGATCTAGGTACCGTTTGATTAAAATTTTCATGCCCTTTCTCATAGCTATATTTGCTCACTGATCTACTCTGTCTTTGCGATGTTTCGTCATAGCTTTTCGAGCAGCTTTACAGTAACGTCAACCTCCTGAATTTTGAAAATTTTTATTTTGATATTTCTAAACAGCACTGGTAAATTTTATGTAGCAGATCTTTGGCTACATCGTGTACATCTTAGATTACATGGGGCACGTTTATTAAGCCTGAATAATTATTTGTTTAAGAAAAACAACATTTTGATTACGTTTAACACGTAAAAGTACGGAAAACTCCAGAAAGTGATTTTTCGAAGCAGATCAAACATGGATAGGTTGCCTGAATAATGTTTAATAACAAACAAGTACCAATTGCAAAAACATCAAAAGCTTCCATGTTTTTGCTGCAGTTGCGTGTTTAATAACTTTTTGAAACCTTAGAAGAAATGACCTTTTAAAGCTAAAAACAGAAGATTGGAAGAATCTAACAATATTACCACACAGTTCGAGAATTGCTTTATTTGTGCCATACTTAACCGTTCCCGAAACTTTGAAATGAGTCTTTTAAAAATTAGCCGATCTTTGAGCAGATAAAAAAAGGCGGATAAAAATTTTTAGCAATTATTAGAAAGAACATACAGGAGTGCGGTTCGAAAATGCAACCAGAAGAAATAGAAAGAAAAGCCGCATTGAATGCTGTTGAATTCATTCAGGTCTTCATCGTTCGTGGTTTTATAGTGGTCTGAAGAAACCGACAAAATTTTCGGGACAACCTAGTATGTAGTAAGATTTAAGCTACGATGAATAACGAAAAAATCAATAAAGTCAATAATTTTTGACGGGCTAGCATCAGTTTCTTGCCAGTCTCGTATTGCCTGTGAATATGCACTTAAGTGTAAAGAAACAGCATCATTGTGGGGAATATTTGAGCTAAAGTCTGTGCCTTATCTTTATTCACGGTACACCTACCGTAACATCACACTATAGTATCTCGAGCTGGGGCCACTCTGGCTAGAGCTTCGTTTAGGTGTCCACAACCATGTGCCAGTATTCCGTAGAATTTTATCATGAACTGGCAAAGCTGGAGTTTCAGGAATCTAACGACCATCGGTGGGTCGTATTGTCGTTAATAGATTGAGGAACGTGTTTAATAAACGGACAGCTCATGTTTGATAAAAAGCTATCAGAAATTGGGCAAGTGAGCTGCGTCCGGTTGGGTGGAAAGCCTCGGAGCAAGCAAGCATGGTATACATGTGCACTGACGTTTGAGACAAGCACGATTCTGGGCAGCACTAAGTATTTACATTACATTATCTGTATTGAACTTACGGCTACTCTACAACATATAGGCAAATAAAATCCAACAAATTTGGTGGTTCTGCGCTCAATAAGGACAAATTTGCACATGGAAAGATTTCTGTCTTTGAGTAAAAAAGTAGAGCAAGCAATTTTTTATGAAATGACTGTGGCTGTGCACAAGCTTTTATGCTTGAAGTTGGAGCCGCAGTACCACGCTTGCAAGCCACCGTTATATTGTCGCTATACAAGTTGTTCCATTGTGTGATTCGAAAAAATGAAATGGCCGATTCACTGCTAGACAGCCAATTAGTCAATTTACTTTTCCAAAGTCCCCAGCGAAGATTGACTTTTATTTTCTGAACGTTTGCTGCCGTTCAACCAATAAACTATACGAAACAAAATGGTATAGAAAGTCAAGAACTAAAACAATACAATCGCTCTTTCAGTACTAGAGTCTCGGTGGTAGGCAGCAGTGGAAAAAGGGCAAGGCAGTGCATCTAGATGCATGCGAAACTGATTCACTAAAGAAAATCTGCCTAAGCGATGAGATGAGCGACGGTCATCATTTGATAAAGGGGCTAAAATAAGGCCAAAGTATAACCGAAAACAAGGTTTTTGTGCGTACTCAGACAATTGCATCGGAAAGTTCGCGGCCTCAAAGCGTGTTACATGGCGCGCCGCGGCCCTTGAAATTTCAGCCGCGCACGCCGCGGCCATGTAAATTTTACCGGGAACGCCGCGGCCAAAGCTGAAATTGGGAAGAGGTTATCGGGAGAGTCGCGGCCCAATCACCTCAGTTGGCGGGCCGCGGGTCTTATCAAAGGCTGGATTTCTTACACACTGTAGGTTAAGGCGTAATCCGCGTGAGGTACGACGCAGCAATGGGGCTACCCTAAACGTTTGTGAAACTGGGTAATCGTTTCTCTTGTTTGGTCCTGTCTGACAGTTAAGTTTTTATGCTTACGAAACAAACTTCGGCAGTCGGATGGGTGTTATCGTCGACATTAGAAGATGTCGGCAGATGAGCTAACAAGTTGCTCAATTTGCACTAAAGTCATTGTCATGAAAGACAATGCAAAAGATTTTTCAATCTTCCCAGGACTCACAAGCATGCTAATCGGATCAACTATCGGGGGCGCTTACAGGATGCGCCGCGATCACTTATCGGGTCCAATATCGGTTTATACCGGGCAGCTCGCGGCATGGATGATTGGTGGCCGAGCAAGCACCCGCGGTCCCGATGCAGTTGTCTGAGCAGGTATCAAAGGGCACAAAAATTATCATTACAATGTCAGGCGTCCATCGCAGAGGAGGTCAGGACACTTTTATTGGAGCAGCTGTCGCAACCTAATCGCGAGAGCCTGAGGCGGTTACTTAAAGCCCTACATGCTGGATAACACTCAAAAACCTAGACTGAACCGCAGAAAAGTGTGAATCGCTCTTAGCAACGAATTGCAATGTAGCAAAATATCTGTTGATTCTGATCGGCGAGCTCAACGTGATGCAAGCGGAAGAGGTTACCAATGGCACTCTAAGCCGCTGATGCTTGGTCTGTTTACTGCAAAGTTCAGTGGATGATCGTAAGGGTTCTTTCATACTACGCCGCAGCACGCAGCGTCCTGCGGCGTGCGCGGCTGCAGTCGCATCAAAAATGTAAGCTTGCTCGCTGTGAAAGGCTCTCGGAGAACACGAACGTGCACCAAATATAGAGATACATCCATAACCAGCGAAGTCGTGCTTCGCTGGTTATGGATGTATACGTGAGCGTATATTTTCACTGCGATTGCAGCTGTGCACGCTGCGGGACGCTGCGTGCCGCGGCTGGCTGCTCCAACCCGCCGCGTGCGCCGCAGCATGCCGCAGCATGCCGCTTCCTGTGGCGTAGTTTGAAGGAACCCTTACGCTGTTGATCGGTGTTGACCCTTCGGTAATTTAGTATGATGATGCATTATGAACGTGTGGCAAAAGGTATCTGAGCAAATAAACCGTTGTTTCAATGTTTCACTGTGTCAATGTTTCTGACCTTCTACGCAATAAAAAGGGGTGTATCCCGAACCGTCAGCCCGACATGCTATTACTAATCTTGGCGGCTCAAGAAACAAATCGGATTACACATAAGCCAATATTTAAAGACAGTCAGACATGGAATGATATCGGACGAGGATTACTTTTGTGCAGAATAACCGTCTGCTGTTAGTCTCAAAACTTTGAGAAAGTAATCTATGACAATAGCCCACGGTCGACTCATAATATGGTGATGCACTTCGAAATGTCCCCTGTATTGTTACAGGTGTGGTGTCCTCCATGGCATCGGCTGCCTCTTAAATTGGAAGCGAAAACCCTGCTTTCGAATTGCGACTATTTCCTGCAAAATAAATGACTTATTCCTAAGTCACCTACATTTCTACCGCACATCTTCGAACCAGGTTGGTGCAAGTCTTTGACTTTTCGCCGCCAGCTAAAGGTATATCTGCTCTTGAGGGCGGCGTAGCAGAAGGAACTAGAGACTCTGCATTATATCCGCGTAAGATAATTGAAAGCTCGAGCACCGGTAGAGGACAGTAAAGATCTTCAAAAAAAATAGTAAAAAAACTTAGAGAGAACTGTAAGAAAACTTCCCTCATAAAATTGCTTGGGAAAAAAAGAGAAATATGATTAGTTTGGAATCTGGTTTCCAAAACTCTTGTTAATAAAATAATAGAATCACAATCCCCTACAGAACCTTTAGCAACCAAAATTTGAGATGACCATTCATTTGTGCCGCTCAACGTAAAAGATTTCCATAAAGGTCCCGCATCGAAAATCATTAATTCTTAAGGCTTGGAATTTGAGCGATTTGCAAATAGGGCATAATCACTCGGCTAAATTGCTTTGTACTTGCATGTCGTTTTGGATGCGGATTTGATACTACAAAGTCACGAAACAACCTTTTTCATTTTCGAGAAGATTTCCTGCAAAATACAGTTTTCAATTGAGCATAACAATCCGACTACTTCAGTTCTCTAACAACGAATCACTCTAATGAGATTCTGAAAATTGGTAGGGTATTACGGGTGACTGGTAATTTCTAATGTTCCATGATGATAAATGTGAGATTAAATGAAATTCAACAATTTTCATCCTTCCTTTTTTTCGTAGATGCGCAAGATAATTATTTTACGAGGCAGATTACAAAGCTGCCACGCTTATTTCTTGAGTGTTTTCCCAAGCGAAATTACGAGCACCTAAACAAAATCTTATCATTTTACTAATTCATTTTTGAGTATATAACTTTTTCGTGAGTCCAAAATCACTTAAATATATATTCTGCATGAGTCTGTGAGCTGAAACAGTTGTCTAGCACGGTGTGTTTGGGGTGCGAAGCAAGTGTTACCCAGGCAGCCGCCTGGTGCCGCGGCCAGCCGCCAGAGCTGGCACCAGGGTCGCGGCTGAGCTTACGTAAGCGCGCTCTCGTCATCCACAATCTCTCGCAAAGAGATTTCTGCAGCAGCCTCGCACCTCATCGCGCTGAGTTGCGAGAATTCTCTCAAAAGTCGCGCTACTGCCACACATTATATATCGATCAAGACAGCAGAAAATTTGTGGCTTACTAATGGGATACAATACAAAAACTGTGCAAAAACAAAAAAGTTCAAGAAAAATGAACGACGGAATTATTATGAGATCAAATTAAATAAACAAGGCGATTGCATGTGCTCGGGCGTGATTTACCTTTAACGTGTAAAGCATGGGCGATAAAAAAATACGGAAAACGGGTAGGCCACTGCGTCTCAGAATTAAGAAACACATGGACGGGATGCGCAACTGGGACACATCGAAAACTGCATCACGAAGAAGCAGAATTCGATTTTTTGGTATCGATTCTGGAACGAGAAACAGAAGCGGCAACTCGTTAAACTTTAGAAGCCGGATAGATCCTCACCAGGAATCCAAAAATGAATAGAAAAGAAGAGTGTGTCGCTATATTGAATGAACTCGCACCATTTATGGAAGGGTTTTGAAACAAGGCCATCATCCATACTCAAGTTAGCTTATTAATCACTTAACGCCTATGAGTGGTGGTGGCAGTCCCTTGCTCGGCGAAGAGGTGACAACTGAACGTATTTGATCTATTTCATATTTTTTATGAACTTACTCCATATACTATGCTTTTGATTTGAGTGAAAGAATTTCGTCGATTCATTTTATTTGAACTTCATTATTTTGCATAGTTTCTGTATTGTATCTCATTAATAACTACAAGTTTTCTGCTGTCTTGATCGATATATAATGTGTGGCAGTAGCGCGACCTCTGAAGAAATTCTCGCACCTCAGCGCGAAGAGGTGCGAGGCTGCTGCGAAAATCTCTCTAAGATTGCGGACAACGAGAGCGCGCTTACGTAAGCTCAGCCGCGACCCTGGTGCCGGCTCTGGGTTGAGCCAGAGTGCGCGGCGTACAGGCACATGTAACGTACGCAGCGTACGCTCGGTATGTTTCATTGTAGGAGCGTACGCGACGTACGCTTCGTACGCCGCGTACGCCGCGCAGTCTGGGCCAACCCTCTGGCGGCTGGCCGCGGCACCGGGCGGCTGCCTGGGTAACACTTGCACGCCTCCCGTGTGTTTGAAAGTACACCTTTGATGCTCTCAATGGCATATGTCTTCATCAATGCACTTTCTCGCTATCAAGCATAATGTCTACGAGCCAGAGCCAACATGCATGGACATGTGCCTTAATATGACTTTTTGTCGAGCAGTTGATTTTGAGTTTAGTAGTGAGCCTTTCCATTGTCATATTAGGAAATAACTATTCATCAGGTTTATAAAAGACTGTAGTGTGTAATAATAGAATACGCCATCGATACTTAAGAGATTTTAGACGTGGAAGCAACTCTCTGGGCATTGAAGCAGCAACTATGCGAGCCCGAACAGTGTATTAGCCATAAGTCGCCGATTTAGGGCTCTCATGAATTGCGTGTGTGCTTCCAATAAGTACTAGATATGTTATTGTAGGCACACATGGGAGCTGTATCACCAGTCTCTTTCGTACTGCAATCGCGCTAGGAAGGGCTGGCTCAATACAGATTACGAGCACCAAAGGTTATGTCAAATGACAGAGGCTGTACAAGTAGCCCACTTGCTAGGACGCTCTAGGTCAAGCGGTCACAACTACAATTGAATTATTACAGCGGTTGTGCAGAGAGTAAAACTACCTATGTGTACTTTGAACAAATTCAAACTACCTTGCAACCAAAATCATAGGTTCAAAGCTCATAGTTTGTAAGGATAAATGGGGGTCTGTGCGTTATGTATGTGTTCATATAGTCGAAGCATTTGTTATTTTCTTTTTCATACATATAAAATGAGTAGTTTTTTTTTATCAACTTGCTGCATTCTCTCTGTTTAGGCGTTCCTGCTTTTGAGTGCACGTTTTTTGATTCTCACCTTTTTAGAGAGGCGATGACGAATCCATAAACATAACACATGAAACATTTGAACATTCGAAAAAACTCACGGGTCTAAAGGGCTGGACATGGGCATACTTCACGCGATTTCAGTCGCGATGCGATTTGGCAATTCGCCAGAAGTCTTCAAATTCAAAACTAGCAAAGTGCACATGCAGAGCGTATAACTTGCGTGGATTGATAGTGCCCTATCTTCCGTACATTTAGAATGCGCTTACAATGAGTTATGAACAGTTGGAATATTGCCAAATCGCGTGAAGTATGCCGGCCTTCAAGACGAAGAATTCATAAAATTAAAGGGTTCATCATTATGAAGCAAGTGTTTGCTAAACTGTAAGGAAAGCGGAAGGAAAGCGTGTTTAGTCAAAGTGGCGCTTCTAACTAAGACTCATACTACTTTAAAGAGCATTGCACGCTGGCTTCAAATCTGCCTTCATTATCTGCCAATCGCCTCTGGACGCCTGGTTATGACCGACGAAAAATCAATTCAGAATTTAGGTAAAAACGATTGATACAATCTTTCTAGCGCTCAGATAAAGCAATGTTGAGTATTAGAATAGGCAAAATGTATCCATCGCATAAACTGCTCTGATACTCAACACACAATCATTTGAGCAAATTTGGGTGATTTTGATTCAGTTTTACGCCCATTTTTTTGATCCGAAAAACGCCATAACTCGGCGTGTAATCCGCTTTGCAGATAGTAAAGGCAGATTTGGAATCACGCAATACTCTCCAGAGCAGTATGGGTTTTATCTGAAAAGGCAACTTTGACTATACACTCTTTCCTTGTTAATTATATAATAAGTCAAAGACTAAAGAGAAAGAACAAAAATGCGCCTGAAACTTGAGCAATAATTACATAAAATGCCGCTTTTACTCAATGTGGAGTAATTTTTCACTTCGACGACGTTGTCAGAGCGACTGCCTTCCCCTTCTTTTTAAGTGATTACTCAAAAATTTTTTTTTGCTCAGCGTGATGAGCAAAGCTATACTAACAATTCGCCTGAAAGAGCAATGACAAGTCGAGAAAAAGATTAAAGAACGCATCAAAAATTAGATTAGCTTTAATGTGGTTGATTTTAGAGAAACAAAAATTTCCGTCTTCTCAACTACTTTTCTCCTTATCTGCTTTAAAGCAGTCAGTTTTACATAGTCACTGTTTTTGAAACAACTGCAAAGAAATTGGCTCTCGCTTGTGAGCTGACGGCTATCTACGAAATTGTGCGATACACCATCAAATCAAAGTTCTATCCAGTGTTCCGCAGTTTCTTTTGCCTATGCTATTCAGTTTACTTTTTTTTCATAATGTATAATTTTTGACAACCTTCCCTTTGGAAACGTGGTTTCAAACAACAGCCACCTTTAGTGCTCTATCTCTACAATATCGAAGGTATATCTATCGGTAATGTCCCTTCCCCTTTTCCCCGTATCAATATTCGAACCTTAATGTGAAGGACAAAACAGTGAGTAGCTGGGAACTGATGGTTTTTGTTTCTACGTGGTTTGTGTTGTCCCCAGACAATTATTGTGAAGCAATTCCAGATTTCTTCAAATATTTTTGTTCGGATGATGCCTTCAGAACTTCCAGAGAGACGTAAAGTTGATATGAGATTTTCCGTCACACACATATTGTCTTTACTAAGCTGGCTTCGCTGGTTTCATTCAACTTGGATTAGGATTCAACATTCCGTCTCTTTCGTACTCTTCTCGATCTTCCCTTCTCCATGAAAGGACGTATTCGAGACGCACAGCTATTTACTTCTGCTCACGTCGCCCTCGGTCCTACTTATGTCCGCGGAGCGCGGCGAGCTCCTCGGACTTTGATTCTTTTTGCACCTCAACTATAGCTTACAGATTCTTTCTTGCATCCTAACTAAAGTTCATCTTCTCCTTTCTTCTACTGATAAACTGTTTATTGTTTATTCACAGACATCTCGCTTTCTTCAAAAAAATAACTAACACTGATATTTGCATCGTGGTTGCTGTGAAAGAGTTCATCGGCGCAAAGTCATTTCAAATGTAGATGTAAGAAGCGTACAAACACGATGTACCCTTTGATCAACGGAAATGACGGCTGGAAGACAGGGTTTTAAGGCCTGATCAAGGCTAGAAAATGATAAGAGAGTACGCTTGCGGAAGAGTGTAGACTGCGTCACGGGCGCAAGTGGTCGCCTTCCAGCCGTCAATCCCGTTGTATCAGAGGGAAGGTGGCTCGCATAGTGAACTATCAGCTACATTAATGAAGCAACAAGAAGAAAGTAGTTGTAAGCAAATTTGAATGTAACGCGAGATGTAATGATACTTTGAAGTGTCCACTCTTAAACTCACTTATATGTTCTTCTCTAGTTCGAAACTATATCAAACTATACTAACTAACTATAACCGTTTTGAAAACTAGTGTCCAAGCTAATTTCCCTAGAAGCGTACATAACCTGAGTTCAGTATAGCAAAAACGTAGCCGGAGAGATTAGTATCTATCAATCCAGCCCAACAGCTTCAACAGCCTGAATAAAATCTCTCGTCCATGTAACCAATAGCTGATGTGCTGCTAAATGCCGCGACTCGCTGTCATCATTGCAGGTAGTATGCAATAGTATGCACAATGCGTGAAGTCTGATTCGCTAAGCACTGAAAAAAACTGGAAACGCAAGAGCACTGTACAGCGTAACCGCCATGTTTTTGCTCTGCAGAAAAAGTATATACAATATCTTAGCCAAAACGACTATGCTTATGCACCATTCTTCGACCACTTTCAAATCTGAAGGCTTGCAGGCCATCACTGAAACAAGTACAGAGGCAAGAAAACGTCGACCCACGAACGCATGACAGTTTCAAAAGACAAACTTACAAAAAGCAGTTGTGCAGCGCAAATCATGCAAAAATAAGTTATTAGAATTATTTTGTCATAGTACAATTGAGAACTTCTACGTCAACACTGACCATGAACAGTCCTAAATGCAAATAGGAGACCGAGGTCGAAATGCTACGAAGGATATTACGACAGTGAGAAAAAGAAGAAGATAAACTATAGTTGAGATGCAAGAACGAGAAGTCCGAGGAGCTTGCCGCGCTCCGCGGAAATAAGCATAACCGAGGGCGACGTGAGCCAAAGTAAATAGCTGTGCGCCTCGAATACGTTCCGTGAAAGTACTATACGTTTCTATATGTTAGACCCATTCTTCAGTTCATATTGCCCACTTACCACAATGTACTAATTTCCAGTACCCCAGCTCAAAATAAGCGGATTCGAAATCAAGAAAAGCAACATAAAACTTTTTCAATATTGTCGTATTGCATAATTTGCTCATTACAATTCATTATTTGGATAACAGAACGAATGAATGGAGGGTAAGCTACGAAAGTTTACAACACCTATGATCTTTGAAATATAGAGCTTGACAAAGGTCTTAACTTGATATAAAGAGAATCCAACAAACAAAAAATGCACCAATCTAATGGTCCATAGTAAAACCCTGTTGAACGCAACTCGATTGGCGGGTCTAAGTTGAACGTAACTCCCTCAGTCCGGCATCCCGTGAGCTACTGATCAGGATGTGGATCGCTTTTAGACGCATAGGTCTTGTGCTTTTTTGAAAAAGGGAACAGTTGAGTAGGTCTGGTTTAACGTCTAAGCAATTAGAATTCAGCGCACAATGCCATGGTTCGAGGCCAGCTAGTAGCAAATTTTGCGGCAATCTTTGATAGCTGCCGCTATAAAAAATATCGATGATGACCCTGTCAAGGATATCCCCTAACAAATGAATAGATAAAACAAAACTGCGATTTTTTGAATCAAAATGGTTAGAGCATATTTTGATTAAAACAAAGAAACAAGTTTTTGTGTATGCAGCTTTCAGCAAAGAGAACCAAGCGAGCTATGCAAAAAAGAAAAAATCAGTTTGCTTTTTTCTCGCCGTAATCACCTGTTCATCGATCCTCGCCTACTTGGGCCGCGAAATTGTGCAATTTTGTGAGTTTTGCATGGCAAGAATACATCCACCAAATTGTCCCATAAGGTTACTCACGAACAACATACGAAAACTTTTTCTTATTCTCCTCTTCTGCGCACTATCTCGCTCGGTTCATCATAGCATTTAACTTCACCGCAGTGGCATTCTATTGAACTAACCGCAACACTTGACCTGACGGTCTTCGCACTGTTCAGCTGACAATCTAAAAAGGCGGGAAGCCGAACTTTCTCGAGCTAAAACCCAAAAAAGTATCTCCTGAATGGCCCATCTCCAATTAACTGGGATGAAGGGGGTTTTACTACGAACCCAATATTTTGAGGAAAAAAGGTCATGACATGGCAACAATAGCAATACGTGCGAGTACGGGTAATGTTTGGGCGTCAGATAGCAGCATATAGGATTGCAAGATTTGGAGAAAAGAGTTTTAGTGTCTCTTTCTGCATGGCTTAAGCCTCCTGACTACAGCGTTTCTGTTCCACTTGAATGTTGTAACAAATACTTTTAATGAATTCAAAAATGTGTACTCAAATCTTATTGCTTTGTTTGCAAACACAAGCAACATTGTCAAACCGTTTTGTAGAAAAGCGCACGCAGCAGTCAATCGCGAAAAGCAAGCATTTATGCCTGTTAGCAAAGGCATTGAAGGTTACCTCTAGAAAAGCATGAGACAAGTTTGCCTTTTGCTGCATTAGAACAGTACAGGTGAGTTGTGACCTTCTACTTTAGGGCTCTACATTTGATCTTTTCAAAATTGTCTAAAACTTCTTGAAAGCTTCAAGTCATATCGCTTTCTATTCACCATACATTTTTAGCAAAAGGATCATGGCCGTGCTAACCGCAATTTTTATCTCTGCCGCATTACTCCCAATAACCAGGTATAATGTCTAGCGCAAAGTCCAGATTTTTCTGCAAATCTAACGCTTTCAGATATGGAACCCACGCTGATGCCAGAGCCAAAAATTATCAAATTCGTGCAAAACGAGGAGTTTTGATGACAGAAAAATATTGGAAAGAAGGATTTCCTTATCGATTCCGGGGGTTAAGTAAGGGAAATTTAACCTAGTTTCACTAAATTCATGCTCACTCTCACAACAATTTGCTTGCAATTCCTAATAATTCACTCTAACATCGATAGATATTGCTAATGGCGAGAATGATGATCCAAAGGTGAAAGAAAAGAATTTCAGACATTTTCGAATTTTCAAATGTTGGGACGATAGTAATAATCATTTTACTACCCTTATCAGAATTCGGTCCAGAACTGAAAAGAATTCTGAAAAAGCATTGTGCGGCCTAGCAACTTTCATTATGACTCTTCAGTATAGGTGACATTCATTTCTGCACGATTTTTGTGTACATTTCGATGCAGCTCTCACATCAAAGCATTGAGTTTTATAGCTCAAATGCTTTATATGGCTGAGTATGTGGCAAGTGGTCTTGTGCAAAGCCTGGTCTTTCAGTTGTCATCTCCATGTTTCTTGCATCCTTTGAATGATTTCAAAAAATCACGATAATCTAAACCAACAAGACTGATTCGAGGCAAGCCCACCTCGCTTGCATCAAAGATTAGCTTTCGAAGATTCGAAAAGGTAGTATAATTGAAAAATGCGAAATGCGAGGGGTGTGCGAAATTCACTAAGCGCATTTTGTAAGTTTCTCTTCTCTCTTTGCTAGAAAAATAGTCAGTAAATTAAGTAATCAAAAATATCAGAGTTTAATATCGTTCAATTCCCACATAGCTTCTAATAGGTGGTGAAGATAGGATCAGGGGGGAGAAAGAGGAGCGAGGGAAGTCTACGTTAACCCCATCTCTGAAAACTTCTCAAATTACATTCAAGAAGAAAACTATTGCGCCCAGTAATTGATTCTTTTTTTCATAGAAGGCGTGTCAAGTTATGATTATAAGACGGTGATATTTGTATACTGAAATCATTTTATTCTGAATTACTGCTGCCATTCTCGGGCATCAGTCCACTAAATATCTCAGTGTTTACAATGAAAGAAGACGAGATGGCAGAAAGAGAAATCTTACTTCATCTAACGACTTATACGAATAAGTCGAATTGATTATGACGGTAGGTTTGCAAGATCTTGGGCACCGATGCGTATTTTTAGATGATTTCATGAGAAAGGAGTTTAAAAAAGCTGCAAGAACATGGGAAGAGAACACATGCGTTAATTTTACGGAAATCTCATACAGTAAGTTTAAGCGTATTATTTGCTCAAAGGACAAAAACCTATATAAAGTTCGAACAAAAAGCAACTTGTGCAAAGTTAAAAACAAGTATCAAAAGGTAGGAGGTAATAGGCATGAATTGGACGCGAGTTACGACTTTCAACAGGCCATCGCGAAAAATAATACAATTGTTTGGAAAGAATAAACCAAATATGTGAAGCAACATGTCATTATTACAGCGAAAATGCAGTGCAGAAAAAATATCGAACTCGTGCTCTATTATTCAGGTCCGCAAAATAAAGCTTCTGTTCTTGTCGAATGGCATATATCAAGGTGCTCTTCGGTTGTTGGAAAATCCGGATATCCGGATCAAATAATATATCTCGCACCGGGATGTGAATACGGAAGCATAGCCCATGAGTTGGGACACGCGTTGGGTTTGGTACACACACATGAAAGGCCGGATAGGGACAAGTACATCAAAGTGTTTGTGGACGTTGATCCTGAGGTAGGCCTCTGAGTTGTGAAAGAGCTGTAGCAATTCTTTGTGATTTAGTTGAACTTTGACTTCGGTAATTTTACTACAGAACAAATAAAAACCTACAATCTAGGATACGACTTTGGAAGCATTATGCAATACTCAATGGTTGAGTGAGTCTTTTTTTAAAGCAACCTTGTCTCGATAGTTTGCTTAAGCTACTACGGCAGCTGGGACGATCCGAGTATGATGCCTTTGGATGGGAGATACAACTACACCTTAGGATCACGAATCGTATCCTTCAACGACTTTACTATGATAAATAATCGCTATGGTTGTAAACGTGAGGCTGTGCTTAAGGCCGAAGGCATACCTCCGGCGAATCTGTCGTTACAATTTTCGGTCGCTGCGACCAGACTACCTGGGCGACCGTTCATTGCGTGGAAATCGCTCATCGCTTGATTACCGGATGTACGCAAAGCGATTTCGTAGACGCTTAAACACCACACCGCGCTATACGCGTATTTGAAAAATTGCACTTTTTTGTCTGAAGTGCATTTATACAAAGCAGAATGTGGCGTTATCTTCCAGAGGACATTACAAAGGGATATCGAATCTAGCAGTAACTCATTTTGGCATTTGCCATCGTTTTCCTACCGGCGCAAGTCAACATGTGCAAGGAAATCGACTACTGATTCAAAAAATTTTGAGTTGACTCTTTCAACCATTGGTAGGTGTGTATCTTAGCTTTGTAACGATAAGGCCATGTTTTCGGCCCTTGTAAAAAACTATGTTAGGCATATTTTTCAATGACCTTCTTTCTCTCATGAAGAGAGGAAGCACTTGTGGAAGATGGAAGTTTTAAATAGTTTTGAATGAGTGAGCATTTCCAAAAAATACAAATCTCACGAAAAAGAAGCCATTTGAGCGATTTGCCCATCGCTGGTGCAGAACTAGCGACGGCGACATCGCTGAGTTTGAGCGATGCCGCAACGATATTCCTGCTGACAGTACGCCCCCCAAAAAGGCCCGTAATTCGTCGCAGCGTCAATCTAGCACAGACGCGACAAGACCTCACAATTGGGCGCTGCGTGCGAGGACCAAATGTCCGAAATGGAAATTGCGACGCGATTGGAATCGCGGGAGGTATGCCTTACGCCTGCGGTTAATAAGTCTGTTAGATGTGTGAACAGAATCAGCAGCTGCATTAGATCAACAGTCATTCATGTCAGTGTATACGAACCCTTTATTGGCACAATGCAGACTATTTTTCAGAAATCTGCGCAAGAGAGCGAAGGGTAGTAAAATGTAAAAACGGAGGATATGAACACCCGCGCAATTGTTCAAGATGTCTGTGCCCTAGCGGCTTTGGAGGAGATTCTTGTAACGAAAGGGTGAGGATTCTGCTTTTGTTAATTCTGCCTAGAACATAGCTTTAGCCAAATGAAAACGGTTGCGGAGGAATATTGAATGCAACGAAGACATATCAGAATTACACTTTTGAATTTGCGAATAATCGACGATGGAATTGGCTGGACGGCTTCAAAAAATGTTATTGGTGGATCACAGTGAGAAATTTTTTGCGAACAGTTATGTTTGTTATCGTAAACAACTGACACTCATAGGCTCCCAGTGGTACCGCCATCGATATAAAGGTTACTTCTATTAAAGACTATGCTTACTCTCCACAAGGCTGTCGTGCTGCTGGAATTGAGATAAAGGCAAATGACGATCAAACCCTCACTGGTTACAGGTATGGGGCAACAATCGTAGCTTTGTCTGTTTCATTCTTTTGACCAAGAATATGCCATAAATCTCAAATCGGCCTGGAGTTTGAGTCTAAGCACAACCTTGTTCCTATCATTACTTTCACAAAGATGTCAGATACGAGCAGATATACCATCGAATATCGTCAGGGTGAGTTCTTTTGAACACTAAACGACTATTTGGGCTTAAAGACGACAGACCAATAAACGGATTCTTGTTACAAATTGTGCTGTAAGATAGTAGGCTTTTCAAAGCAACACTTACTCAGCAAAAGCAGGCTTGCTTCATGAAGTAGTCAAATATATTCGTATATGTTTACTTGAGCCGATCACCAAGATTATCGCACGCTTTATTCAATCAGGCTAACGTTTCGGTGCCTTCACCTTCGTCGGAGCCTCGGCTGTCTTCGAATCGGGGTCGAGCCACCACTAAATACAGCGTCTGCACAGTCAGTGTTTGGTGGTGGCTCGACCCCGATTCGAAGACAGCCGAGGCTCCGACGAAGATGAAGGCACCGAAACGTTAGTCTGATTGAATGAAGCGTGCTATAATCTTGGTGATCGGCTCAAGTAAACATATACGAATATCGTATATAGAACATCATGCCAAAATTTGTAAATAATCGAGCTTGGAGTCAAATATACTTTCACAGAATTTTGCGCATGGGTTTGAAAGTGAGACTAGGCGGTGTGCTTGGAAAGTGTGCGAATTGAATCCATGAATTTTCAGTAAATCCGGAAAGTAGGACAACAACAACCACAACCACTTCGACCACAACTACGACGCCGACAACAACTACATCGACAACGACTACATCGCCAACAACTACATGGACAACAACATCGACAACAGCAGCGCGCGCCGTAGCACCACCAAAGAAAGCAGTGACAAGCAAGAATACGAAAAAGAAGGGAAAGAAACTGCAGAAGAAGAAAAATAACAAGGCAAAAAAATCCAGAAGAAATACGAGGAGAACCAAAAAAATCCATAAAAAGCACTAAAAATTAGCAAATCAAAGTATTGACCGCTTATCTGCAAATGTTCCAGCTTCCGTATCTACGATGCGATGTTTGTTTCAATCCATGATGTGCAATACAACATTAAACAAAATTTTTTTTTTCCTTTTTGTCTTCATCGCAATAGAGTACAATCGGTCATGTTTATTGATCAACAGTCAAGTTGTTTTTTATCCTAACTCTTTTAGGATACCAAGAGAGAGATGTTGGAGAAGAGCAAGCTTGAAAGGCAGCAGCTCGCTAGAACCGAACATGCCGCTGTCCTTAAGTATTTTTCATAAAAAAAGCAGTCTCATTATGTACGTTTGTAAAGAGTGAAATCATTTGTGAGATTAGAAAAAGGAAATTCTTCACAAAAGAGGTATCTAACTAAAGTGGACTGACAACCACTTTCTTGGGGGTGACTTATTAGACGAGAGTTTTATCATCGATGGTTGCCTGGCTAAGAAATAGGGTTGCGATGCATGAAAGTCGAAGTTGGGTGTCACCAAAAGTTAGTGTAAATTAATCGAGAAAAGTCCTTTTAAACTGTTCAAATGATTTGCACTTCCATTTTGCTGCAAAAAGTTTCTGAATTTCAGGAATTACTAAACGTTTCCTAAAGAGTTTTTCGAGGGACGTCTTATGCAAAAGGTTATGGGATTCAGAGAAGAAAAAACGCAGAGATGGAAAAAAATCAGTATGCTACATATTCGAGCCACTAGAACATAAAAGACATGACGTTACTTGGTAAAAACTCGTAGGAAACGGCAAGTGGCGTACGGAAAACAGAAGTAAGAAAATCTCGTAAGAAAAAACCTCAGTTTCTATAGCATGCAGACAGCGCAAGAACAAAGGCGATTACTTTTACTAAAGAAGGCTACGGGTGAATATGGACTGTTAAGGTCAGCAAAGATCGCAGTATGAAGACTTTCGAAGGCCCCGGTCAGACTTCACGCGATTTGATCGTCGCGACTCAATCGCCGACATTTCCATTCATTTTCATTTCACGTTCAAAAATTGCGGGTTGGAAAAGTATCACAACCGAATGCAAGTTGATCGGCATGGAATGATGTTGTAACAGTTGTCTCGTCGCGATAGTCGCGACGATCAAATCGCGTGAAGTCTGCCTGGGGCCTAAGGGCACCCTAGCATGAAAATGACAAAGCATAGATAATATAAGACAAGAAAGACTAAGAGCTTACTTGTCATGACTCTAAGGAAGGAAAAAAATTTGAAATTTCTAGCAAAGAGAGGGGATTGGAGAAGCTTGAACTATAGGCAAGAAAACTCAGTTCAGTTATGGAAAACCGCGGGCACAGCAAAATTTTGGAAAAGAGAGAGAGAGAAAGTCAGATAGTTGACATATCAACAAATTATCAAAAGCACCGTAATTGAGTACGAGCGCATATGACAAGGCAAAATATATGACATTTTGCCAAACTAGACCGAGGAAAAATAAGAATCGATATTTTGGCACAGACAATGCCAGCGAGATATCATTGAAGTAAGCAGGAAAAGCAAAAAGCCCTAATTTAGTTTGACCTTGTAGAAAGTGACATATATTCTCCAGTTTGGAATGCTAATTCTCAATATGTTATTCCTAGCTGCAGCGCATTGTTTTGAAGCGAGTAAGCTTTTTACTGTAATTGGCCTACTACCCAACAGGGGGAAATTCTTTTAAGTATTATAAATTAAGCCGAAAAATGTGCTGGAATATCAAGCTAACGTCAAAATAAACCTTTCTTACTGATAAGGAACTTGACGCAAAAGTAGTTACATTTGGATGTTGATGCCGTGATGCCAATGAGTCAAAAGGTAACGGAAAAAATGAACCATCATGCTTCACAATTCACCGTACATCTCACTTGGTAAAATGCATTCTTTTTCGTTATCACACGTGTGAGTGCATGAATTCTGCTTCGCGGGTTCGCTCTGATTCTACCATTTCCAGGCATTTTTTGCTCTTTAAACGGAATATTCTACTTGAAAACAAGGGATAATGCTTAGATCGCGGAGCTAGTGCCAGCACTTATCTATTTCAAAGCTTTCATGTAACTCTGCTATCCACCACAGTCACAGAGTGGAACTTGCGCTCTCATATCCTTCAAAGTTGAGGAAACTGAGTCAGTAGTCACTAAAAAAACTAATAAATTCTCTTCTTTTTGAAACTTGAATTAAACAGAACATCGTCAATGAATTTAACATAAGTCTTAAGTCCCAGTTTTTCGATGAGATGAAATTTCCTGGTTTCGCGTCCCAAGTAGGTAAAATTCGAAATGGCCCAATGGCGCTAACTACATTATCAAACGTCTTCTTTCGGCATTGCTTTCGTGGCTGTGCTTTGATGACGCTCATTTCGACAAGCTCACCACGCCTTCAACTCATTAGGCGATAAGATGCCTTCCGCCGGGTAAAGTACTAGCTAGCTCATTCGTTGATCTTCTCATCGACGAGCTACATCAGATTCCAAATGTTTCTGTAGTGTTCGACATGCATAGATTTTGATGTTCCCATTTTGGTTGAAATTCCGAAAATATTTGATTTTTCCTCTGAAAAACTTTTGGTCCTTTTTCCACATCTATATCAAATCATTATACCAATTGCGTAGATCTACACGCTTCATTATTATTGTGAAGAAATTAAATTCTTGGTCTTCTGAGTGACTAAAACCTCAATACCAAATCTCATTCTTTGCGTGACAAACTAGATAAGATTTTAGAATATTCTGTGTAAGTTATGACTGAATTCGTAAAGCTGAGGACGAAACATTTCTCCTAAAGCAAAATCTCACTGTGAAACAGGAGGTTGCACTATTATTTATGCAACATTTTGTGAATTTTGAATCACACCAGTTTTTTTGCACTGTGAAACTCTGCAACAAACAGCACTTTGACGAGATGAGATCCGTAAAGGTAACTACTGCGTTTTTTGCTCAATATTTTCTCTCAATTCCCTCTTTTAGGAGTTGCAAAAACACTTTTCAAAACATCTCTTCCTAACAAATACAGCAATAAGCGTGGCACAAATAGGAACGGCCGATGTGCTGCAGCAATTATTTCAAGGAGATGTTCAAAAGAAAGGATGGGACTACCACCGAACAGGTTGGAGGGATTTCGCTCTTGACAATAGCTTACATGTGTTTTGAATAGTTTAATCATATGGTTTGGTTCTTTGAGAAATTTCAGAATCGTTTTTTCAAAAATTTTTATTTGTTCGCTTTTGAATGAATTTATAATATTGATATCGTAGTGAAACATTAGGTGCTATGCAATATAGCTATGTCTCACGAAGATTGCCATAAATTCATATCCAAGGGCTTGGAAGCAGCAAAGCAAAATTCTTCGCTTTTGCAGAGTTAAAAATTCGTTTTATTTCTCACCTTTTGTTTTGGTTTTTACCAGCCATAGGACAAGCCATTCTAATAATCTACCAAATCCGAATTGCCGAAGTGCGTTACGCTTAGCCAGTCAGAAATATCCAAAATATCAAAAACAAGTTATGAGATTCGATGCTGAGGTAATGGAAAGTTTTGCGGAATCTTATATATAATTTACTGTCATAGAAGGTGGCATTTCAAGTTTTTGTTTGATGCCTCATAATTATGTAACGAAGTAGCTCTCACTTTTCAAAACTAGATTCATTCAAAATTACAACTAGATTTATCACAAAATAAAGCCAAAACAGCTGTACGAATAAGCTGTTTTCTTGAAGGCCGAAATCAAACTTTTAAAGAATGTTAGAGAAAATTTTGACAACTTAGTTTTGAAAAAATCACCCACAATTTGAGATTCGGTCTAACACAATTGTTCGCTAGTAATCTCATTGATTCCAAAAGAGGTTTCAAGGCTGTGTTCACGTCCAGGAAACATTAAAAAGCTAATTAGCTAGATTAGATGCGAGCAATCCCCAGGGAAATCTAGCAGATTTTTACTTGGTGTAAACCCAATTGAATTTTTCGAGCGTTTTTGAAGAAGAGATTCATACAAACTTTCCTACACGATGAAATGAATAAGAAATTTGATTGCAGCTAGAATGGCAGCTATTGGTTTTGTGATCGGACCTATGCTTCATGGTTTTTATCGCATCTTGGACACAAGGGCATTTCGAGGGAGTCGACGTACTATTGTCTTGAAGAAGCTCTGCTGTGATGCTGCTTGTATGCCAATTTTCTCCTGCACATTTATGACAGGTACGTAGTAATGTTCAAAATTTCATTTTTTGGGAAGTATTCAACTTCTTACCCTTTCCGGAAAATCTCATTTCTGCAATTCATCGAGAAACTACGAAGGCACAAAATCATCAAAAAGTGTGGTATTCGCCACACTCTACGCTTTCAGATGAAAATAAGAAATCGCTGGAAATTTGGAAAGTTTTCTTTGCAAAATTCAAAATTATGCATTTGAATCGTTCTTGTTTGTGAGAAATCAGAAGGCAGGCTAATACAGTGCTGGCCAAAACTATGGTTTCACTCGAAATTTTTATGGTATTCAAGAAGTGCAGCATCAAATGGAGCTCAAATTTTACATGAATTACATTTACCCTTAGAGACCTTCTCACACAACAGGTTTATTCACACCCGTCTTCATTACAAAAAAATGAGAAAATTTAGGAAAAGGTACTAGTGAAAGTTGGCCAAAACTATAGATCCACTGAAAAACCTAACAGCAAAGAAATCGACAACGGCTTGCTAGTAGTCGATAGCGTTACCCTGGTGCTTGACAACTTCAACGAGTCGTTTTGGAACACTGTTCGCTAGTGTAGTAAGAACCCGGGTGGGAATTTTCGACCACGCAGACGAAATTGCTACTTTAAGCTCCTGTGAGTTGTTATAATGCTTAAAATCATGGTATACATCACGCTCAATGATGCCCCAGAGATTTTCAATAGGGTTAAAATTAGGTGAGCATGCTGGCCATTCTAAAACTTGGATATTGTGGCTTCTTAAGTACTGTAATGTATCCCTACTTCTGTGCACTGAAGCATTTATCTTGAATAAATATGGAATTTTTATGCCAAAATGGTATAAGATGAGATTCTAATACTTCCTGGTAATTTCGGCTTGTCATTTTATTAGAAATGAAAGCAAGTTGAAGTGTGCCTGTAACATCGAAAGCGCCCCACACCATGACATTGCCCCCGCCGAAGCTTCGTTTGGAGAAATACCGAGGCTTTTTACGGAGATCGTGCCAGTAAGCGAATCCGTCTGGTCCGTCGAGATTGAACTTTTTTCATCGGACCAAATATTCTGAACAAGATTGTGAGGATTATGTGGATGTTGCAGTTTATTACCTCCGTACCCTACTCCAATTGACTTGTTGCACGAGCTTTTCTACAGCAAAAGCAAGACGATGTTCTTTGTGAAACTTTGTCAACCTTGGCTGAGAGCTCATCCTCATTCGAACAATGTCTTCGCTCTGTTCTAAGACTCTGCGCACTGTTCTAGAGGAGCAATTCAACTGTAAAGTGCTTCTGATCTGCTTTGACGTGACAGTAGAATTGGATGCAACGCGCAGAATACGTTTCCGATAGCGGGCGGTTACCGCCGATGGACGTCCAGTTGGAAAAGGCTGCCCATACGATTGCGGATCAGCCAAAAAACTATTGACAACCTTGTGGCTTCGTCCAATTGCTTCGGCAATACGTCTATTGGACCATTCTTCTTCGTGGTTAGCCGTAATCAGTCCCTTTTCAAAAGCTAGACGTCGACCACGCGGCATTTCCCAAAGTTTCAAAGGTGTGCTCGTACGACAAAAACTGGGAGCCGAAAAAAGCTGTGAAGACGCTAAGTACCGGGTGGATCTATAGTTTTGGCCAACTTTCATTGGTAGCCTTTCCCACATTTTCTCATTTTTTTTGAAATGAAGATGGATGTGAACAATCCTTTTGTGTGAGAAGGTTTCTAAGAGTAGATGTAATTATCATGTGAAATTTAAGCTTCATTTGATGCTGCACTTCTTGAATACTACAAAAATTTCGAGTGGAACTATAGTTTTGGCCAGGACTGTAGACCCTTTGATAAAAATGTTGGGTCCTTTTTTTTTAAAGAACACTTGCTACCTCTCAGAAAAAGGGGACTGGAAGATGACTACATACTAAGCGCATGAACAGAGTACGCTTGGATAAACACCGAGTCAAATGGATATCGTTTTGTGGTCGAAAAGACAAAAAAATTGCACGTTTTTTTGATCGACGTTTCGTGTTTTTTTTACTTTTAGGGCTTAGGTCAAAGCGGACTTCGTTTTGAAATTTTCCTGGTTCTGATTGGCGTCAGATGCTCTTTAGATTGGTATATATTTCATTTGGAAAGCCGATTTCGACTTTGGGTTCTCCCCTAGTTAATCCTGCCATTGACTACTACTCCTAATTTTCACTGGCGTAAAAAATCTTGCGTTGATTTTTCTGTTGCAGTGGGTGGGCTTCTTGAAGGATCTTCACTATCGTCTGCCTTTTCTGAATATAAGAGGAAAATGTGGCATATTTTTAAGGTAATAGAACATCCACCCCTTTTCCTCAATACATTGTAACACGAAATATTAGATTGAATTTTATTCACCTGCTTCCAGATTGACATATCAATTTGGCCTCCAGCGCAACTGATCTCATTTTGGTTCTTGCCACATTCGGTTCGCGTCGTTTACGTGAACATTGTCTCTCTCGTTTATAATTGTATTATGTCTTATATCAAAAACAATGATTTATCAGTGATAAAACGTAGTATATGAGAATCATGTTCTTTGGGGTGTACAGCGGCGCTATAAAATCTGATTGACTTCATACAAGGTCCTTTCGAGGTGGCATTTGAAAATTTCATGAAACGAGGTCCCCTTCCTCAACACTGCGGAAACTTACGAAATACCCTTTGTGGTATTTGTAGTGCGGCTTATGATCTGCAGCAAACGATGAGAGGACGGATTCCAGAAAGCGAGGAAAAACAGAGGTAAAATGCAATAGGCAAAAAAGGGGTTTCGTGTATCCAATTTTTTAAATTATTTTATCTAATTTTTATTTATTTAATTTCTAATTTTTATCTAACTTTGCAACTTTCTTGTAAAAAAGCTTTAGACTCAACTGTAATCTTAGTTCTCACTGACTTTAAGTAAAGGTCCGTCTACCTGCCTCGAGACCTGCCGCTTTGTCGGGGGATCACTACCGGCCCTGAAATAATCAGTCACCTTCTGCATTTATGAAAGGGGTTGTAATAGGGATGGAGACACAAAGGTAACTACATCGAGCTGACGCGCTGGAAGGTGCACGCTAACGTAGAGTAAATGCATACGGTCAAGGGGTTGCACTGTGCAGCAGTGGCGGTTCCAGGGTTTCCGACCAAAAGGAAGGTGGAGGGGGGGGGGTTGAATGAAGGTGCGTGGCGTTAACTACGCTCCGAAAATTTTTCTGGGATGTATTCCAAAATTTGTGCGGGCTCGTGACTCCGAAATTCCAGAAAAAGATGGCTTGGCTACCGCCACGCCCCCTTTGTCCGCAAAGACTTTTTTGCAAGGCTACTTCAAATTTTTAAAACTTTTAAGAAATTATTTCTAACTAGCTGGCGGTCCCGGTCTCACCCGAGACTCTAAATTAATTTAACCGAAATGTGTTACTTACATTTTCATACTTCTTCTACCATGCGCAAAAGAGATTTGGGAAGAACTGCCGCGTTCTATCAACTTGAGTTGACAATGAGCTCTTCCTCTGCTTGGATGTTTATTGGAACATGATTGGTGGAAGCATGCTAAGCCTTCAACTTCCTTGAATTAAGTAGGCAAATCAATAAACCAATAGAATGGCCCAGTGAATCGCTGCAAAAAGTAGCGCTACCACCTCCGGGGTCGAAAACATGTGTGTGCAAAGTTTCAGCTCAATCGGTTCATTGGCGGGCGTTTCTATAACGAAAGAACAACTAAACGAACACACTTATAAAGTTTGAGTTATGTATATAAATATCGATTTTAACAACTGTGAACAAGTCAATTGCAACTTGGAGCCACCCTATAGCAAGGCCTTAGATAGTAGCTTAAAGGCAGTGTCCGGGCAAAAACTCGATTTTTAGAAAATCCACTTACTTTGGGTTATCCGCAACGCTAAATCCGAAAATCCACACTGGAAGGCGCGAAAATGGCGGAACATACGTTTTCCAAAACGACACAATTCGTCATTCGACGGTCCCCAAAAGGCAGAACGCAGAGTCCCTGCGGGACCCTACATTCTAACTGTGGCGGCATGCGTACTCTGCCGACAGCGGAAATTCGAACAGCTCGAAGGACCCCGCCCCAAGGCGTAAGTTTCCTCACTTTCCGGTAGTTTTTCTTGCTTTAGGTTGAGCGTTATGACGTCGCACTTGCGCGATATTGTGTCTGAGGGCCCACTTTTGCATGGCACTGAGGTCCCAAAACCCTCATCTTGCCCGGACACTGCCTTTAAAACCTAGCTTTCTGAGTAACATCCAAGGATCCTAAAATGAATTGCAAGAAAAAGTGAATCGCTGTGACAAACGAATGGATCTGTATCAAAACCTCTGTTGATTTTAATCTCCGAACTCAAGGTCAGATGCTTTTGAAAGAGGCTAGCAATGACATTCCCAACAGCTGGTGCTTGTTTACCGTTAAGTTCATTTCATATAACATCGGTTTGACCTTTCGGTGTAGCATCTAGTATAATGTTGAGATGTGTTCGTTTGGCAAAAGGTATCTGAGCAAATAAATAATTGTTTCAGTGTTTCAATGTGTCAATGTTTCTGGTCTTTCCATGCACTAAAAAGGGCTTTGTCTTTAGACCGTCGGCCCCGTATGCTATTATCTATTTTGGCGGCTCAAGAAACATGGCGGATTAAACATAAGCCGAGATTCAGTGACAATCAGACATGGAATAGCATCAAAAAAGAAAATCTTCTGTGCGAAATAATTGTCTTCAGTTAGTTTCAAAACTATGAGAAAGTAGTTCATGACAATAGCCCACTGTCGTCTCAAAATGTGGTGATGCACTTTGAAATGTCCTCTGTATTGCTACAGGTGTGGATCTCTATTCTCCATGGCGTCGGCTGCCCCTTAAATTGCTAGCGGACCCTGCTTTCGAATCGTCATTGTTTTCTGCAAAATAGGTGGTTTATTCCTAAGCCATCTACATTTCTACGCCACATCTTTAAACCAGGTTGGTGGAAGTCTTCGATGTATCGCCGCCAAAACCACCTATATCTGCTTTTGGGGGCGGCGCAGCAGTAGGAACCAGATACCTGCTGTCATATTTCCAAGAGGTAGTTGAGAGAGCGAGCACCAGTAGAAGACTGCAAGTATCCTCAAAAAATTTTGTAAAGAAGCTTAGAGAGAAATGTAAGAAATCATTTCTTCTAACTTTGTTTGAAAAAATAGCAGGATGAATATGTTGAACTAGTAATGCTAAATTATAAAATTGGATCCGCCTATCAAACAAGTAAAAAAACTTTTGTTGACATCCAAAGAGTTTGGAAGTAGAATTCATAGATATTGATCCTCAAGCTCCAACAAATCTGAAGCCTATCTTGATATTGCGTTTAAACGATGGCGAGCTACCAAAAGTTAAGATGGTCATTCACTAGTACCAGTTCGTGAGATTTCCTTAGACGTTCCGGATTGAAATGTATGGTAAGTGGTCAAGGCTTGGAATTTGAACGAAAATTTGTAAATACAGCATGAGCACTCGGCTATTTTGCGATGTGCTCTTGCATGTTATTTTGGATGCGAATTTGATACTGCGACATCACAAGACAACTTTTCAATCTTTGAAATGATTTTCTATCAAATACAGTTTGCAGTTGAACAACGATCGGACCTTCAACTTCCTGACAAACAAATTACTCAAATGAAATTCAAATATTGATAAGGTGTTTTAAGGTAGCTAACGTATCTAATGTTTTTAGGATTATAGATGTGAGATTACAATGAGTTTCAACAATTTTCAGCTTTTCATTTTCTTTCTTTGATAGATGTGCAATATAATTATTTTGCGACGCAGATTACAAATCTGCCACATTTATTTCTTGGGCGTTTTCCCAAGCAAAGTCACGAGCACTTACTTTCTTGAAAACTTCTCAAGTTTTTTTGCCAAGTTTCCTTGGAACCTGCCCAAATGTCCTCCGCAACGTTCGCGCCTTCGATTACCTCCTACGGATGCAGGCGGCTGGGCCGCTAAACACAATCTTGTCGTTTTATTAATTCGTTTTTGGGTGTAAAATCTTTTTATAGGGGCATCTTCAATTCAATGGAGGGGGGGGGGGGCAATTCATAGATATAGGAATTTACTTTGATGATCCGACCAAACCCTCAAGCTCTAACAAATCTGAAGCCTATCTTGATATTGCGTTTAAACGATAGCTACCAAAAGTTGAGATGGTCATTCATTAGTACCAGTTCGTGAGATTTCCTTAGACGTTCCGGATTGAAATGTATGGTAAATGGTCACGGCTTAGAATTTGAATGAAAATTCGTAAATAGGGTGTAAGCACTCGGCTAGCTAGGTGCTTGCCTGTCATTTTGGATGCGGGTTTGATACTGCAAAATTACAGAATTACCTTTTTAATCATTGGAAAGATTTCCCATCAAACACAGTTTTCCAGTTGAGCACAATAATCGGACAACTTCAACTCCCTGACAAAAAAATTACTCGAGTGAAATTCTGAGAATTGTTAAGGTGTTTTGGAGTGGCTTACGTATTTTCCAATGTTCTTAGGATGACAGTTGCGAGATTACAAGAGCTCTTCTTTCTTTCCTCATTAGATGCGCATTATAATTATTCTACGAGGCAGATTACAATGCCACACTTATTTCTTGAGCGTTTTCCCAAGCGAAGTTACAAGCACTTACTTTCTTGAGAATTTCCCGGATTTTTTTTGGTAAGTTTTCTTGTAAGCTGTCCAAATGCCCTCCGCAATGTTCGCGCCTTCGATTATCTCCTACGGATGCAGGCGTCAGGGCCGCTAAACACAACTTGTCGTTTTATTAATTTATTTTTGGGTATAAAATCTTTCTTATAGGGGCATCTTGTAGCTCAACTGCAAGCAGAAAGCTATCATCACATTTTGATAAGTGGTGTTATATCTTCATCATCATCATTCTTCATTCAACTCTAAAATCACTTAAATCTGTATACTGCATGTTTTTAGGAGCCGAAACAGCTGTTTAACACAGGTGTGTTTGGAAGTGCACCTTTAAAAGATTGGCGTATGTCTTCGTGAGTGCAGTTTCTCGCCATCAAGCGTATCTATTTACAACCCGATGACCAATATGCATAGACAAATGCCCTAATTTGTTTTTGTCGAGCAATTCCTTTTGAGCTTTGGTAGTGAGCCTTTCCACTGTCATGTTAGGAAAAACTATCCAGCAGGTTTACCAAAGACTGTAGTGTGTCATAGAATGCGCCATCGATGCTAAAGAAATTATAGACATAGTAGCAAGCATCGAGCAATGAAGCAGCAACGATGCGAGCCAGAACAGTTATTAGCCACAAGTCGCCGATTTAGGGTTATGTATTGCTTGTGTGCTTCCAATAAGTGCTAGGTATGTTACTATAGGCACATAAGCTGTATCACCAGTCCCTTTAGTACTGCAATCGCGCTACGAGGGGCTGGCTCAACACAGATTACATGCACCAAATGCTATGCCGAGTGATAGGGCCTGTACAAATAGCCTACTTGCCAGGACGTTCTAGGTCAACGCCGTCACAAGCACTATTGAAACTGTTACAGCAAATGTGCTGAGAGTACAACTACCTATGTCTACTTTGAACAAATTCAATATACCTTGCGATCCAAAATTCTAGTTTCCAAGCTCACTCCCAATTCTAAATTGCAAACTAAGGATAAATGGGTGCTTGTGCGTTGCGTATGTTCATATAGTCAAAGCATTTGCTTTTCAGTGCAACTTTTTTTAATGACTTTTTTAGAAGCATGAATCCAAAAACATGAAAACACGTGAGAAAAAATTACAGATATTGGACTAAGGATTTATAAAATTGACGGGCTCATCATGAAGCAAGTGTTGGCGACGGTGAAACCTCCCAAACTTAATAACACAGAAGAAGTAAAGCAAACGCCAAACAGCGAAAGCTAAAAATTGCGAATAAAACTTGAGCAAGAGCCACATAGAATTGCCGCTTGAGCTCATTGCAGAGTGGTTTTCCACCTCGACGACGTTGTCAGACGTCTCCTGATGATCAGAAAGATATGTTAGGTTGTCCGGAAATTAATGCCCGTTTTAAATTTCAACCGCAATAAGTCATGCATTTCTCACTTCTAAATAGGTTGCAAAGTACCATTCGATAAAGCAAAGCAAGCTCTACAAGATGGCCATCTTGCTTTAGCAACAGCTCTGATCCACCACGAGTTTTGAGCCAAAAACTAAAAAGACTCAGCAGCCCGAAAAATCGAAAAAAATCGTAACTGAGTTCACAAAAATCCTACGAAAATTCTTACTTGCTCACGTAAACACTATCCACATAAAACATCCATATACGCCTTTACCGTATTTTTCCCTCTGTTGAAAACCAAGAAAACGGAAATTTTCGTGCATTTGTCAAAGTGATGCTATGCCGTCCCCACATAGGTATTTGTGTACCACAAGCTTTTAGAAGTACAGACTTAAATTTTCAGCCCTCTACAAGCTTTAATTCTCGAGAAATACCGAAGATAGCTTTCCCTAATTAGTGGCCCAAGCTAAAATTCAAATTTCTCGAGAATCAAAGCTTGTAGAGAGCTGAGAATTTATGTTTATACTTCTACAGGTTTGTAGTATACAACTACCTATGTGCGAACGGCACAACACCACTTTGGCAAATGCACGAAAATTTCCGTTTTCTTGATTTCTAACAGGGGAAAAATACGGCAAAGGTGTATGTAGATGTTTTATGCGGATAGTATTTACGTGAGCAAGTAAGAATCTTTGTAGGATTTTTATGAGCTGAGTTACAATTTTTCGATTTTTCGGGCTGCTGAGTCTTTTTAGTTTTTGGCTCAAAAGTCGAGGTAAATCAGAGCTGTTGCTAAAGCAAGATGGCCCTCTTGTAGAGCTTGCTTTGCTCTATCGAATGGTACTTTGCAACCCATCTAGAAGTGAGAAGTGCATGACCTGTTGCGGTTAAAATTCAAAACGGGCATCAATTTCCGGACACCCTAATAAAATGTTGCAAAAGTTTGTTGAGAATCCTCGGATTCTCAATAAAGCCCTGCAACAGATGACCAAAACCAAATTCCCTTTTGCCTCTTGTTTCTCCTTTGTTCGTCTTCATGTATAGCATCTACCCGCTGCTCCTCGATGGCTCCACTGAGCATCCGGCTCGCTATCCTTTCCTTCGTTGTTTCGAATTCGTTCCCGTCAAATCATATATCACTTTGTAGCTCTTGGTGTCTAATATACTGACATGTTACTTGACGAAAAATTTGACGGAAACTACATTTTTAAAATTCCTTCTTTTTCCTAGTTTAACATTATTGTTTTCTCTTTCCTTGCTTCTGTCTATAATGAAGAAAACGTCGTCAGCCTTACTGTACCTTCTTTGGCGTTTTTTTATTAGAAGTTAGTAGAAGGGTGCGTTTCTAATATTCTTCATGTTTAAGTGTATACGCAACAATTTTTCGTGCTTAGGTTTTTTGCTCAGCGTGATGAGCAGAGCTGTGGACGAATTCGCCTGAAACAGAAATGACAAGAAGCAGTAAAAATCAAAGAACGCATCAAAAAACAGATCAGCTTTGATGTGCTTGATTTTAAAGAAACAAAACTTCCCGTCTTCTCGGTTTTCACTTATCTGCTTCATAGCAGTCACCACTTTCACATAGCCATTGTTTTCGAAACAAACGTAATAAAGAAACTGGTTTTCTCTCGTTTTCTCTGTGTTGTGAACTGACGGGTATTTATGAAAACCTGCGATGCACAGTCAGATTGAAATTTCTTTCAGTGTTCAGCAATTTCTTTTGTCTTTGCTGTTTAGTTTACCTTTCTTTACGTAATTCTTGGGCAATCTTCAGTTTTGGAGGAAGGGGTTTTGAACAACATTCACTTTTGCGGCTCTATCTCCACAAAGTCGAAGGTTAAGCTATCGGTTTGCTCGCCCTCTCGCTCCTCTCCGTATTACAATTCAAACCTCAGCGTGAAGGACAAACAGTAAGTATTCAAAACTAATAATTTCTCTATCTAAATAGCTTGTGTTGTCCGCACATCAGTGCGAGGTGAGTCGAAATTGCTTGATATTTTTTGTTCCAGTAATGCCTTCGAAATCTATTAGAGATACGAAATTGATGTGAGACTCTCCGCCAGCATAATGTCTTTAGCTATTTGAAATAGGCTTCGCTGGTTTCTTCCACTTGGACTAAGATTCACCATTTTGTCTCACTTGTACAACTCTCCACCATTCCTTCTCCGTTAAGTCTAAGGCATACTTCACGCGATTCCGTTAAATCGCTACATCTAAGCGACTTGGCGATTTGCCAGATGTCTACAGTTTGACTACACGCGGGTTTACAATGCATAAGCGCGAGGCTTCCGCAAGTTATCGCAGACGCATCAAGTCTAACCCAAGTAAAACAGGACTACGCTAGACCCATTCTGCAGGTCGTAATCAGCATACCCCTTACTACTGTATCAAGTTCCACTACCTCAGTCAAAGTTGCGATTTCGAAATTCAGAAAAGCAGCAGAAAACTTTCTGTGAATGTTGTCGTATTACATTTTTTGCTCATTATAGTATTCACTCTTTGGATAACAGAACGGAGGGAAGCTAAGCTACGAAAGTTTACCACACCTCATGAATTTTGAGATATGGAGAGAATCCAAAAAGACGAAACATGCACAGTTTGATGACCCATAGTAACCCTGTTAGGTACAACTCGATTGGGGCAGGCCTACAACGTTGAACGTAGTACCCCTCAGTCCGGCAACCAGTAAGCTACTGATCAGGATGCGCATCGTCTCTCAATCGTAATAGTCTTGTGCTTCCTCAAAAAAAAACACTTGAGCAGGTCTGGTTAAGTGTTTTCTTCACTAGTAATTAAGATTCAGGGCAATGCCATTCGAAGCTAATGACGAATTTGGCGGCACTGCCGGGCAGCCTTTGACAGCGGCTACTTTGAAAAATTCGATGATGACCGCTATCAAGGATGTCGCCTAACAAATGAGTGGACATTATGCGGAAAATTTCTTCTGATTCTCCTCTTTTGCACACTATCTCGCTCGGTTCACTGTAGCATTTAACCTCACCTTAGTGGCATGTTGTTGAACTAACCTGACACTTGACCGGACGGTCTCCTCACTGTTCAAATGACAGTATAGAAGCGCGGGAGGTGGGCGTTCTTAATCTCAACCTAAAAAGATTTTCTGAGTGACTCATCTCAAGTCAGTTAAGACGAATGGGGTTTACTATGAACCCAATATCTTGAAGAAGAAAGAAGCTATGGCATGGCAACAATAGCAATATGTGTGAACGGGTGATTTTTACGCGTCAGGGAGCAGCAAATAGAATTGCAAGATTTGGGGAGACTGTTTTAGATCTCGTTCTGCAACCTCACAAGCAACGTTGTCAAACCGTTTTGTAGAAAAGAGAATGCAGCAGCCAATTGCAAGAAGCAAGGTTGTCTACAAGTTAGCAAAAGCACATACGAAGGTAATCTTAGGAAAAGCATGAGACAAGCGAGAGTTACCTTTTGCTGCAATTGAACAATTCAGTTGAACTGTAACCTTCTAGTTCGGGGCTCCACATTTGATCTTTTTGGAAATGTCTAAAACTTCTTCAAAGTTCTCATTTCCCTTTCTATTCACCATATATTTTTTAGCAAAAAAAAATCATGGTCGTGCTAATTGCGATCTTCATCTCTGCCGCATTACTTCCGATAAACAGGTATAATGTCTAGCGCACAGTGCTGATTTTGCCCTGCATATGCAATGCTTTCAGAACATATGGAACCCACGCTGATGTCAGACCCAACAATCATCAAACCCGCGCAAAACGAGGAGTATTGATGACAGAAAACTATTGGAAAGAAGGATTTCCTTATCGATTTGAGGGATTAAGTAAGGGAATAACCCATTTGTACTAATGTTATGCTGGCGCCTGCATTTTCACAGACATTTTGCTTGCATTTTTTGAAATTCACTTTACCATCGGTAGTGGCGAGATAGACGATCTAAAGCTGAAAAGAATTCTGAAAAAACATTGTGCGGCCTAATAACTTTCATTATCCCTCTAATGCGGGTAACAATCATCCTCGCACTTTTTGTGTACATCATGATGCCTCACATCAGAGCATCAAGTTTTATATATTAAATGCTTTATTTAGCTCAGTATGGCAAGGTGCAAAGCCTAGTCTTCGCTTTTAACTGACTCTCCATGTTTTGCATCTTTTTGAATAATATTGAAAAATCACGAAAGTTACCTCAAAAACCAACAAAACTTATTCGAGAAAGGCCCATCTCACTTGCATCAAAGAATAACTTTTAAAGATTTGAAAAAGGAGTATGAATGAAAAATGCGAAATGCGCGAGAATGTTCGAAATTCACTAAGCACATCTTGTATTTCTCTTCTTTCTTTACAAGAAAAATATCCAATATTCTAAGCAATTAAAAATATCAGTGTTTGATAATGTTCATTCCTACTTAGCTTCTAAAAGCTGATGAAGGGAAGATCGGATGAGAGGAAGATGGGCGAGGGAGGGTTACGTTAACTCCTTGTCTGAAAACTTCTCGGAGCTTACATTCAAAAAGAAAATTGTTGCATCCAATAATTGTTTTTTTTCATAGAAGGCGCGGTGATTACTAATTATAACGCGATGATATATACTGAAATCAACTAATTTTGACACTACTGCTGCCGTTCTCGGGAATCAGTAGCAATAAACATACTCAGTGTTTGCAATGAAAGAAGACAAGATGGCAGAAAGAAAAATCTTACTTGAACTATGAACTACACAACGATTCGGATTAATTAGGGTGGTAGGTTTCTTGAGTACCGTTGCGTATTTTCAGATGATTTCATGAAGAAAGAGTTCAAAAAGGCTGCAAGAACATGGGAAGAGAACACATGCGTTAATTTCACGGAAATCTCATACAGTATGTTTAAACACATTGTTTGATTAAAGGACAAAAATCCGCACAAATTTCCAACAAAAAACAACTTGTGCAAAGTTAAAAACAACTTCATCAAACGGTAGGAAGTAATAGGTGCGATTAAACGCGAGTTGCGACTTTCAGGCATTCGCGGAAAGGAATGCAGTTGCATGAAAAGAATAAGCCAAATGTGTGAAGCAATTATGTCATTATTACAGCCACAATGCAGTGTAAAAAATATCGAACTCATACTCCAAAACTTAGGTCCGCCAAACAAAGCTTCCGTTCTTGTCAAATGGCATGTATCAAGGTGCGCTTCTGTTATTGGAAAAACCGGATATCCGGACCAAAGAATATATCTCGCATCGGCATGTTGTGAATACGGAATCATAGCCCATGAGTTGGGACACGCGTTGGGACTGGTGCACACACATGAAAGGCCGGATAGGGATAAATACGTCAAAGTATTTGTAGACGTCGATCCCGATGTAGGTTTCTAACGAGTTCAAAAAAATTGTGGCAATTTTTTGTGTTTTAGACAAACTTTGACTTCCGTAATTATACTAAAGAGGAAGTAGAAACTTACAATCTAGGATACGACTATGGAAGCATTATGCAATACTCAATGACTGAGTAAGCCTTTTCTTGAGTTACCTTGTTTCGATAATTTTTTTAAGCTACTACGGCAGCTGGGACGATCCGGCTATGATGCCTTTGGATGGGAGATACAACTACACATTAGGATCAGAAATCGTATCCTTCAACGATTTTACTATGATAAATAATCGCTATGGTTGCAGACGTGAGACTATCTCTGCATAAGGCCATGAATCTGTTAGCTGTGCTGAACAGATCAGCAGCTGCATTAGATCAACAAATCATTCATGAAATCAGTGTATATACACCCTAATGTGCAGTATTTTTCAGAAAACTGCCTAAAGCAGCGAAGGGTGGTAAAATGTGACAACGGAGGATATGAACATCCGCGCAACTGTTCAAAATGTCTGTGCCCTAGCGGCTTTGGAGGAGATTCCTGTAACGAAAGGGTGGGAATTCTGCTTTTGTTAAATCTGCTTAGAACACAGTTTCAGCCAAATGAAAACAATTGCGGAGGAATATTGAATGCAACGCAGAAATATCAGAAACACACGTTTGAATTCGCAAATGATCGGTGGGATTGGCTGGACGGCTTTAAAAGATGTTATTGGTGGATCAAAGTGAGGAATTTGTTGTGTGCACAGTTATGCTTATTACTTTCGTAAACGACTGACATTCGTAGGCTCCTAATGGTACCGCCATCGACATAAGGGTTAGTACTATAGAAGACTATGCTTACTCTCCCCAAGGCTGTCGTGCCGCTGGAATTGAGATAAAAGCTAACGACGATCAAACCCTCACCGGTTACAGGTATTGGGCAACAATCGTAGCTTTGCCTCTTTGATTCCTCTGATTAAGAATATGCCATAAATCTCAAATTGGCCTGGTGTTTGAGTCTAAGCATAACCTTGTTCCTATAATTACTTTCACAAAGATGTCAGGTACGAGCAGATATACCATCAAGTATCGTCATGGTGAGTTCTTCTTACAAAAGGAACGATTATTTGAGTTTAAGGACGATAGAACAATAAAATAGACCTGCCAAAATTTGTGCTTTAGGTAGTAGAACTTTCCAAAATTTGTGCTGTTAGGTAGTAGACCTTTCAAAGCAACACTTACTCAACAAATACTGACTTGACTCATAAAGTTGTCAAGTGTACTTTCACAAGATTTTGCGCATGGGTTTGAAAGTGGGACTAGCCGGTGTATTTGAAAAGAACTGAATCCATAAAACCATCAATCTCTGACAGGAACCATTTTGTCGATTTTTACACCTCTTTAAACCCAATTTTCAGTAAATCCGGAAAGTAGGACAACAACAACCACAACCACTTCGACCACAACTACGACACCGACAACAACTACACCCACAACAACAACATCGACAACAACAACATCGACAACACCAGCGCGCGCGGTAGTACCGCCAAAGAAAGTAGTGACGAACAAGAAGACGAAGAAGAAGGGAAAGAAACAGCAGAAGAAGAAAAACAACAAGTCAAAAAAATCCCAAAAAAATAAGAAGAATTCAAAGAAAGCCAATAAAAAGCACTAAAAATTAGCGAGTCATAGTATTGATCCGCTCATCTACAAATGTTCAAGCTTCCATAGCTGCGATGCGATGTTTGATTTCATATGATGCCAATATGACGTGCACTGCAACATTGAGCAAAAAAAATTTTTTTCTTTCATTTTTTGTCTTCATTGCAATATAGTGCCATCGGCCATGTTTATTTGTCAACAGTCAAGATGTTTTCTATCCTAAAAACTGTTTTACGATATCGGGAGAGAAATGTTAAAGATGAGCAAACTTAAAAGCAGCAGCTCGCTGGAACCGAACATGCCGTTGCCTTTAAGTATTGTTTACAAAGAGCGGTCCCATTATGTACTTTTTAAAAGAGTGGATCATTTGTGAGGAAAAGAAAACTTTTTTTCAAAAAAAAGCTGTCTAACTGAACTAACTGAAGATATCCACTTTCGTGGGGGTGACTTATGAGATAAGACTTCTATCATCGATGGTTGAAATGCCCCACTAAGAAGCAGGATTGCGAATCATGAAACTCGAAGTTAGGTGTTACCAAAATTCAGTGTAAACTATTCGAGAATGTCCTTCTATAGCTGTTCAAGTAATTTACACTTCTAAATTGCTGAAAAAAGTTTCTGAATTTCAGCAACTACTTGATCGTTTCCTAAAGAGTTTTCTGAGTGAGCATCTTATCAGAGAGGAAAAACGCAGAGATGGAAATTGAAATCAGTATGCTACATATTCGAGCCACTAGAACATAAATGACATGACGTTACTTGTTAAAAACTAGGAAACGGCAAGTGGCATACAGGAAACAAAAGTAAGAGAATCTCAAAAAAGAAAAATCTCAGTTTCCATAGCATGTAAACAAGGACGAGATCGACTACTTCCTTTAAAGGCGGTTACGGGCGAATATGGAGTGTTAAGGTGAGCAAGGATCGCGGTATGAATACTTTCTAAGGGCACCCTAGCATGAAAAGCTTGAAAAACCATAGATAATATAATTGGTAAGAAAAAGTAAGAGCTTACTTGTCATGACTCTGAGTAAAAAAGAAAGCTTGAAACTTCTGGCAGAGCGAGAGGGGTGGTGAAGCTTGAACTATAGGCAGAGAAACTTAATCCAGTTATGGGAAGCCACGTGCACAGCAGAATTTTGACATGAGTTGGGTCAAAGAATCGAATCATCGGTGATTAAATAATAACAGCACTAAGGGCATTTGAATACGAGAACCGACAAGACCAACTATAATATTAGGTCGGTCCAAAAGTTCGCGCTGTTTTTCAGACCCATGTTCAAAACACTTAGAATAAAGATGGACAAACGGTGTAAGGATCCGACGCAGAGCTTCTTCCTCTTTCTGCCGGTCAGTTCGCTCAGATTTCCTCGATGTCCGCTCAGCAATCTGCAGGGATCTCCAACCCATGCTTTTTAATCATGTTAGGTTTGCCTTTTTTTTCAAATTTCCAGTTTCAACTTCTAGTCTAACTTTGATAATATTTGGATACAACAAACAAAATGCATTACAAAGAACTATTTTGGCTTCATCAACTAACTTTTCAGCACTTCTTAAAATAATTATTCCAAAAGCCCTTACTTTTGTGAAGTCAGGAAATACACAGTGGCTTCAAACAGTGACAAATCTTCGAAATTAGAGGCTTCCAAAGTAGGTTATAACTCAGCACTAATCTTAGCAAGCAACAGATGTTGGTGGCTCGAAACATTAAACTCCGAATTTTCTGGGTATAGCCCGGGACGCATCTGAAAATGAAAATTGCAATGATTTCACCCTCAAATATCATACAAATCAGGAAGAAAAGAAGTCCTTGAGAAAGAAAAGAGAAAGCTGCATTGAATGATACTTTGGCTGCCAGTAGTTTGTTCTGTGAGAATTGAGATACGAAAAGGTGGTATTTGATAGCATCAAAAAATATTTCCAATTAGAGAAGCCAGCTAGAGATGCCAAAGTATTGTACTGCATTTTGTTTATTCTATCTAACTGTTATCAAAGCCAGTCCAAAAGTTGAAAATGAAAATTTTAAATAATAGTCAAACTGGAGATGGTGAAAATTGGGTTAGAGCTTCCTGCCGATTATTGAGCGGACTTTTAGGTATTTCTGAACAAAAACATGACCATCAGAAAGAGAAGGAAATTCTCATCGGATATTGCTTACAGCGCTTGTCTGTCTTTATTCTAAGTGTTTTGAACATGGGTCTGAAAAACAGCGCGAACTTTCGGACCGACCTAATATATTGTCAAACTAAACCGAGGAAAAATAAGAGTATCGATAATCTGGCACAGACAATGCTAGCGAAATATCTTTGAAGTAAGCTAGAACGGCACCTAACTTAGCTTGGTCTTGTAAAAAAAGACATATATTTTCTGAATCAGCTTGAAATGCTGATTCCAAATATGTTATTCCTAGCTGCAGCGCATTATTTTGAAGCGAGTGAGCTTTTTACTGTAATTGGCATACTACCCAACGGGGGGAGACTCTTAGGTAAAAATCAACCCGAAAAAGATGCTGGAAATTAACATCAAAGTAAATATTTTCTGATTTTTTCTTGATAAGGAATTTGACGCAAGAATATTAGCACTAGATGTTGATGCCGTGATGCCAGTGAGTCGAAAGCCAACGGAAAAAATGAACCATATTGCTTCACAGTTGACTACCTGAATCTCGCTTGGTAAAATGCATTTTTCTTCTTTATCAACCGCCAGTGAATGCGTGGGCTCTGCATCGCGGGGTTCGCTCTGATTTTACCCATGCATTTTCTGCTCTTAAAATGGAATAATCCACTCAAAAACACGGGGTAACGGTCGTAGGTCGCGGAGCTAGTGCGAGCACGTAAAGGCTGCTGCATGACGAAGGCGCAATTTTGGGCGCGATCTCGGCTTTATAGCCGCAGAGCGCATGAGTCGCAGGAAGGATTTACAAAGGTGAGGATACGTGCGCGCCGCTTTCGCGCCCGCCCAACTATTACTACTTCTGCGCCTTCGTCATGCAGCAGTTTTTATCTGTTTAAAAGCTTTCATATAGCTCTGTTATCCTCTACAGCCATAGAATGAAACTTGATCTCATCCTGATCTCATCTCCTTTAAGGTTGGAGAACCTGAGTCATTAATCGCCGAGAAAAACAAATAAAATTCCCTTCTGTTTGGAACTTGAAGTGAACAGAACATCGTCAATGAATTTAAAACAAGTCTTAACCACATTATCACATGTCTTATTTCAGCATTGCTTTCGTGGCTGTGCTTTAAAGACACTCTTTCCGATAAACTCACCACGCCTTCAACTCATTAGCCGATAAGATGCTTTCCGCTGGGTAAAGTAGCTAGCTTAAGGGCCGGGCATACTTCACGCGATTTCAGTCGCGACGCGACTTGGCAATATTCCAACTGTCCATAACTCACTGTAAGCACATTTTAAATGTGCAGAGGATAGGGCATTTTATCAATCCACGTAAGTTATACACACTATGCATGTGCGGAATGCTAGTGTTGGATATGAAGACTTCTGGCGAATTGCCAAATCGCGTCGCTACTGAAATCGCGTGAAGTATGCTTGGCCCTTTATTCAGTGATCTTCTCATCGACAATACGTTGAATACTTAAAAAATTGAAAAGATTCAATTTTCATCTGCAATATTTTGAAGTTATCAAGTCAGCTGCACATATTTATAATTTTTGCTTGGACCACCTTGTAATCAAGATATGGAAAATTCAGCCCATTTTCCGATACCTTTATCCGATGCAAAAAACCTGGTTCTTCAATTGTCTTGCTAGCCTAAATAACATTATTTATTGGACTCATTTTGTGCGTGACAAACTGATAGATAATTCTTTAGAATATTCTGTTTAAGTTATGACTGGATTCCTAGAGCTGCGGACGAAACATTTCTTCCAAAGATGGTTGAATACGCTATCATTTATGCAATATTCTGTGAATGTTGAGTCACACCAGGTTTTGCACGGTGAAAGTCAGCACCAAACGGCACTTTGACGAGATGAGATCCGTAAAGGTAACTATTGCGTCTTTTTGCTTAGTATTTTCTCTCAAGTTCCTTTTAGGAGTTGCAAAAGCACTTTTCAAAGCATCTCTTCCTAACAAGTACATACAAGCGTGGCACAAATAGGTATGGCCGATGTGCTGCAGCAGTGTTTTCAAGGAGATGTACAAAAGAAGGGATGGGGTTACCATCGAACAGATTTCATCCGTTCTTTGTATTTGCACTCATGTATTAAAATTTATGCCCTTTGAAAAGTACCGACATTTTTATTTGGAGAAGGAGACTATGAATTTGTGTTGAAAATCTTTGTATTACTCCTGCTTGAAAAACCAAAGTCTTACTAGCTTTGATATCATGCTCTTATACCGCTATGATATCTCACAGTTTGCGGTAGTGAGAAAATTAATTTCTTCTACAGTCGAGTCAAATCTTTTTCTTTCTTCCATATCTATCCAGTAAAGCAACCATGATAATGAGTAGCAAAGTTTAAAGCCCTTCAGATTTTGTCAAGAGAAACAGCTAGATTTGATTGGTTAAGTAACGACAAATTTCGCGAAGTTTTCATAAATAATTTATTGTCATAGAAGGTGAAGCTGAAGTTCTTGCTTTGTCTCATGAATTACTAAGATTAACTTCCATCTTCCGTATTTTACTGTTATCGCAGTATACGGAAAAATAGCTTTAGAACAAATGAGTTGCTCTTTTCAAATCGTAATCAAATTTTTGGAAATTGCAAATGAGATCTTATTGAAGTATGCAAGTTATCCCACTAGCAGATATTGTGAAATTACTCTGACACAGTTGTTCATTGATTCCAACCCGTCAAGGCTCTATTCTTGTGAAGGAAACATTTTAAAGCTAATTAGTCAAATTAGAAGCGAGCAATCCCCAGGGAAATTTAGCAGATTTTCACTTGGTGTAAACCCAATTGAATTTCTCGTGCCCTTTTCTAGAAAAGATCCAAGCAAATATTTCCAACTTGACGAAGTAACCAAGTGATTCAATCGCAGCTAGAATGGCGGCTATTGGTTTCGTCATCGGACCTAGGCTTCATGGTTTCTATCGCATCTTGGACACAAGGGCATTTCGAGGAAGTCGACGTATCATTGTTTTGAAGAAGCTCTGCTGTGATGGTGCTTGTATGCCAGTTTTCTCCTGCACATTTATGGCAGGTGCGTATTAATGTTCAAATTTTATTCCCTGGGACGTACTCATTTTTTTCCTTTCTCGGAAAATCTCATTTCTGCAGTCATCGAGAAAGCATGAAAGCACAGAATTATCGAAAAAAGGTGGTATTCGTGATACCCTACGTTAAGCCCAGTCCAGATAAAAATAGGAAGGCACAGTCTAGCCAAAAATTTTGAACGTTTTTTTCGCAAAGTTTGAAATGGTGCATTTGAATCATTTTATTTACATAAAACGACTGCAGGAACTTTGTAAGAAACTCACAGGGCTAAGCTAATAGATTCTCTGATATAAGTTTTGTGTGTCCTTTGTGAAGGAAACTCGTTAACCTTCTTAGAAACTGGGATTGGAAGAAATGACGACCTAATAAGCGCATAAAAGACTACGCTTTGTATAGAAAATGTTCTGGAGAATCCCAGTTGGATGCATAAATAAAGACTTATCTCTTGTTTAGCGATTAATTACCAGTTTACTAATAAAAGTCTCGATTTGGCTCCCACTATTAAGTTGTTAACTAAGCAAGCGATCCCTTAACTTTTCGCTTTTGATAATGGCGCGCTCATTTTTTGATATTGTATAATTGTAAAGTGGCTACAATTCGGCATAAATTGCTTTTTTAACGACAAAATTTGAAAAATTGAAAACACTTTTCAATTGAAAAAATCTGAGAATTTATGGGATTGAAAGCAAAAAATGAACCGTTCGCCACCTAGACCACCCACCAGGACCTTAAACTGCTAATGATTTATTGCTGAAGATTGACACTTTTAGCTTACAAAAAATAATTCAAAGGCAAATCGAGAGCTGGCTCCTTCATAAAGTTGAATGAGTCGCTATATGCAAGGCTGCCTCTGGACAAACATTCATTATATTAAAGGCACCGTCCACTCTAGTCAGGGGTCCTGAGCTTTCAACAGCTTACGATAGTAGAAGTATTTATCAAGCCAATGCCCAGGTCGGGGCGCAAAACGTCTCTTCGAAAGAGAGAAAATCGCTTTGTAATAGCGAAGAGGCATGAGGACACCAAATCGTCACCGCCCCTTCCAGTAATGCCCGCCCATCCGTCGCGCCTATCCAGTAACCGTTTCAGAGAACCGGCCTGCGGGCTCTACGAAACGGGGCTGTTTTCGTGTTTTCGAGTTTTCGCGGATTCTCAAGTTCGTACTCGGAATCATGGGACATGAGAAGCCCTGAGAACGCGTAAAACATGAAAGTCAAGAATCTGAGTAGGCGGTGCCTTCAAAGGCAGTGTCCGGCAGAGCCGCGCCCTCGGAAATATTGCTATGGCGGGGTTCTTGGTCACCCCACTGACCTGTAGGCGCAGTCCGACTCGCTGATTTTTCCCCCTGAGCCGTGGAAATAGCCCTTGAACTGGCGCGCGGTCGGACGACATCGACTACCGTCCCGCGCAGAATCCCGCGACCGCTTTCCCGCATCGTGCATGATATTTAGAGCAAATTACAAGCAGCAGAGTCTTCGTGTAAAGACTTCCCAACTTTCCACTAAAATTCTCGTCCGAGCTGCAATTCTGCTGCTGGAAATTGGGTAAACGCCCCAAAAAGGTCTTTTCACCCGTTTCAAAGCTCAAATTCGGGGTCTATGGGTCGAAAAGGCCCAAAACCTGAAAAAAATGGAGATACAAAACCTGCTTAAACACTGCCCTTAAAGAGTCGTGACCTCAGAATTCTCCGAGACATCGCATAGTGTAGTTTTTTGACCTACTCAACATTGATAGTGTATCCATTTGTTGAATTGACGCTTCATTTTTTGCTCAGGGTGGTACCCTGTATCATAAACGCCTGCACTTATCTTACAAAAATGCCCCTACCATGCAGTTTCAGTATCTCGTGATCAGCATGTCAGATAATCCCTCCATGCCTAATTTCAGCCAAAACTGTAATGATTAACAATTTTTCCCTCTTACACCATAGACTTGCGCCACACTGCGACGTTAGCTTGTAGCTTGCTTTATGAGCTGAATAATGGCAAAATTTGAGAGCGTCAGGGAGGGGAGTTAGGGAAAAGCAGCAAAACTCAGTTAACAAAACAGTACACATATATATATATATACCCAATAAACATAAATAAATAAATAAATACGTAAGTAGTTAGTCCTTTACTAGACAGTTATTCTGTCAATTCCACTGAAGTAGAAAATCTTGCGCTGAAATTTTCTGTTGCAGTGGGTGGACTTTTCGAAGGATCATCACTATCATCTGCCTTTTCTGAATATAAGAAGAAATTGTGGCATATCTTCAATATAATAAAACATTTACCCCTTTTACTCAATACATTGTAAATCAAAATGCTCTGAATTTTATTTATCTGTTTCCAGGTTGACATATCAAGTTGGCCTCCAGCGCAATTGATCTCATTTTGGTTCTTACCACAGTCGTTCGCGTTGTCTATGTGAACATAGTCTCGCTCGTTTATAATTGTATCATGTCTTATATCAAAAATAATGACGTATCCGTGATTAAAAGTAGTATATGAAATTCATGCTCTTTGGTGTGTACGGCAGCGCTATAACATTTAATTGACTTGATGACCAGGGTCCATCCGAAATGGCCCCTAAAAATTTTGTAAAGGAAATCATCCTTTTTGGCACTGCAGAAAATTACAAAATACCCTTTGTGGTATTTGTGGAAGTGCTGCTCATGATCTGCAGCGAACGATGAGCGGATGCATCAAAAAATGAGGAAAATCAGAAAAAATGAGGAAAATCAGAGATAAAACTGCAATAGCCAGAAAAGGCGCTTTTTGTGCCATCAAAGCCGTAGCAAAACACAGAGGACGAGACTTGATTAGCTTGAGTACTCATAGGTAGTGCTTGAATGGTAAAATTGATATGGATATATATATTAGGCTGTCCCGAAAGTTTTGTCGTTTTTTACAAATCATCATAAAAACACGCAGAATAATCGTAAGCCAACATTTAAGACATCATTCGACGCAGATTTTCTTCCTCTTTCAGGCAGTCATATTCTTGTGCTAGTTACTTTATTGGTTACTGAAATAGTCGTCAAAATTTCGAACCCATGGTTTTTAGAATGTCCAGCTTTGGCAATTTTTCAAAACCTTTATTTTGAACTTTTGAGAAAGCTTTGATAGCAGTCAGATAGCTTAAACCAGGTGCAACACATAGCAATTTTTGAGCATCTCCAACTGCCTTTTTGCTATTTTTCAAAACAACTTTTCCAAAAGTCTTCATTTTTGGAAAATTGCAAAATACATAAACGCCCCAAACACTAACAAATCTTTGGAATTTAGAACTTCCAAGAATCGATTATGATTACACACTAATTTTTCGAACAATTCAGCGCTAGCCGCTCCGAAATATCAAGTTTTGCTTTTTACAGGTATAGCCTCGGATGGGATTGAAATCAAGAATTATTGAAGTTTTTTTGCCAAAGACTGTATAAACTGGAGAGAAAAAACGCATCCCAGAAAGACGAGAAAAAGCTGCATCGAATGACACTTTGATTGTGCGCCATTTGCAGTTCTTTGAGTTTTTGGATGACCAAAATTGGAATCTGATAACATCAGAGAAATAATTTTAAAAATTTGGAAAAGCCACCTGTAAAGGTGGAAAAATTGCCATGCGCTGCACCTGGTTTAAGCTATCTGACTGCTATCAAAGCTTTCTCAAAAGTTCAAAATAAAGGTTTTGAAAATTTGCCAAAGCTGGACATTCTAAAAACCATGGGTTCGAAATTTTGACGATTATTTCAGTAACCAATAAATAACTAAGCACAAGAATAAGACTGCCTGAAAGAGGAAGAAAATCTGCGTCGAATGATGTCTTACCTGCTGGCTTACGATTATTCTGTGTGTTTTTATGATGATTTGAAAAAAAAACGACAAAACTTTCGGGACAACCTAATATATATACAGAGTGTCCCAAAAAGATGTGCACACTATTTGATCGTTAATAACTCTCCTGCTTTCATGTCTTTTGCCGAGCTTAAGATACCATTCTGTAGAGCGAGGATAAACTTAGATTCATAATACTAAGCGAAACTCCAATCTCTTTTGCTACTGTAGGATTACGGTATGAACTTTCAGCATACAACATCACTGTGGAATAAGCCTTTTGATGAAATAATTTCAAATAAATCTAAAAAATTGTGTAGCAAGTTTTTCAGGCGTGCTGATTTCACTACATAACTTTCCATCAGTTTTTCGAGCTTTCTTGATGGCGTATTCACATTTCTGCTGAACATTGGAAAATCAGTTGTTACCCTAAATCTACATTAACTCATGAAAGAGACAGTGTACTGACGTGCAGTTTTCAAATTTAGAATCAGCGCTACGATTAACCCAGTCCAAGAGTTTTTGGCTTATTTGGCTTTTTTCTGAGGCAAAATACAGCCTTCCATTGCCAAAAATGCTCCTCGAAATTCCTACCGTAATTCTACAGTAATGAAAAGCGGCTGATAAGTCTCTTCATACTGTAAATCTAAGTTTATCCTCGCTCTACAGAATAGTACCTCAAGCTCGGCAAAAGACATGAAAGCAAGAAAGTTATTAACAATCGAACAGTGTGCACATCTTTTTGGGACACCCTGTATATTAGGTCGGTGCAAAAGTTTTGCCAATTTTTTCAATTCATCGGCAAACACGTTAGAATGAAGATAAACAAATACTTCAAAAAGCTACTGATGCAGAATTTCTTCCTCTTTCCAGGTGCTATACCCATGCTGTGTTTCGTTGCGAACGTGACGAGAAGTTTGCTGGAAATTACAACCACTCGTTTTTACCACGTCCAATTTCGCTAATTTTCAAAATTTCTGTATGAGACTTCCTTAATAACCAACATATAGGCCAAATCTTTTGCCAACTTGTGCAATTTTTTTCTTTGTTCCAGCTGCTTTCTCAGATTTTGCTAAATAATTTTCTAGAAGTCTTGTGTTTTGGAAAAATCGCATAACCTGTCATTGCACCAAACACTGCAAAGCCTACAGAAAACTGAAGCTTCATTACTCAGTTATTACTACGCTACCGTTACGAAGTAAATGAGCGATTTTCGCTTCAAATTATGGAGATTTTGAAACATAGGTTACGTCAGTGCGTACTCCTGAAATTGAGAAATACTGCGATTTTCCCCACAAATTTCGCCTTTGTCAGCAAAAAAAGGCAAGTATTAGAAAGAGCGGAAAATTTTGCATCAAATGGTGACTGAAATGTTCAACAATTTATGTTCTACGAGGTTAAAATAGGCTGGATGTAATTTTGGTCACTTCAAAAAATAAACGTAGAAATTCTATAAAACAAGCTATAGAGCTACAAAAAATTGCTTTTGTTGGCAAAAGGTTTGCCCTATCCGCTGGTTATTAGAGCTCCTCTAAAAGTCTTATACAAAAATTTTTAAAATTAGCGAAAACTGACATGGTAAAAACGAGTGGTTGTAATTTCCAGCAAATAACTCGTCACTGTCGCAACGAAACACAGTGGGAGTTTAGCAGCTGTAAAGAGTAAGAAATTCTGCATAGGATACATTTTGAAGTGTTTGTTTGTCTCCATTTTAGCGTGTTTGCCGATGCATTGTAAAAAACTGACAAAACTTTTGCACCGACCTAATATACAGGGTGTCCCAAAATAATGTGCACACTGTTTGATTGTAAATAACTCTCTTAATATGAGGTCCTTCGAGAAGCGGTAAGCGCCATTTTGTAGAGCTGGCTTCAACTTAGATTCACAGTATAGAGCGAATCACCGACTGCTCTTCATTACTGTAGGGTTACGGTAGAAACTTGGAGCATATGGGTGTCACTATGGAAAAAGCTGCCGTTCCAAAGATTTTCAAAAAGATGTGAAAAATTGTGTAATAGGGTTTTTAGGGACGCTGAGTTCAATACTCAACTATTCTCGAGATTGCGAAGCTTTCTAAACTGTGTAACCGCATTTTTTAGGAACATTGAAAAAATGACTGCTATCGCTTACCTGGCATAACTCTTCAATGAAGCATCATAATAAGTTGGAAACTTTTCAGTTAGAATCAGCAACTCTAATTGGCCTAGTGTAAAAGTTTCCAGGCTGTTTTGATTCCTTTCTGAGGCAAAATATGGCCTTTCATGGCCCAAAACCCTCTTTCAAGTTTCTACCGTAATCTTACAGTAACGGAGAAAGATGGACGATCCGCTCTATACTGTAAATCTAAGTTGAAGCCAGCACTACAAAATGGCGCTCACCGCTTCTCGAGAGACCTCATATTAAGAGAGTTATTAACAATCAAACAGTGTGCACATTATTTTGGGACACCCTGTATATAAATTTTTGAAAAATTATATTATTAAGATGGAAAGGTGACTTTGTTTGATCCAGCGCAACTTCGGCTTCTTCCGGGTTGCTCGGGAGCAGAAGTTAAAAATATACAGCTCCTTTCATTTGCGTAATTCCTTTCAAAATTTTCGTACCTTTCTGATGTCTTCGCAAAACCTACCAAATTTGGTGGCTCGATATAGCTTAGGCGTTGTAAACAAACGGATGATCTTCTTGTGCAAGATTGCGTTTTAACTGAAAATTGTGTGTACACAGGTTTACGTGTTTGTGTTTGAAGTGTTTGTAATACATAGTGTCCGTAAAGTATGTATACACTTTTGATCGTTGATATCTTTCTTTCCAACAAGTATTTTGCCTTACTTCAGGTACCATTTTGTAAAGCTAGGTTAACCTAGATGTGCAATATGGAGCGAATCACCGATGGCTCTTCGTTACTGTAGGATTACGGTAAGAACTTTTAGCATGTGAATCTATTGCCATTTGACAATTTTTTTTCAAAAAATCTGAAAATTCGTGTACTGGAGTTTTCGCGCATTACACTGCACAACTTTCTACGAGTGTTTTGAGCTTTTTTTGCGGTGCTATCACGTTTCTGACAAATGCTGGAAATTCGGTTATTATGGTTTACCTGGGATAACTTTGGAAACAAGTATCACAGTAAAGTGGGAGTTTCATATTCGAAATCAGCGCCTTCCATTACCTTAATATAAGAGTTTATTACTCATTTAGTTTTGTTCTGAAGCAGATGACCTCAAATGGCCTAAAATCCTTGCCGAAGTTCCTACCGTAATCCTACAGTAATGAAAAAAGATAGGTAAATCGCTCTATACTGTAAATCTAAGTTGAAGCCAGCTCTACAAATTATACCTGAAGCAGGGCAAAGTACTCGTTGGGAGGAAAGATATTAACAATCAAACAGTGTATACATACTTTACGGACACCCTGCATATTAATTTTTATTTTACTATTATAATAACGTTTGACAAATTGGGCTTACCGACTGTAACGACTAAAGTTTCGACTGCTAATACTTCGTCAACTTCCTGGAAATCATCCCTGTAACCTTACAAATTCTTTGCTTTCCCTTCAAAAATGGCATCCAGCTGTGAAAGCGCTATCTGATGAATTAGTTGTTTATCTGAAAGTGGTCTCGTACTGTAATCCTCAGGTCTGAAAATTATTTCTCTGTTAATAGCTGCATTATAAGCGTTCTTGGGTTTTCTTGTGAAAAGGCTAGCAGGGTCCTAACCTCACCCAAGTTCAAATTAGTCTGCTAACAAAACATGCGCTATAGGATAGAAGTACTTTTTCGAAGAATTATTCAGCCGATCGTAGGTCAAGCGGGGAACTGCGATACTTCATAACTCTGATACCAAGCATTTGTTTTGGAATACTGCTTTCACTCTCCCCCTCCATCTCAGTACCATTTGACAATGAGGATCACGTCTCTTTGTTCTGTGCTTAAAGGCATGTCCAGGTCAACTGCGGAGGGGGGGGGGGTTGACGCAAAGCAGCATGGCTGCTGACAAATGCAACAGTTCAAGTCCGATCGAAAACGATGGAAAAAAGGAGCAGTCCGCCAATCTCCTTGACAAGTTTTGACATGGCAAATGCTGTATATCTAATGTATTAACCTTTTTTCCGAAGCGATTTCCTCGCTTCAGGATCCATCGTTTTCGATGGGACTTGAGCTGTTGCATCAGTAAGGAGCCGCGCTCACGCACTGCGTAAAAACCCCACTACCCCCCGACTAACCTGGACAATGCCTTTAAGAGAGTTTTCCTACCGCTATGTGCGGATACTTGATAGCGCTCCTTCAAAGCTCTCGGTGAGAAGTTTTATCAGCATGGTTACTAATGACTGGCTGCAAACCATTGCATCCTCCTTACCTTTAGCTGAAACTTTCTGCCCATTTATATGACTGTGGGGAAATATTTCGATAAAGGGTGATTTTTTGGTTTTTTCTTAAACGCAAGTTGAAGCATAGCGAATCGGCTGGTAGCTAAAAACCTTCTTCGGGATCGAAAACATATGTATGCAAATACTCATTTGATTTACGTACGAAGCAGACTTCAAACTAAATGCTTTTCTCTTTGCAAGTGGGTTTTGTGTATTCACAGACTGTAGTCTTTGTCCTTTCGTCACATTCGTGTTAAGGGGGCCTATAATCCCTTTTAACGCCGGCTAAAACCATCCTTGAGGTCTTCCAACGAAAAAGAAGATGAGTTTCAGGCGAAAGGTTTTGGAAAGTCTAAATAAGTTTCAAGCGGAAAATTTTTTCCAAACACATAATCCTTTCTTCGAGAAGAAAGAAGCTGAAGATGAAGGAAGCTCTTTTCGCATGACATTGAGTTTTAGTCGGTGTTGGGATCATTTATGCAGTCTTTGAAAGTAATTCTTTGGTGGAGGGAAAACCTTTACTTTATCATATAGAGTTAGTAAGACACAGGATACTTGGGCCTTGACTACATCAGGAGGTACACAGTTTATTTCCTTAACTGAGACAAACTGTGGGAGCTACTGCATTATTTATTATGAAATCGTCATCCACCGACAGGTTTAAAAGCTTAGTCAACTGCAACTTTCTCGCTTGCGCTGTCTCTGCGTATCGTGGTTCCTCGATCCTGAGATGTGTGAAAAACTCAACGAGTGTGTTCGAAAACTCAATGAACACTAGTATCTTATTGCAATAAAGTCAGTGGAGTGGTGGCTTTCAAACGTCTCAGTAAATTTTCGGATGTCTGTGGCGTAGCGAGTATGACGTGAGCACTTGATAGTGGGAGGGACCCTGTTATAAGGAGGTTTTTCCCCTATTGATGTATGCTACAACGGCGGTCTTAAGGAACTTGTTTTTGATGAACGAACAACGCATGTTTGACAAAAGCCATCAGAAACCGGGCAAGTGAGCTGCGTCCAGTCTACTGGAGAGCTTCGGAGCAAGCAAGCGTGGTATATATGTGCACTAATGTTTGACACAGACACGATTTTGAGTAGCGTTAAGCATTTATTCTGTCTGAAGTGGACAGCATCACGGCTACTCTACAACGCTTAGACGAATGAAATTTAACATATTTGGTGGTTCTGCGCCCAAGAAAGACAAATTTGCTCATGGAGAGATATCTGTCCTTTAGTAAAAAAGTGGAGCAATCAATTTTTCATAAACGAAATGGAATGCAGTGGTGCATGAGCTTTTACGCTTGAAGTTGAAGCTGCATTTCCAAGCTTGCAAGCCATTGTTATATTCTCGCTATACAGACTGTTTCTGTGTAATTCGAAAATGACGAAATGGCTGATTCACTCTTCTAGACAGCCACTCAGTCAGTTTACTATTTTGAAGTTTATCTAGAACAACCTCCAACGAAAATTGACTTGTAACACAATATCTTTAATTCTGATCTACGAATTCAAGGTGATGAATATGAGAAAGGCTATCAAAGCTCTCAGCCGCTAGTGCTTGGTCTGTTTACCGCGAAGCTCACTGGATAAGCGTAACATGGTGTTGATTCTTCGGTATCGTATCTAGCACGATGTTGAGTTGTGTTCGTTTGTCAAGAGGTACCTGCGCAAATAAATGTTTGTTTCAATGTCTCATTGTGTAAATGTTTCTGCTCTGTCCATGCAATAAAAAGGGCTGTGCCCAGAGGTGCGATAGTCGGAGCCGATTCTCCGCCTACCTTCACTTTTGAGCTGGTACAGGGTGACCACCTTCACTTTTGGGTTTGAAAATTTTTTTTGCTAAGGCTCAAAAGAAGGAAAGTAAGCAAAAGGAATGTAAAAGAAAGTATCAAGAGCATATATCTATGTAGTAGGTCGATCCAGGCAGTAACCGTCGAGAACCAGAATTTCGAATGATAAAATAATGAATAATCGTGAAAAATCATTCCACTGTTACAAATCTGCTGGAAGACCTCCGCAGTTGCGACTTCATAGGTTTTGAAGGGTAAGTGTTGTTCTACCAGACAGTGAAAGAATCACTTTGATTTGAGGAGTGGCCGACGAGAACGAGAATTTTGAAAAACCTTAAAAACCTTCTCAATTTTAGGCTGCCTAATGACAACTGACATTTAAATTCTTATAAATCCGGGCTTTGAAGGTGTGTGATGTTGCAACTTCATAGGTTTTGTAGGGTGAGGTTTGCCCTATCAGAATATGTCTTAGGCCCGTATGCACCTACATCCCCACGGGGAGGGGAGGAGATCTGAGAGGGGAAGCGCCATATCTCGCTACAATAGATATCTTTCTTCCTTCTTCTCTATCTTGCTTATAAAGGTCCTCATACCCTTATACCTGCGCATAATGGATGCCAGCTTCCTGCTATACAAAACTGAATATTCACTATTTCGTCTGATCCCCTGGGGATCCCCAGGGGATCAGCTCACATTTTCAAAGTTATTTATCTTCCTGAAAAATCAATGAAAACGCTACAAAATAGTACTGAAGATATACTACGATACTGCTGAGCATGTTTTCGACAGAAGAAATGGAATCTGAAGATTTTGATTTTTTCGGCTCCTGGCTGGCGAGCAGCGGTTCATCGAAGATTTTGATATCTTGAGATTTCACTCATTTCCACCATAAACATGTTTATCAGTGCTGTAGCATATCCTCAGTACAATTTTAGAGCATTTTCATCGAGTTTTCAGGAAGATAAATAATTTTGAAAATGTGAGGTGATCCCCTGGGGATCCCCAGGAGATCAGACGAAATAGTGAATATCTAATCTTGTATGGCAGTAACCTGGCATCCGTTATGCGCAAGTATCAGTGTATGAGAACCTTTAAAAGCAAGACAGAGAAAGAAGAAAGATACATAGACTAGCGAGATATGACGCTTCCCCTCTCAGATCCCCTCCCCTCCCCGCGGGGATGTACGTGCATACGGGCCTTAGCTTTACCGATCCATTAAAACATCGCCGAGATCCAGGCTCTTGAAAAAGCAGGTAAAAAACCGTTTTTCAGCTTATAACTTCTTCAGAATTGCATAATGCATGTTGCGACTTCATAGGTTGGATTCTCCTCATCAAGAGCTTTCAGATGATATATAATATGTGGGGGATTCACGCCTCCCACGGCATATGCCCGGGGGTGGAGTACCTCTCTTCACTAATTCTCCACTAACGGCCTTCCGTCAATACATTGAAATGGGCGGGGTGGAGAATTAGTGAAGAGGAGTACTCCACCCCGGGTTAGAGCCGCAAGAAACATTGAATCCCCCACATATTTTATACCGTCTGAAAGCTCTTGATGAGGAGAATCCAACCTATGAAGTCGCAGCATGAATTATGCAATTCTGAAGAAGTTATAAGCTGAAAAACGGTTTTAACCTGCTTTTTCAAGAGCCTGGGTCTCGGCGATGTTTCAATGGATCGGTAAAGCTAAGACATATTCTGATAGGGCAAACCTCACCCTACAAAACCTATGAAGTTGCAACATCACATATCTTCAAAGTCCGGATTTATAAGAGTTTAAATGTCAGTTGTCATTAAGCAACCTAAAATTGAGAAGATTTTTAAGGTTTTTCAAAATTCTCGTTCTCGGCGGCCACTCCTCAAATCAAACTGATTCTTTCACTGTCTGGTAGAACAACACTTACCCTTCAAAACCTATGAAGTCGCAACTGCGGAGGTTTTCAGCCAGCAGATTTGTAACACAGTGGAATGATTTTTCACGATTTTTCATTATTTCATCATTCGAATTTCTGGTTCTCGGCAATTACTGCCTGGATCGACCTACTTTCTTCGCAGTACGTCATAATAAAATGTACTTGATGAAACACACAAAGTCTAGCTGAGTATCGCTCACAAATGTACACTATTTCATTAACACCTTTATAAAATATTCATGCAGTTGTACTCATCGTATTTGTGGCCCTAAAGAGGGCCGTTGGGTCACAGTTATTGGCCTTAAAGAGGGCCGTTGGGTTAGAGCTCTTCAGTTGTCCTAAGTCATCATGAAGCTTTGCTCTATCGTAGAAAGTGCTGAGACCTATATGCGTCCATGCCGGTGGCGGCCTCCAGGTGCTCGCAGTAGGCGACGGCGACTTCGTAAAAATAAACTACATAGAATATGCTCTCAATACTTTCTTTTGCGTTCGTTTTGCTTAATTTCCTTTTTTCAGTTTCACCAAAAAATCAATGCCCAAAAGTCGAAAAAAACCCGAACCAAAAAAAAACCAAAAAACCCAAACCCAAAGTCCGTCCTGTGCTCCCCTCTCTCTACCCCCACCCCCGGTCAACGTTTTTGGGAGGTGATTGTCCGGCACTACCACCTTCACTTTTGGCCGGCCAGTGATAGCTGGAACCACCTTCACTTTTGGGGGGCCCGGCTCCACCTATCGCACCTCTGGCTGTGCCCCGAACCGTCAGCCCGGCATGTTATTACCAATCTTGGCTGGTTAAGAAACAAGTTGGATTACACTTAAACCAAAATTCAGTGACAATCAGGCATGGAATGATATCCACGAAAGTTCCCGCGAAATGGGCATCTCGTGCGAATAAAATGGACTTAGTCCATGCGGTGCGATAGGATATCGCATTCGCGAATCCATTCATTTACAAAACTTCTTCAGCTACCCTTTCTTCAACTTGCCTCAACCTGTTTACTCACTCTTGCAAACTCATTTCCACCAAGTGGTTGATTTCTGACTAGGCTGACCTAATATTACAATTTCAGTCACGTGGATATTATATTATTTCCCACTTCGTTACAATTCACAAAATGCTTTACTATCGATGACTATGCTTTTAAATTACTTCCAAAACTAAAATTCATGCGAGATCCAAGCCTTCGCTTTTCAAGACTTCTATGAGTCTGCATTAAATCAAATTTGTGTGTGGAGCCTTTCTGCAGAAAGCAAACTTTGGCGAGACTTGCGCTGCAATCTGTGAATAGAAATGCTTATCCCATAGGGAACCTTGTACTGCACTACAACACAAAGGGTTTTAAAGTCGGAAACACTACGAATCTGCAAAAGATAACTTTGCAAATGTTCTACTTTGGCTCTTCTTCATCTTCTAACACTAATATTCAAATCTCCAAGTAGTTGAATGTCTGGACTATTCCTAGTAAAAAAATTTTTTAGAAAATTATTCTTGCTAGCTAGCGGGACTTCAGTAATTCTTGTGACCAAAGTCAAAATCGCGTTTGAAATGCAGTCTTTGAGGTTCCGATCTACGAGATTAGTCAAAAGATAGCTTCTGAGTGATTATATTGAGACGCGATTTTTTTAATTTTCAAATACAAATCATGAATTCAGTTTTGGTTGATGATTTGAAGAGTTAACAAACTTTATCTGATTTACATAATAATTCTCGCGTCGACCTGATATTTGGAAACATTTGATTTGTTAGCGAATACTTTAGTGATTTACCCTTTATGATTTTTATAGCCTTTGTATGAGTTTAGAAAGAAACACTTATTTCAGCCTTCATTAAGGACATGCAACTTCTCCACTCACATTACCTTAGAATGGGCTAAGGAACCCATTCTCAAAAAATCGCAATCAAAAATGTACAAAAAGGTCAAAAATGGACTTAGTCTCAGCTCACCTTGCTGCTAGGAGTAAAATGGGCTTTTAAGTCCATTTAAAATGGAGGTAAATCCCATTTTGTCCCATTCTAAATGGACTTATGACGTCATCTTTCGCAAGCGAGAGCTCAGGTAGGGTTGAATCATTTTCATTTCACCGCTTTGCCTCGTGGTTACGATGGCATGAAAAATTTTGGATAGCGCGAGCGAAAGCAGATTCCGACCACTCTTTACCGCGAACGAAAAATGGGATTTGATAGTCCATTTACCTCCATTATCTCAGACAAATCACCGGAACTTCCGCCGTACAAGCCAATTTTGCAGAAGTTCCGCAGGACTTTGTTCACTATTGCAAAAATGAAAACGTTGAAAATCGGAATTTCCGCGGGATTTTCATGCCAAACTGGTTGATAGCCGGAAATTCTGCAGAACCTTCTTCAACATCCTGCGGAAATTCCGAAAAATGCCAGAGGTTCCGCAGCACTTTGGCCTGCCAGAACTTCCGCAGGACTTTGAATGTGTCATCTCGTGATGTTGCCCTTGCCAACAACTAGAGTACATTATCGAACATGTCAGCTGTAGCGTAGAGGATAGTAGGTGGGTCTCACAGTCAATAGAGTGAGGTTCAAATATCGCTTCGGTGTTCTCTTTTGCTGTTGTGGTTGGCATTCTTCGGAACTTCCGCAGCACGTTTACGGAACTTCCGCAAGCCCTCTGCGGAAGTTCCGGTCATTTGTCTGAGATGGACTTTCGTGGATATCATTCCTGGATTGATATCGAAAGAGGAGATCTGTGCGGAATGACCGTCCTCATTAGTCTCAAAACACCGAAAAAATATTTACTACAATAGTTCATGGCCGACTAAAAATGTTGCTTTGCTTTAAAATGTCCTCTGTGTCGTTACAGGTGTGGTGTCCTCTATGGCATCGGCCGTCCCTTAAATTGGACAAACGCGAACCCTGCTTTGAAATTGCGACTATTTTCTGCATAATAAATGACTTTTTCCCAAGTCATCTACATTTCTACGGCACATCTTTGAACCAGGTTGGTGCAAGTCTTAAGTTTTGCCGCCAGCTACTAAATCTGCTCTTGGGGACGGTGTAGCAGGAGGTTGCAGACCTTGCTTTTATATTTTTTTAGAGATTTTTGAGAGCGCGAGCACCAGTAGAGGACTGCAAGGATCTTCAAAAAATTTGATAAAGAAGCTTAGAGAAAACTGTAAAAAAACATTCCCTTATATCTTTGTTCGGGAAAAGTAAGATGAATATTAGATCGTCCCGAAAGTTCTTGCACACAATTTTCAAAAATTCACAAATACTGATTTTTCCAACCGATTTGACTGCTTTTATTTTTGTACAAACAGGCCTTCCGGGTTTCACTCCGGTTTGGAGCCAGTCTATTAGTCTAAACTCTCCTTCCTGCACACCCTGCACACCCTACCCACCTGCACACCCTGCACACCGTGAACACCCTGCACATTCTGTACGTCCAGCACTACTGGGGCACAAACACACAAACACAGATTTTCTGCTTTATATATATATAAAAGAGTAGGTCATGCTCTTTACAATGCCATCTTGACTGCTTGCTTGCTAATGATCATCTGTTGCATAGATAGGAGCGATAGAAGAAAATTAGTCAAAATTCGAACTTTTTGTGTTAGGTTTTAGGTTCATAAAAAAATCGGAAATTTGCAACAAAAATCTGAGGCAGTCGGTATCGTAGGTTTTGTCGCTCTTTCTAAATGTGTTGGACGTCTCTTTGAAAAGTTATGATTTTCGAACAAACAATACAAAAGGGCGAATTTGATTTATTTTGGCATTCTTCAGGAAAATCGTAACATTTCATAGAGACGCTCAACCGGCGCAAGCTTTGCACAGTTAGAAGGAGCTGGTGAAAGAACCTATAACGCTGACTGCTCTGATTTTTACTGCGGGTTCCAGATTTTTTATGACCCTACACAGAAAATTCAAATTTTGACCAATTCTCTTCTACGCTCCTATCTATGCAACAGACGAACATTAGTACAGCTAAGACGTCATTATAAAGAGCATAACTTAGTCTTTCATATAAAAATAAAAGCACTCAAATCGGTTGGAGAACTTACAAGTTATGAATTTTTGAAAATCGTGCGCAAAACTTTCGGGACTACCTAATAAAGGTAGTTTGAAATCCGTTTTTAGACCTTTTCTTAAAATTAATTGAATCACAGTTTTCCGGGCAGGAAATTCCACTAATTCACTCGAAACATCAATAGAGTGTTGTTTGTGAACGGTACTCCAAGATTGTTAACAGTTTGTTTACTGACGGCAAAGGTTTCAGCGCCTTCGCCTTCGTCAGAGCCTGGAAGTCGAAGTCATAAGCAACTCAATCCTTGAGACAAAAAAAGGTTCAGAAAACTCTTTGAAAGAAAGCTAACGCATATCATTGGATATACAGGGACAATACTAACCTCAGATAACGCAAACCGCAAGTCAGAAGACAACCTATATACTAGACTAGCTGGCAAACCCGGCTCCGCCCGGCCCTGTCATTATTATATTCGTAATCAGCATGCTCGATTACCCCCCTGTGCCAACTCCCAGCCCCGTAGCTCAAATTTTGCAAAAAATCGATAAAATCGATATCGATCGACAACGAAAAGTAGCCTATGACACGCTCCCTGCCCCGAAGTATATGTGTGCCAAGTTTGGTCCCGATCGGTTCAGAAATAAAAATTTCTATTCCGCACATACGTACAGACATACATACAGACAGACATACATACATACAGACAGACATTCAGCTTTATATATAAGATTATGCCTCAGCTCTTTTATATGTGCCGTGATGACCTGGGCCTTGCCTCATATTCAACTTCGCATAGGGACTGATAGGGCCCGAGTTCCTGCGTGGTGGCAATACATCCCGCTTTTATTCAATGATTTGGCATTAATCTAAAACGCCTCCAATCTTTTGCGTGCGAGGATCTCGGACTCATACGACAAAATTCTTACTGCCACTTGCATCTCGGCGTTGTTATGACGCACTATACGGTGTTTTTCCAACGGCGTAGGTGCTCCTAACTTTTCCTTTCAATCCATATGCTCTTCTACGCGACACAAAAAAGGTGCCCTGTTTCGCCAATGTATGTATCCCCGCATGACAGACATGCTATAAGATAAATAACCCAGACTGCGCACAATCACCCTCTTTACCAAGTGGGCAGACCAGACTATTGAGAGTAGAGCAAGCACGGTCATATCGCGGTTTCGAACAAATCGCCGTTTTAGGTTAGCTAAAGGGACTTCGACTACGCTTACCACGCCTTGCGAACCCGCCTAATATACGTGCCGCTGCACTGCACTTCTCACACATTGGAGATGAAAGGCATGCAGAAGAGGAATTCAACGGTATTGCTCGAATTAGGAGCTCTACGTTGGCCTAACCCACGGCCTCATATGGTGCGTTCACGCTCAGCATAGCCGTCTTAGCCGCACCTCCTTGAGCCAAAGTGATGATATATGAGCTTTTCTCGCTGCCGGAGAATTTGCGAATAACTGTTTTGCGCATGTCAGCTACAATGGGTCTTTTCGTACTGCTTGGATGTGCAGAAAGAGATTGAATTAGTATCTCAACCACTGGGCTTGCGATACCCTTTGGTTCTATATTATTCCCCACATTTGATATGAATCTACAACTCAGAAACGCCAGGCACACCTCATTGGGCTTACTTCGGTGTACGTGAGGTATATGACGCAACAATGGTCGACATACTGGCCATAAAGCAAGGGTTTACGCTCAGGCGCTGGCACTTCTACCTTGGACATGAAGAAAATTGCAAAAAAGTTAGTAGTTAAAAAAATAAATCGCGAATCGCTGTCTATAAGCCGTTAATCTGTTTGTAATAATGCCCCGACATCGGAATACTGTGCATCGTAAGCATTAGTAAAGAAGATTACACCGTGGATGCTTAACCCAGAAAGCAACTCGCAGGTAGCTTGAAGGGTTGCGTCATTTGGTACATTCGTATACAACTGTTAAACTATAAAGAAACAGTTAACAATCCTGGAGTGCCGCTCATCACAAGCAACATTAAAAACTATCAACCAAGATTCAAAACGATCAAACTATCAATAAAGTGATATGGAAGGCATACATAGAATTAGCATCTCGAGATGAAGCCTTGAACTAGTACTGCTACTGTCTAAAGTTGGGTTCGCCTATCAAGCAAGTGAAAAAGTTTTGTTGACATCCAAAGGGTCTGGACGTAGATTTCACAGATATTGAAATTCAGTTTGATGATCCGGCCAAACTTTTATAGTCCAGCAAAATTGAAACCTATTGTGAAGTGCGTTTGAACCATGGCGAGCTATCAAAAGTTGAGATGGCCATTCATTTGCGCCACTTAACATAAGAATCCATAAAGGTTAAAAATCGAAATAGATCTCAATTCTCAAGGCTTAATTCGAACGAAGTTATTTTGCGATGTATTAAGTTGTCCCATAAGTCTTTTCATTACCGAGTTTTTGCCGTAAGAAGTCATACTCTTCTCAATCAATTCTTTCGGATCCAAATGGATCTCAAATGCTCAAGGCCTAGAATTTGAACGAAAATTCGTAAGTAGGGCATAAGCACTCAGCTTTTTTGCTATGTACTTGCTTGTCATTTTGGATGCGGGTTTGATACCGCGAAATTACAGAATTACCAATTTGATCTTTGGAAAGATTTCCCATCAAACACAGTTTTCCAGTTGAGCACAATAATCGGACAACTTCAACTCCCTGACAAAAAAATTACTCGAGTGAAATTCTGAGAATTGATAAGGCGTTTTGGATTGGCTTACGTATTTTCCAATGTTCTTAGGATGATAGTTGTGAGATTACAATAAAATTCAATGATTTTCAGCTCTTCTTTCTTTCCTCATTACATGCGCATTATAATTATTTTACGAGGCAAATTACAATGCCACACTTATTTCTGGAGCGTTTTCCCAAGCGAAGTTACAAGCACTTACTTTCTTGAGAATTTCTCGGAATTTTTTTGGTAAGTTTTCTTGGAACCTGCCCAAATATCCTCCGCAACGTTCGCGCCTTCGACTGTCTCCTACGGATGCAGGCGTCAGGGCCGCTAAACACAATGTTGTCGTTTTATTAATTCATTTTTGTGAAATCTTTTTTATAGGGGCATCTTGTAGCTCAACTGCAAGCAGAAAGCTATCATCACATTTTGATTAGTGGTGTTACATCTTCATCATCATCATTCTTCATTCAACTCTAAAATCACTCAAATCTGTATACTGCATGTGTTTAGGAGCCGAAAGAGCTGTTTAACACAGGCGTGTTTGGAATTGCACCTTTGAAAGATTGTCCTATGTCTTCGTCAGTGCAGTTTCTCGCCATCAAGCGTATCTATTTACAACCCGATGACCAATTTTCATAGACATGTGCCCTAATTTGTTCTTGTCAAGCAATTCCTTTTGAGCCTTGGCAGTGAACCTTTCCACTTTCATATTAGGAAAAACTATCCAGCACCTATTAGCCACAAGTCGCCGATTCAGTGTTATGTATTGCTTGTGTGCTTCCAATAAGTACCAGATATGTTACTATAGGCACATAAGCTGTATCACCAGTTCCTTTAGTACTGCAATCGCGCTACGAGGGGCTGGCTCAGCACAGATTACATGCACAAGATGTTATGCCGAGTGATAAGGCCTGTACAAAAAGCATACTTGCTAGGACGTACTAGATCAACGCGGTCACAAGCACAATTGAAACTGTTACAGCAAATGTGTACCTAGGTCTACTTTGAACAAATTCAACATACCTTGCGATCCAAAATTCTAGTTTCCAAGCTCACTCCCAATTCTAAATTGCAAGCTAAGGATAAATGGGTGCTTGTACGTTGCGTATGTTCATATAGTCAAAGCATTTTCTTTTCAGTGCAACTTTTTTTAATGACTTTTTTCAAAAGCATGAATCCAAAAACATGAAAACACGTGAGAAAAAATTATGGACTTAGGATTTATAAAATTTACGGGCTCATCATGAAGCAAGTGTTGGCGACGGTGAAACCTCCCAAACTTAATAACACAAAAGAAGTAAAGCAAACGCGAAACAGCAAAAGCTAAAAATTGCGAATAAAACTTGAGCAAGAGCCAAATAGAATTGCCGCTTAAGCTCATTGCAGAGTGGATTTCCACTCGACGACGTTGTCAGACGTCTGACGATCAGAATGATAAAAATATTGCAAAATTTTGTTGAAAATCCGCAGATTCTCAATAAAGCCCTGCAACAGATGACCAAAACCAAATTCCCTTTTGGCTCTTGTTTCTCCTTTGTTCGTCTTCATGTATAGCAGCTACCTCGCTGCTCCTCGATGGTTCCACTGAGCATCCGGCTGGCTATCCTTTCCTCTGTTGTTTCGAACTCGTTCTCGTCAAATCGTATATCACTTTGTAGCTCTTGATGTCTAATATACTGACATGTTTGATTTGACGAAAAATTTGGCGGAAACTACATTTTTAAAATTCCTTCTTTTTCTAAGTTCAATATTATTGGGCGGTTTTCTCTTTCCTTGCTTTTGCGTTTTTTTGTTAAAAGTTAGCAGAAGGGTGCGTTTCTAATATTCTTTATGTTTGAGTGAATACGCAACAATTTTTTATGCTTAGGTTTTTTGCTCAGCGTTATGAGCAAAGCTATGCTGACCAAATCGCCTGAAACAAAAATGACAAGAAGCAGTAAAAATCAAAGAACGCATCAAAAATCAGATCAGCTTTGATGTGCTTGATTTTAGAGAAACAAAACTTCCCGTCTTCTCGATTTTCGCTTATCTGCTTCATAGCACTCACCATTTTCACATAGTCATTGTTTCGAAACAAACGCAATAGAAAACTGGCTTTCTCTCGTTTACTCTGTCTGTGAACTGACGGGTATTTATGAAAACCTGCGATGCACAGCCAAATTAAAATTTCATTCAGTGTTCAGCAATTTCTTTTGCCTTTGCTATTTAGTTTACCTTTCTTTACATAATTTTTGGGCAATCTTCAGTTTCGGAGGACGGAGTTTTGAACAACATTCACTTTTGCGGCTCTATCTCCACAAATTCGAAGGTTAAGCTATCGGTTTGCTCGCCCTCTCCCTCCTCTCCTTATTACAATTCAAACCTCAGCGTGAAGGACAAAACAGTAAGTTCAAAACTAATAATTTCTCTATCTAAGTAGCTTGTGTTGTCCGCACAACATTGCGAGGTGTGTCCAGATCGCTAGATTTCTTTGTCTGGGTTAATGCATTCCGAAATCTAATAGAGAGATATGAAATTGATATGGGACTCTCCGCCAGCACATAATGTCTTTAGCTAGTTGGGATAGGCTTCGCTGGTTTCTTCCACTTGGACTAGGATTCAAGATTTTGTATCACTCGTACAACTCTCGACCATGCATAGGTGCGAGGCTTCCGTAAGTCATCAAGTCTGGTCCAGGTAAAAACAGCGCTTACGATACGATAATTATGAAGAGTCGTTGCAGTGACGGATCGTGCAGTGACTGAAATCGCGTGTGGTATGCCTTAGGCCTTACAGTGCTATACAGTTCTATAGGCTAGACCTACTCTGCAGATTGTAATTAGCATACCCACTTACCACTGTATCAAGTTCCACTACCCCAGCTCAAAATTAGCAAATTCGAAATTGAAAAAAGCAGCAAAAATCTTTGTGTGAAAATTGTCGTATTGCATTTTTTGCTCATTATAGTATTCACTCTTTGGATAACGGAATGGAGTGTAAGCTAAACTACGAAAGTTTACCACACCTGATGATTTTTGAGATATGGAGAGAATCCAAAAAGACGAAACATGCACAGTTTGATGACCCATGGTAACCCTGTTAGGTACAACTCGATTGGGGCAGGCCTACAACGTTGAACGTAGTACCCCTCAGTCCGGCAACCAGTAAGCTACTGATCAGGATGCGCATCGTCTCTCAATCGTAATAGTCTTGTGCTTCCTCAAAAAAAAAACACTTGAGCAGGTCTGGTTAAGTGTTTTCTTCACTAGTAATTAAGATTCAGGGCAATGCCATTCGAAGCTAATGACGAATTTGGCGGCACTGCCGGGCAGCCTTTGACAGCGGCTACTTTGAAAAATTCGATGATGACCGCTATCAAGGATGTCGCCTAACAAATGAGTGGACATTATGCGGAAAATTTCTTCTGATTCTCCTCTTTTGCACACTATCTCGCTCGGTTCACTGTAGCATTTAACCTCACCTTAGTGGCATGTTGTTGAACTAACCTGACACTTGACCGGACGGTCTCCTCACTGTTCAAATGACAGTATAGAAGCGCGGGAGGTGGGCGTTCTTAATCTCAACCTAAAAAGATTTTCTGAGTGACTCATCTCAAGTCAGTTAAGACGAATGGGGTTTACTATGAACCCAATATCTTGAAGAAGAAAGAAGCTATGGCATGGCAACAATAGCAATATGTGTGAACGGGTAATTTTTACGGGTCAGGGAGCAGCAAATAAAATTGCAAGATTTGGGGAGACTGGAATCTCGTTCTGCAACCTTTTGAGCCTTCTGATTACAGCGTTTCTGTCGGCACTTGAATGGGGTAATATAACACGACAATATAATGTAGTCATCTCTAACCAGCGTAAAATCCATAACCCAAAATTTGCATTATCTTCTGATTCGCTTTGATCAATACTTCTCATAAATTCAAAAAATGAAACTCAATTCTCATTGCTGTAACCGCCAACACAAGCAACGTTGTCAAACCGTTTTGTAGAAAAGAGAATAAAGCAGCAAATTGCAAGAAGCAAGGTTCTATGTCTACCAGTTAGTAAAAGCACATACGAAGGTAATCTTTGAAAAAGCATGAGACAAGCGAGAGTTACCTTTTGCTGCGATTGAACAATTCAGGTGAACTGTATCCTTCTAGTTCGGGGCTCTACATTTGATCTTTTTGGAATTGTCTAAAACTTCTTCAGAGCTCAAGTCATTTCCCTTTCTATTATACTTTTTTAGCAAAAAAGAATCATGGTCGTGCTAATTGCAATCTTTATCTCTGCCGCATTACTTCCGATAAACAGGTATAATGTCTAGCGCACAGTGCTGATTTTGCCCTGCAAATGCAATGCTTTCAGAATATATGGAATCCACGCTGATGTCGGACCCAACAATCATCAGACCCGTGCAAAACGAGGAGTTTTGATAACAGAAAAATATTGGAAAGAAGGACTTCCTTATCGATTTGAGGGGTTAGGTAAGGGGAACCTAGTTTTCACTGAAGTTTTGCTGGTGTCTGCACTCTCACAACATTTTGCTTGCAGTTCCTTAAAACCGGGATATTGCTAATGGCCAGATAGACGATTTGAAGCTAAATGAGGGATTTCAAAAATTTTCAAATTTTCAAATGTTGGTATGATAGTGATGGTCATTTAACTACCCCAATTGCAATTTGGTCCAAAACTGAACAGAATTCTGAAAAAAAAATTGTCGACCTAGTAACTTTCAGTATGACTCTCTATATAGGTGACATTCATATTTGCACGATTTTTTTGTACATCCATGCGGCTCTCACATCAAGGCATTAAGTTTGTTCAATTTAAATGCTTTATCTAGCTGAGTATATGGCAAATGGTCTTGTGCAAAGCCTAGTCTTTGCCTTCAGTTGACGACTCCATCTTGCATGCTTTGAATAATGTTTAAAAAATCACGAAACTTGTCTCAGAAACCAGCAAAACTCATTTGAGGCAAGCCCACCTCGCTTGCATCAAAGATTAGCTTTCGAAGATGTGAAAATGCGCGAAATGCGAAATTCACTAGGCGCATCTTGTAATTTTCCCTCCTCTCTTTGCTACAAAAATATCCAACATTCGAGGCAATCAAAAATATCAGTGTCTAATAATCGTTCGATTCCCGCAGATCCTTCTAAAAGGTGGTGAAAAGAGGAACGGAGGGGAGAGAGGGGCAAGAGAGGGCTACGTTGTTCCGTTGTCCGAAAACTTCTCAATTACATTCAAGAGAAGATTATCTTACCCAATAAATATTTTTTTTTCATAGAAAGCATGGTGATTACTAATTTTAACGGTGATATATACTGAAACCAATTCATTGTGACAACTGCGCCGTTCTCGGCATCAATCGCAGTGAACCTCAGTGTTTGCAATGAAAAAAGACAAGATGGCAGAAAGAGAATTTCTACTTTAATTAACGGCTTATACAAATAAGTCAAATTGTTTATGAAGGTAGGTTTGCAAGACCTTGAGTACCGACACGTATTTTCAGGTGATTTTATGAAGAACGAGTTCAAAAAAGCTGTAAGAACTTGGGAAGAGAACACGTGCGTTAACTTCACGGAAATTGCACACAGTATGTTAGCATATTATTTAATCAAAGAGCAGAAAATTGGGTACTTTTCCGTTATCCGGACCCATGTTTTCAAAAGGCTCTCATGAACGCGTTCTATATCCAACCACAATCTTTGAAGATTTCACGAGGACTGCCCTCTGTTACGTGTCAGGAAAATATTGATTCGTTTTGGTCCTCCATATTGACATGTTTTATCTCAAAATCATTTCCTGTGAGGTCAAGGGGCATGTGTGATCACCTAAAAGCTGTTTAATTGTTTTCTGTGAGAGCAAAACAATCTAGAACTTATGTTAGAAGATCTTCATCGTTTTTAGCAATGATTCATCATTGTCTTTCTCTTCAAACTTTGCCTAGCGAATTTAAAACGAGACTAAAAATGGCCTCGCTAGTACTGGTTTGTCACTTAGACGATGGGACCTTGGCGTATTTCTCTATTCTGTGAGGTCTAATCCGTTTATTAATAACAGAATGACTTAATATGATAACAACGTTTATTTTTGATAATGTGTAATCAAAAGGGGGGGGGGGCCACTATTGACTAAGGCCCGTATGCACGTATATCCCCGCTGGGGAGGGGAGGGGATCTGAGAGGGGATGCGCCATATCTCGTTACTTTACGTATCTTTCTTCTTCCTTTCCTATCTTGCTTATGAAGGTTCTCATACCCTACTACCTGCGCATAATTGATGCCCTGTTACTGGCATAACTGATTAGATTTGTACTATTTTGTGTGATCCCCTGGGGATCCCCAGGGGATCACACAAAATAGTACAAATCTAATCAGTTATGCCTGTAACCTGGCATCGATTATGCGCAGGTAGTAGGGTATGAGAACCTTTATAAGCAAGATAGAAAAGGAAGAAGAAAGATACGTAAAGTAGCGAGATATGAAGCATCCCCTCTCAGATCCCCTCCCCTCCCCAGCGGGGATGTACCTGCATACGGGCCTAAAAAAACAGACTGAACTTACGTTGCTAGGTAGGGCAACTCAAACTCTAGGTCCTGTTAAACATGTAAATAACGTGTCAAATTTTATTGAGAGGAAGGTTGACACTCTTTTCTGTGAAGTTGGGACTAAATATGTCACGGAGGAAAAAGCGATATCCTTCTCTAAGAAAATGGGTCCGGATAACGGAAAAGTGCCGAGACTTGTACAAAGTTGCAACAAAAATCAACTTGCGCAAAGTTAAAAACAACTTCATCAAACGGTAGGAAGTAATAGGTGCGATTAGACGCGAGTTGCGACTTTCATCAGGCTTCGCGGAAAGGAATGCAGTGTCATGAAAAGAATAAGCCAAATGTGTGAAGCAATTATGTCATTATTACAGCCACAATGCAGTGTAAAAAAATATCGAACTCGTACTCCAAAACTTAGGTCCGCCAAACAAAGCTTCCGTTCTTGTCAAATGGCATGTATCAAGGTGCGCTTCTGTTATTGGAAAAACCGGATATCCGGACCAAAGAATATATCTCGCACCGGCATGTGAATACGGAATCATAGCCCATGAGTTGGGACACGCGTTGGGACTGGTGCACACACATGAAAGGCCGGATAGGGATAAATACGTCAAAGTGTTTGTAGACGTCGATCCCGATGTAGGTTTCTAACGAGTTCAAAAGAATTTTATCAATTTTTTTGTGTTTTAGACAAACTTTGACTTTCGTAATTATACTAAAGAGGAAGTAGAAACTTACAATCTAGGATACGACTATGGAAGCATTATGCAATACTCAATGACTGAGTAAGCCTTTTCTTGAGTTACCTTGTTTCGATAATTTTTTTAAGCTACTACGGCAGCTGGGACGATCCGGCTATGATGCCTTTGGATGGGAGATACAACTACACATTAGGATCAGAAATCGTATCCTTCAACGATTTTACTATGATAAATAATCGCTATGGTTGTAGACGTGAGACTATCTCTGCATAAGGCTATGAATCTGTTAGCTGTGCTGAACAGATCAGCAGCTGCATTAGATCAACAAATCATTCATGAAATCAGTGTATATACACCCTAATGTGCAGTATTTTTCAGAAAAGTGCCTAAAGCAGCGAAGGGTGGTAAAATGTGACAACGGAGGATATGAACATCCGCGCAACTGTTCAAAATGTCTGTGCCCTAGCGGCTTTGGAGGAGATTCCTGTAATGAAAGGGTGGGGATTCTGCTTTTGTTAAATCTGCTTAGAACAAAGTTTCAGCCAAATGAAAACAATTGCGGAGGAATATTGAATGCAACGCAGAAATATCAGAAACACACGTTTGAATTCGCAAACGATCGGTGGGATTGGCTGGACGGCTTTAAAAAATGTTATTGGTGGATTAAAGTGAGGAGTTTGTTGTGCACAATTATGCTCATTGCTTTGGTAAACAATTGACATTTATAGGCTCCCAATGGTACCGCCATCGACATAAGGGTTAGTACTATAGAAGACTACCCTTACTCTCCCCAAGGCTGTCGTGCCGCTGGAATTGAGATAAAAGCTAACGACGATCAAACCCTCACTGGTTATAGGTATGGGGCAACCAGCTTCTCTGTTTTATTCTTTTAATTAAGAATATGCCATAAATCTCAAATCGGCCTCGTGTTTGAGTCTAAGCATAACCTCGTTCCTATAATTACTTTCACAAAGATGTCAGATACGAGCAGATATACCATCAAATATCGGCATGGTGAGTTCTTCTTATACAATAAACGATTATTTGGGCTGAAAATCGATAGACAAATAAAACAGACTCTTGTCACAATTTGTGCTGTAAAATAGTAGACATTCCAAAGCAACACTTACTCAGCAGAAGCGGGCTTGCTTCATGAAGTTGTCAAATATACTTTTACAGAATTTTGCGTTTGGGTTTCAGAGTGGGACTAGGCTGTGTGCTTGAAAAGTCTACAAATTGAATCCATGAATTTTCAGTAGATCCGGAAAGTAGGACAACAACAACCACAACCACTTCGACCACAATTACGACGCCGACAACAACTACACCCACAACGACAACATCGACAACAACAACGTCGACAACAACAACATCGACAGCAACAACAACATCGACAACAACAACATCGACAGCACCAGCGCGCGCGGTAGTGCCGCCAAAGAAAGTAGTGACGAGCAAGAAGACGAAGAAGAAGGGAAAGAAACAGCAGAAGAAGAGAAACAACAAGTCAAAAAAATCCCAAAAAAATAAGAAGAATTCAAAAAAGCCCATAAAAAGCACTAAAAATTAGCGAGTCATAGTACTGATCCGCTTATCTACAAATGTTCAAGCTTCCATAGCTGCGATGCGATGTTTGATTTCACATGATGCAAATATGACGTGCACTACTGCATTGAGCAAAAAAATTTTTTTCATTCATTTTTTTGTCTTCATTGCAATATAGTGCCATCGGCCATGTTTATCGATCATTCAGTCAAGATGTTTTGTATGCTATTGAACTCGCGTTGCCAAGAGAGAAATGTTGAAGAAGAGTAAGCGTAGGTACATTGTATTAGGTCGTCCCGAAAGTTCTTTCGTACCAAATTAAAAAATTCATAACTTCTAAATTTTCAAACCGATTTTGAGTGCTTTTATTTTTATATGAAAGAGTAAGTCAAGTTCTTTATAACGGCATCTTAGCTGCTTGCTATTGTCCATCTTTTGCATAGATAGGATCGGGAGGAGAAAATTAGTCAAAATTCGAATTTTCTGTGTAGGGTCATAAAAAATCGGAAACTTGCAACAAAAATCGGAGCAGACGGCGATGTAGGTTCTTTCATCAGCTCTGGCCCCTAGTAAACCCCCCGTCAGTACATCTCCTCTGAGGTGAGCCTAGGTTGGCCTTACGGTGCCCTAGCGCGATCTCAAACGAGCCATCGATTCGGATGCGGATTGTTTTGTAGGCATGATAGAAACTGCGTGTTCTCAAAAAAAACAGCTGGAAAGATTGTGCAGGTTTGGTCATATGGCTAAAGTTAGTGTGATACACGCGGCAGCACGAAGGTTCGCGACCTGCAGGTGCCGACATTTTTGCTATATCGCCAGGGCAATCTTTGATAGCAGCCAGTATCAAAAAAAAATCAATGGTGGGCGCTGTCTTTGCTGCGCAAACGAGGACATAAACCAGATTTGATAACTTAGCATTAACATCCACAAAAAATCATGATTTTTGAAGATAAAGAGAGAGTTTGACTTTTACCTTAAGCATTTTTCGAAAAATATGAAAGATTTGATCGACATAGTCCAACGAAATATGTAGAAAAAACTTGATATCCCATTTTGCTGCGATCAGCTGTTCATTGATCATCCCCATCCGTACGTCACCCTATTTGTGCAATTTCGGGCAATATCGTTCGCAGAATTAGCCAGCTGACGTGTCCCGTAAGTTACTCACGAACAACTTACGGGATTTGTGTCTGCGCCTCCTTGCAGACACGTTATCTCCGTAAGCCAGGCCGACAGCGACGGCTAGCTTAGGACAGGCAGCGCAGCTCATTGCGGCAGCTGACCGGCCCCATGGCTGTCAGCTCATCGTCCATTCTCAGTGCATTGTAGCAAGGGGATCGGAAGATTAGCTTACGGATCTCTTCTGGGGGGTCAGCGCAGATTATCTGAGCTGAGAGGAGGTTTACTACGGGCCTCTTTCTATTTATTTTGACATTTTTTGGGGAGATCATAACATTTTACAGAGACGCTCAATCAGTACAAACTTTTCAAAAGAACCTACAATAGCGACTGCTCCGATTTTTATTGCAAGTTTCCGATTTTTTATGACCCTACGCAGAAAATTTGAATTTTGACTAATTTTCTCCTGCCGGTCCTATTAGCAGCAGATGATCATAAAGCGTTATAAAAAGCATGACATACTTTTTCATATAAAAATAAATGCAGTCAAATTGGTTGGAAAAATCAGAAGTTATGAATTTTTGAAATTGGTGCGAAGAACTTTCGGTCCAACCTAATATAAAGGGCAGGCGATAGGAGTGAAGTTTTTTTGTGAGATTGTAGGAAGGAAAGCTCTTCTCAAAAAAGGTGTCTAGCTGAAGTGGGCTGACAGCCATTTCGTGGGGGTGACCTATCAGATAAGAGTTTTATCATCGATAGTTAAAATGCCTGACTAAGAAACAGGGCTGCGAATCATGAAACTCGAAGTTAGGTGCCAAAATTCAGTGCAAGCTACCGAGAAAAGTCCTCTTACAGCTATTCAAATAATTTGCACTTCTATTTTGCTGCAAAAGGTTTCCGACATATATTTCCTGAATCAGCTTGAAATGCTAATCACAAATATGTCACCTGGCTGTGGCACATTATTTGAAGCGAGTACACATCTTACTGTAATTGACATACTACCCAACAAGGGGAAACTTTTTTAGGTATAGATCAACACGAAAAAGATTTTGGATTATCGAAATAACATCAATTTGAATCTTTTATTACTGATAAGGCTTGACCAAGAGTATTAGCACTTAGATGATGATATCGTGACGCCAGTAAGTGCATGAGCATGCAAATTTTGCAAAGGAAAAAAGTCCCAGATTGATGCGCCGCAGCTAGGAATAGGATATTCAAAATCAACGTTTAAAGCTGATCCAAAATATGTTTTCCTCCAAAAGCCCAGCTAAGTTAGGTGCCTTCCCTAGTAAGATAACAGAGGAAATTTTCTAAAAGAATTTGCGCATTCCAAAAAGCAAACTTTAAAGAATGATTGCTTTAAAACAAGGAATGCTCTAGGGTACAGTCAAAAGATTTACGAAAAGGTAAGAGGAAAATATTCCTCGCGTAGTTCTGTAGTTTTCGTTGGGTATGGTAGTAGTCACGTTACAATATCGTTTGCGGATACTGGATTCTGAAAATATTAGGTCGTTCCGAAAGTAATGTCGCTTTTTTTCTCAATATGTACCACATCTCGTGGAACGTAGATTTGTAAAAGATCTTGATAGCATTTAATACAGCATATCATTCCCTTTCTAACATTTATAAGATCATTGCATAGTTTTCAACAGCTCTTTAAAAATTACCAAAGTCTGCGTCCCATGCCTTTTGAAAAACTCAAGTTTCACAATTTTTCTAAATTTTCAAGCAGCACTCGGAAGGAGTCCGAGTTATGGATAGACCAGTCTAATCGTCCGGCTTCGCCAGACTCTCAGACTGTAGCTTGAAATGTGCATTGACATGACGTTCTGCTAAAAGCATTATCAGTTTCGCAGAGGAATCCCGTATAAAATTGTATAAAATTGAGGCGCTCCATATCAACTTCTTTATGCCATCAACAGAAAAGTGAAAGGTCGAATATGTTCTGAAATAGAGTCCTTTTGAGTTCACACGCATAGCTCTTTTTCGACATAACCATGATGATAATTTGGACAAAATCACTTGAAAATTTATTCTCCTTGAAGGCATGTCCCGGCAGATTCGGGTCCTGGGGGATATACATGTGGTGGGGTTCCTGGTCATCCCATCGCCCTCCAGGCGCACTCCGGCTGGGTGATGTTTCCCCTGGGCCGAGAAAATGGTCCTTGAACCGGCGCGCGCAACCTCATTTGGCGCGCGCTTGGACGGCCTTCCCCGCCTGTTCGGCGCGGGATCCCACGAGCGCTCTCCCCCATGATGCATGCTATCCAAAGTAAGAATTACAGGCGGCAGGACCTTCGTCTGAGGACCTCTCCCAACTTTCCATCAAAAATTTCGTCCGAGCTGCTTTTCTGGAATTAGGAAAACGCCCCAAAATCGGCCCTCTCAGCCCGTTCAAAGCTTAAATTCGGATTCTACGTGGCGAAAAGGCCTAAAACATGCAAAAAGGTGGAGGTGCAAAATCTGCCGGGACACTGCCTTTAAGTATTCAACAGCATAAATCATTTTGATAAATTTGAGTGACTACATAGTTCATTGCTAAAATCAGGAAAAATCTGCTTTTGGTATCACAAAATATCAAAGATTTGACAGCAATTTGCAACAATGCTTCGTCCACAATACTCATTGTGCTGATGCAAATGGCAGGGATGATGTTGTAAGAGCAGCGCTCTTTGTACTGGAATGTTATCGCGCGCTCTTTGCTTGGGATATTATCCGATGTTATTGTTTGTTTGTTATGAGAACAGTGATTCCCATATTCTCGGAGATGATGTGCTATGATAACGTTAAGGTATATAACCAGTCACATCGAGCACGCGGGAAGCTCCAACGACATTCACTCTCTCTCCTGGGGCGGTTGCCCCGATATCAACCACACACTCATCCTCTCAAGTCCAAGATCCACTCCTCTCACGTTTCCTATAGCTTCCTATTCGATAGATAATGTACATTCTATCACAACACTGTAGTCTTGTCAGTAGCCAGCCGCTTCCGCTGGGCGACGCTCACTGGTAGCAGCGAGTGGTTTCGCGAATAGCGGAGACCTTACTCCTTTCTCAGTATGGTTGCGCCGTTTTGAAGATATCCACACGCGCCATACCCCGCTATCCCCAAAGCTCAAGGCCTCTCATCTGATAGCCCTTCCTGATGGTGCAGCTCGAGAAAAATCGAGGAGCTGACACCCGCTCAACGGGAGGACTATGATGCAGTAGTGGCCCATCTCAAGAGTTGCTACGAGGGACCACACCTTCGAAATATGGCACGACGAGCTTTAGCGAAATGCAAGCAAAAACTTGGAGAATCAACTTCGGCGTTTGCAGATCGAATTTTCAGGTTAGTGCGCGCTGCCACACCTGGTCAAGATACAGCAATGCAGCAGGCTCGCGCCTTAGAAGAGTTCGTGGCCCGTGTTCACCCCCACATTAGGCTTCAGGTAGAGTTAGCCAACCCATCCACCCTCCAACGCGCCTTGGATATCGCCCAAATGGTGGAGCAACTTGCGGAATCGTTTTCACTGGTGTGGTGCTCACTTTTACTCACGGTTTTTGTTTTCAAATCATAGCTCGCTGGTAGCCTCAGGTTAGTATCGCACTTACCTATTCGGCGTGTTCGTACTGATTTGTGTTCAGTTGCACTTATTTCGCAGTTTTGGTTTTCGGGTTGTAGTTCCCTTACAGTCTCAGCGTTAATATCACACATACCTACCCGCGTTTGTCGCCCACCCCCTTATGGTTATTGCGCTACCTATCACAGCCTTTTCCATTTCAGAAAAGCTAACGATCGCAAGTGCCTTTTACCATGGCGGAGCAACCAGACCCACCTGACGCCCTTGCCCCCGACCCGGTGCACCCGGTGAAGAACCAATCTCACGTGCTCCTCCGCCCATATATGGTCGCGATGCGGCCGACTTCACCCACACAGTTCACATTGATGTTTCTAATCAACTTTCAGTTACTCTCAGCTGCGATGCGGCCGATTTCCCTCACATAGTATACTTCAAACAATCTGTCCGGTGCACTAATTCTTGGCTAAATCGAGAACACTTCTAATCCTACACTACTTCCAGGTGCAGTTCATTCACCGCTCTGGCGTAGCTCACTTCATGAGCATTCAACAGAGCATAACACTCCAGCAACTGTATTATAATCATCACCGACTAGTACACATCCACTCGCTACAACATGTGCTTTTCAGGTAACTAAGGAGATTATGCTTAATTGACTGCACAAATTTGTTGCATGTCTTAAATAAATTCACTTTTCGTTACTCCCTCTCTTCTTCTTTTGAGTCCGGGAAAGTCTTGAGGGAAATGGGGGAAGTGTAAGAGCAGCGGTCTTTGTACTGGAATGCTATCGCGCGCTCTTTGCTTGGGATATTATCCGATGTTATTGTTTGTTTGTTATGAGAACAGTGATTCCCATATTCTCGGAGATGATGTGCTATGATAACGTTAAGGTATATAACCAGTCACATCGAGCACACGGGGAGCTCCAACGACATTCACTCCCTCTCCGGGGCGGTTGCCCCGATATCAACCACACACTCATCCTCTCAAGTCCAAGATCCACTCCGCTCACGTTTCCTATAGCTTCCTATTCGATAGATAATGTACATTCTATCACAACATTGTAGTCTTGTTAGTAGCCAGCCGCTTCCGCTGGGCGACGCTTACTATGTAAGCAAAATAACTTGGAAATATCTGATAAAGGAAATGCTTCTTTCTTACTATTTTTTTTGTAATTGAAACTGACATAACGTTTTGGCAGACATTTGCTGTTCTGATGGCGATTTCAAAAACTGTTGCTTGGCTTGCTTATACTTCAACGTGGATGCTAGGAATAATGTCCTACCGTAACATCTTTCTCAGAGCAAAATTTTGTGTGACATCTTCGCTTGCTACCTTTTAACAGTGAGCTATAGATAGTTTTGTGCTATGAGGAACTTCCTGTAAACGTGTTAATGCATATTCAATCTTGTAAAAAAAACTTTGCACTTTGTGTATGAGATTTGCGTGCACACAACTTATTTCCGTGAGGCCACTTCACATGTACATTTTGTTTTTGTATACTGAAGGTAATTGACATCTAGAGTAAACCAAAATTATGTTTCCTACTGTTTTTGGCAAACTTGAAAATTATTTACGCACTTTTGAAAAATTTTCAGCCCTAGATTTGTCCTGCAAAAAATACCATTGTTCTGGAATTCGCCTTAATTGATTCTTGCTACTGAGAGACAATGTTTCGTTTATTTTTTCCGTCTAATGTAACTAATCAAAGAGTAGTTGGCACGTTAGAGTTCGATACTGCCATCTTACTTGTCTCAATATCATCAAAAATATAAATAGGAATTTGGTCTTCAATGAGTCCATTTGCCAAATATGATCTGGTTTACCCTTCTGACCAATCTCAGCATTGATTTAGACAAATATAGTTGGAGGAGGAAGTATCTTCAAAAAGCTGTATTTGACTATATTACCTCAACACTTTCAACTTTCTTTTTCATACTTTTTTGGCATGCGTTTTTTCGTTTGGATATCTAGAAATTTGATTAATGAGCGGTGCGCTGATAATCTTTCCTCTACTTTCTTGAAAATAATTAATGAGCTGTGCGCTGATAATCTTTCCCCCACTTTCTTGAAAACCAAGTAGCATTTCGAGTAGTAGTATTTGAAGTTAGTACGGATAGAACCCGTTAGAGCAAAACCTCTTCATAGACAATGTTTTGAAGTGCTCTTTTCGGTGTACTCACTTTTAGATCGCCTGGCGTTCGAGCTCGGGAAAAGACAACATAAAGCTGCCCATAACCGAAGACATCTTCAGGAAGATACACGCCGACTTTAGTAAACGACAGCCCCTGAGCCTTATTTATCGTCATTGCAAACGCATTCCTATATGGTGAACTGACGTCTTCTCAGCCGAAATGGCAGTTGCTTTTCGCAATAATTATCGATTCTTGGGATTGCAGCTGACTGGCCTCGTTTCCTACAGATAAAGCGACAACCAAGGGCAAAACGCCCCAAAGTCTCGATCCTCAGTCGTGTGCTATTGCAAAGACCATCAGTGACATCAAGGTTCCTCAGAAGCGTACTATGGTTCCTTTCTTTAGTCTCAGCTTGTACGGCGGCATTCCTGATGGTTCGAGAGTGTTAAGATACTCGGCCGGGTAAAGTTCGGAATCTCTTTCATAAAGTATAGGTTCGTCTATACTTTTATACACCTTGTCTTCTCGTTCGTTTCCCACATGTAGACCTTGCATTGCGTCATCATTAAGCTGCTTGACGTTCACGTTCTTTGGAGCGAGTACGGCTTGTTTGTAAAGGATTTCGTGTGGGTCAATAATATAATCTCGCCAAAGATCTCCGTTCCTATACTTCTTGTGCAAATGATGTTCTCTGGCAAAGTAACGCGCCCATCTTCCGTGCTACTGCACCCATTACCTACATCTAAGAAAAACGTATGTCAATCCTTTCCTGCATTCCGTGCGCGCATATTCATCTGAAGGCGGTGTCTCCTGAACAGCCACCATAGTGGCGGTCTGGTTACACAGGCTTCGATAGTTCGCTGCCTCAGGCCTCTAGTCTCTCGGATACTCTCACATGAAAAAATAATCTCGAAGCTATATCAAGTTCCCAAAAATCTCTAAACAAAAACAATAATCTTTCATTTTTGCTTATATTAGGTCAGAAAATTCTGTCGTTTCCTTTTTGAAAATTCATAACTTTGCGCTTTCTTGAAATATTTGCTTCATTGTGATTTTGCTATAAAGATTAAGTCTTTCTCTTTTAAACTTTGTTTAGCAGACTTCTACTACGCACTGACTGCCCAGATAAAAATAGAAAAAAGAAAATTAGAAAGAGGAACTGTCAACGCTTCAGGTTCAAAATTGATAAATTCAAAAACCCCGGATTTCAAGACCTTCAAAGTGAGATGGAGATTTGTGGTGAAAGACAACTTTCAACAGCTTTTATAGTTTTCGTTGGTTCTTGTAGATTAAAAGTATGAAGTTATGAATCGTACAACATTTTTGTTCCATAGTCCCTCTGAAGATTTCGAGAACATACCAATATTCTCGTAACTATTCGATGTTCAGAGAATGAGCATTTCATTTGGCAGAGCCATAAATTCTGATATTTTTGTGACTTTTCAATAGGTAATTCAAAAAACAGCAAATTTTCAAGATTTCTTTAGAAGTTAGAAATCTAATAACCAAATCTAGGATTTTAATTTTCCAGCAAAAAGTTATTCATTTCGATATCCTAGTTAGCAAAGTTTTTTCGATAAAGAAATTGTGAAATTGTGCACATGAAAATTTTTGAAAAAAATTCAAAAATTTAAGACTTAACATAGAAATTCTCTAAAATCGATCGAATTATTTCAGTTTCTGAATTCTTCTTCAATCAAAAAAAAACTCAAACTGTAGTGCTGAATTTGACGCTCAGAGCAAAGGGGCACATGACCTACTAAAATTTTTGAAATTTTGGAAATTGCTGGTGGCTTATCTGCCTCGCTTTGTTTCCACTGGCATTTTCACAGCAAAACGAAGGGCAACCGTCTTGCAAAATAATAGATAAATTTCCGAGAAAGAAGTCAAAATCAATTAAATCGGTCAAGTGGCTGAGTTTGGAATTCTCTGTTTTTGAGTATTTCAAAATTTTTAAAAAAAAATTTCGTAATCCAAACACTGACGCAGTTTTTTGATCTGAGCAACATCATTATTTCATAAGGTCACGTTTGTCGTAAATCCACTGCAAATTTTGCGACTATTGAACAGTATTCCCCTGAATCGATATCTGGATGACATCGTCGATAACTTCGCTCCCTTGGTCATGGAGTGTGTCAATTGGGTGGAGATATTCTTGACCATCTCCATTCAGTAGAATGCTTAGATGATGAGAAGAATGCAATGGTCTCGCAATGCCAAGCTGTCTGAATTATACAGTTTCTAAATGGAAATTTCGCATTTGAGGGTTCAAAAAATTTCGATATTTTTGAAACTACTGTTTGGCTTCCGATGGAAGTTCCATCTCAGGGACTCGCGCCGTGCGGGCGGCCAGCGACGACCTTACACCTTACGACCGCTCTCGGTGTGTGCGATTGTACGGTCGTCAAGAGCCTTTGGCACGGTTAACATGGGGCGCCCGCACGGTCTCTAACGTTAGCCGCTTGCGCGGAGAAAATCCCGCCCGCTTTCTCTTGGAGTAGATGTATTTACGATAACCCACTTTTCTTGGATAGATCAATCCTTTGCACATTTTGAGAACACGGGTCGATGCTTGCAGCATTACCAAACTCTTCATGGGGAAGCCCTCACCATCACTGCTGATAACTGTAGCCTCACACAGGTTCATTCCAGCCTTGCTGGTAAAAGAAAATGTTGATAACACGATGTGTCAACGCTTAGCCAGCCTAAACACTGCGTCGTACCTCACACAAGTACCGTTTACGCACACAGTGTGTAAAAATAATGAGCAGAAAATAGAGGTCACTGTCGGCCGCTTGCACGGCAACATGTATTGCCGACCGATATGACGGACGCATGCTGGCCACTCGCAACTGTATTGCAACTGTATTGCACAACTGTATTGCATGCCGTTTGCACGGTAACATTGCCTGCCGCTAGGACGCCGCTTCAGCTGTTTGCCGCACGCACCGAGGCTTTAGGCTTATCTCGACCGCTTGTTCGCTAGCCCTTATAGGAGGACCGCTCGCACGGCGCGAATCCCTGAGATGACCCACCCAAAAAATAAAGTATCGAACTTTTTTGTGAAGACGGACAATCTAGTATAAAAATACTAAAGTTATTACAGAATGTTCATGACATCAGTTTCTGTTAATCGTTTGAAAAATGAAATGAAATGGACCAAACGGTTCTTCCAGGAGCACTTCAAACAAAAGTAAAGTCTCAAACGGATTAATTCGAATTCTCTGTTTCCTAATTAGCTAAGCCGCGAACACATGCCTCTAGGCGTGAATAACTGTACAGAGATCTGAGTGCAGGAGCACCCAGTTAGGGGTATGGCAGCCGTAATTAAGATAGAAGCAAAAATGAGGGATATTTAGGTGATGCTAAGATATTCAATTCATACATTCTCAAGTAGCATTTTTTGCGGAGGTTTAGAATACGTGGAAGTTGGCAGCTTTAAGATAACACTAGATTCGGTCGAAATTTGCGGAAATTTGATCTTTTTTGCACACTTCCACCGATCACTAGACGGTCCCTTTCTAAAATCGGATATTCCAAGACAACAAATCTGAACAGCAGGTAACACTCAGAACATAGCCGAAGTTTTGACGCTTCAATCAATCTCTCTTTTGTATTACAGTTCTTGGAAATAGGCACCACATTGTCAGTGGAGCATGCGCATCTTATTTCAAGTGCATGTATCTTGAAGAAATTTCATGTAATAGTTCCAGTTCAATTCAGTCGTTTAGAGCAGTACTTGGGCTATACCAATTCCAAACCATTTTGCTTTAGGCATGTGGCATCAAGAATTATAAGTCATTGAAATCCGTACTTCGCATCTGCGAGATGATCGATACACGAACATCCAAATCGACCTGCATCATGGTTAATAAAGGAATTTTTTGACAAAGCATTTCAATGCTTATTTTACTTGAGTTACGAAGTCAACTTCTAGAATTATCTGTTTTTTTAATGAATTTGATTTTCAAATTGAAAAATTTGTGGAAGCCGTAAATGATTCTAGAATTATGAGCCAGACTACAAATTCTATGTTTTCAGCAACAACATCATGCGTCATCATACTGATGACGCATGATGTTGTTGCATGATACTAACTTTGATATTGAATCGATACAGTGAGGTCACTACGGCTATGGCCAGAGCCAGCCTGACTAATTAGGGCGCTATGAGGAACCAAAAAAACTTGGGATTTTACAGACTTTGAGCATATCCTCATATTGCTTGCAACTCGCTTTTTCTGAATATCAACATTAGAATTCGCTGAGGAAAGCATGAAGAAAGTCACACCAATCCGGCTTTTCCGACGTTGCATGGCGTTCATATCGTCGTATATTTCGCTCGATAATGCAAAAAAGTACCAAGACAAAAGATCCCGCAATATTTGAGCACACCCATAAGTGGATAAGAACGCGCTGAATTCAAATATCTGATCGGAATTTCAGCTGACAGACTTTGAGCCGAGTTACATAATGTGGCATTTCGAGCCCATTGAGTTTAGATCGCCGCTGGCGTGGAGCCAAAAAAACTCGTAAGCAAGATTCTGGAATTTTCGAAAAAGTTTTCAGGTAGTTTAGGAGATGCTGGCTCCAAATATTTATTCGAACTAGAATTTCATATGTTTGGTTTGAAAGTCATGGGGGCATGGGGGCGCGGCGATACCAACGCGGCAATGCGTTTATACCGCCGATGGTCCTAAAAAGATCTTTTAAAGGAAATTTCGGAAGTTTTGAAAACACGCTTAGATTGTTCAGAAGGCGCTGGTTTCAAATATCTAAGCTAGAATTCAATTGGTTGAGGTTCAAGCGAGCTATCGTAATGCGACATTTTCGGAGCGACAACGCGTTTATATCGCAGGATTTCAAGGCGGCAGTGTTGGTACTGTACTACCTTGTAACACTTTTCAATATAATTATAAACCTTTTTTTGAGCTGCTCCCCCTCCCCAGCAGGGGTATTAATGCATGCGCGAGCTTGCGTTGTCATTCACGAGTCAGCTTCTCAAAGTACAACTTCTGATTGTTTTGGCATAGATGGGCATTTAGTTTACATTGAGGTTTTGCTGACTTATTTCTTGCTATGGTTATACGTTTTGTAATGCCCAAATCTAGTGTAAGTATTGGAGCGCGCTAAAAGTGATTGCAGTTACAAAACCACAAGCACTTTCGTCTCGGTCGTTCATTTAGCATTTATCAGTGGACAACAGAGAAGGGATGCGGGAGGGGGTTGCGAGTTTTTGAGGTAGTACATGCGTGAATCAGTACATTATGCATGTGATGAAGTTTTTTGAGTGCACTTGTAAACCAAAAACTTGAAAACCTAAAATGCTTCAGAAGGAGTAAGACTCCGCGCTCTATCATTCGAACAACTTCTGCCTCCCCTCTCCGACCGGAGAGGGGAGCATAGTTGCGATAGGGGGAGTGATGGATCTTACCCCCTTCACTTTGAGGCCAAACTCCCGATGACCCCCTTCACCTGGGCTGAGATTGGTATTGTACTCTGAGAATATGATAAAAATCGTTATTAAAAGATTTTGCAGGTTAAGTACCTCAAACAACAAGCACACATTATTTATTTATCCTCGTAGCATTTTGGAGAGCAGAAAGTGAGGACGCAAAATCAGTTAATTTTTGAAGCACATAAAATCCCTCATATCTCGCGGCACAGAAGACCTAGAAAAAAGTCGACGGTCTATGTCGATTCTCCATGATCTCAGCTTTCGAATGGTGTACAGCATGTTAGGGCTTCTTTGCTTCCCGGCTCTAAAAATCATTTGCTCCGGTAACCGATAAAAGCCAATACATTGGTGGAGCCGGATTGGAGCAAGCTAATAGTAAATATCTCCACCCCATTTTTGAAAACTGGTCTGTTTTTTCGCCCAGCAACCTATATTTCGAAAGCTCAGGAAAAGGGGATTCGATCTAGACCGTCGACTTCTTTCTAGCCCCCCTCTACCGAGAGATACACCGCATTTTATCTGAAAACATGGTCATTTTCAACAGCAGATTTCTGCCAAATGAAGACCTAGTCACTGCTGATTATCTATCTGTGTTAAAGAGCAAGTCTTCATTAACAAACGTAGACCGTCGACTTTCTCGTAGCATTCATTTGGAGAGCAGAAAGTGAGGGCACAAAATCAGTTAATTTTTGAAGCACATAAAATCCCTCATATCTCGCGGCACAGAAGACCTAGAAAAAAGGCGACGGTCTACGTCGATTCTCCATGATCTCAGCTTTCGAATGGTTTACAGCGTGTTAGGGCTTCTTTGCTTCCCGGCTCTAAAAATCATTTGCTCCGGTAACCGATAAAAGCCAATACATTGGTGGAGCCGGATTGGAGCAAGCTAATAGTAAATATCTCCACCCCATTTTTGAAAACTGGTCTGTTTTTTCGCCCAGCAACCTATATTTCGAAAGCTCAGGAAAAGGGGATTCGATCTAGACCGTCGACTTCTTTCTAGCCCCCCTCTACCGAGAGATACACCGCATTTTATCTGAAAACATGGTCATTTTCAACAGCAGATTTCTGCCAAATGAAGACCTAGTCACTGCTGATTATCTATCTGTGTTAAAGAGCAAGTCTTCATTAACAAACGTAGACCGTCGACTTTCTCGTAGCATTCATTTGGAGAGCAGAAAGTGAGGGCACAAAATCAGTTAATTTTTGAAGCACATAAAATCCCTCATATCTCGCGGCACAGAAGACCTAGAAAAAAGGCGACGGTCTACGTCGATTCTCCATGATCTCAGCTTTCGAATGGTTTACAGCGTGTTAGGGCTTCTTTGCTTCCCGGCTCTAAAAATCATTTGCTCCGGTAACCGATAAAAGCCAATACATTGGTGGAGCCGGATTGGAGCAAGCTAATAGTAAATATCTCCACCCCATTTTTGAAAACTGGTCTGTTTTTTCGCCCAGCAACCTATATACCATTCGAAAGCTCAGGAAAAGGGGATTCGATCTAGACCGTCGACTTCTTTCTAGCCCCCTTCTACCGAGAGATACACCGCATTTTATCTGAAAACATGGTCATTTTCAACAGCAGATTTCTGCCAAATGAAGATCTAGTCACTGCTGATTATCTATCTATGTTAAAGAGCAAGTCTTCATTAACAAACGTAGACCGTCGACTTTCTCGTAGCATTCATTTGGAGAGCAGAAAGCGAGGGCACAAAATCAGTTAATTTTTGAAGCACATAAAATCCCTCATATCTCGCGGCACAGAAGACCTAGAAAAAAGGCGACGGTCTACGTCGATTCTCCATGATCTCAGCTTTCGAATAATTTACAGCGTGTTAGGGCTTCTTTGCTTCCCGGCTCTAAAAATCATTTGCTCCGGTAACCGATAAAAGCCAATACATTGTATAGATCGTCCCGAAAGTTTTTGCGCACGATTTTCAAGAATTCATAACTTTTGATTTTTCCGACCGATTTGACTGCTTTCATTTTTATTTGAAAGGGCAAGTCATGCTCTTTATAATGACATCTCAGCTGCTTAGTAATGGTCATCTGTTACATAGATAGAAGCTCAAAACCAAAATCACTCAAAATTGAATTTTTGTGTAGGTCATAAAAAATCAGAAACCTGCAACAAAAATCGGAGCAGTCGGTATTGTAGGTTCTTTCACCAGCTCTTTTTAACAGTGCAAAGTTTGCTCCGATTGAGCGTCTCCATGAAAAGTTATGATTTCCGAGCAAGCAATACAAAAAGGCGAATTTGATTTATTTTAGCATTTTTCAGGGAAATCATAACTTTTCATGGAGACGCTCAATCGGCGCAAACTTTGTACTGTTAGAAAGAGCTGGTGAAAGATCCTACAGTACTGTGCTCCGATTTTTGTTGCAAGTCTCCGATTTTTTATGACCCTACACAGAAAATTAAAATTTTTACCATTTTTCTTCTATCGCTCCTATCTATGCAACAGATGACCATTACTAAGCAGCTGAGAGGTCATTATAAAGAGCATGACTTACCCTTTCACATGAAAGTGAAAGCAGTCAAATCGGTTGGAAAAATCAGAAGTTATGAATTTTGAAATTCATGCGCAAAAACTTTCTGGACGACCTAATAAGAGCGAGGTGGAGCAAGTTAATAGTAAAAAATGTGCTGTGGATTGACATCGTTATCAGCACTAACGGGAACGTGAGCGAACGCGTCTGTTTGAGCGTCCTTATCGTTGTTATATGTTTATGTTTTTTTGTAAAAAATGCGCTTTTGATTGACAGTTATGCCTCATTATTAGCGCACACTCAAAAAACTATGGGAGATTGATAAATTTCCACACCTTCACACCAAAACCTGCCCATTTCTGGAATTTATACTCTGTAAACCTAGTGCTGAAGAAGGTCACTATCATGAAAACGCTCTAGACTCACCTTACCTAATTTGTAGAGAAGGTGATTGGGTTCAATGAATCAAAAACTTTAAGACATTCAGAAGAATAACATGTTATTAAATTATCCCTCAATGTTTTGGAAAGATTGGCAGTTTGAAGAGGAAACGGCAGGCAGAATACTTTACAAAATCGTAGATGACTCGCATGTGTTCCAGTTCAATAGCGAGGCAGAAGGAGAATCTTACGCCGACGAAAATGTTGTCGACATTGACACAGAGTTGACAATTGAGCGAAACTCTCTGATTTCCTGCATAAGGAATCCAAGCAGATTGTCTAGTTTTAATGAGGAAATGTCCAGGAAGTCCATTGCTGATCTTCAGGTTGCTGAAGAATTCAAGGCTGCTAAATTCACAAATATGGATATGAACAAAAGGAAGGTGTTAGTACAAAGCATAGTTACTGCACTTAGATCCCGGCTGGAGTGCGAACCCAACTCTGTGCTTTATGCTTTTGGAAGTTATTCGCTTTGTGACATTATGACCCATGATATTGAAAAAAACAACGCGCAGCATAGTATCTACTTTTTTCGGCTATTCCGCAGATGCTGTTAAAGAAGAAGCTGAGCAGCTTTCTCATCAGCTAACAGGACGTATGCCAGAGGAGGTGGAGCCAGAGTTCGACAAGGCCCAAAAAAGTATGCACTATTTCCTTCTCGTGTTGCGAAAGCATATGCGATCTGGCTCTTTTCCCATTACTTACCGCAAAAATCTGAAAGATTTACTAGCAAAGCTAGTTTCCATTCCGTCTAGCACGGCAGAGGTGAAGAAAGAAATTTTCTTTCTACTCTGTTATCAGAACACAACGCAGAAGTCGTACAACGATAGAGCATCTAAGCAAATACTTAAGATTTGTCAACCTTCTACTAAACACATTGTTATCTAAAAACTTCATTCAAAGGATTGGTATAAGTGGTCCAGACAGGCTGTTACCGCATGACTTTTTGAAATATCCTAAAAGAAGGTATGAAGAAACTGGTCACCTACCTGCTGACTTCCTGATGCTACCAGAGGGCCAGGAAAAAAAATCACAAAAGTGCTTCGAAGAAGAAAAAAGTTTCAAATCCATTTTTGACTTAGAACGCTTTGCACGCAATTCTACTTCCACTCCGATGACCTTTTGGAGGAAGAAGAAGATTTTTCAGGCACCGAATTTGTTTTCTCTGACGTTAGCGATAGTGATATTGTTGATGATGATGCGCAGGAAATGAAGTTGTTCCTAACTTGCACATCTTTTGGGATAAACCATACAAATTAGAGCTTTTCATAGCACGCTTTCTTACATTTTCTCTCTTCCTCCCCCACCCCCCCCCCCCCTAGACTCACATACCCCCTTCACCCTGGAAGGTCGGGAACAGCCGAGACCCCCTTCACCTGGGGAGATCCCGGCTCCCCCTATCGCACCTATGGAGGGGAGGCAGAAGTCCGGTCAGCCGAAGATCATCGGATCATACAAAAAGCTGAAAAATACGGTTTGTACGACTTTTCGCTCCTGTTCAATATGTATATGAAGGATAGTAGAAACACTTGCGGATAGTTTGCCTGCGTGAAATCTAGAACACTCAGCTTTAGAATATGGTTTTTTCTTTTCACTGCGTTCCCCTTCCCACGGGAAGTTGATGCATGCTTCCCTAATAAGACAATGCATTGATGCATGCTTCCCAACGGTGGCGAACTGGAATGAACCGCATATCATCTGTTGCGTCTATTGCAAATTTACTTTTCATATCTGCGATCCCGTTCTCTGGAAAAAGTTATGGTTAATTCAAAAAGGTATTGAGGTTCTAATGCATAATGTGATCCAACTTGGTAGTTGGACTAGCATGATATCGAGAGTGCTGATTTTGAGGGATGTTCACAATAAAAGGAAACACAAACAAGTGATCGAGTGGAAACCCACAATCAAGTGAAACACAAACTGAAAAAGCAACTAAAGTTCTTTGGTAAATACTAATGAGCAATGAAAAGTGCAATTCGGCAGATATACAGCGCCATTCCTCAAGAATGAGTTGGTCAATTTTATGTTTCACTTGATTGTGAACATTCCTTGAAATTTGTACACTCAATATCATGCTAGTCATGCAGTCCCAAGTTGGATTACAAAGCAGTACAATAGCAGTACAACTGTGGCCCACCCTGTATGTATTAGGTCGTGTAATAAATTCTGTCCCATTTTTTGTTTTAGTTTTTTCACGACAACATTGACCTAATTTGAGATAAAGTGTATATGCTTTTGAAAGCGCCAAGTCTGTTCTGCAGGCTCATATGCATCATTCCCGAACCTAGCGAGAACTTGAAAAAGATTTTTGCCATTGAAACAAAAATCCAAAGAGCCGAATAATCAATTTTCGACATTATTTTTCCTCCAAATTTTCCTCGCTTGTCGTTGGTAAAGCTTCTCAAACAAGCTCGACAACAAGCAAAGCAATCTATTAGACTCTTATTTTGTTTGCGCTTGTTCCCTTCCTTCCACCGACTATTCAATGACATTTTTTCAAAAGTCGGCAAAGCAAGACTTTGTTCACGCCGATGTTCGCCGTCTCGCGTGTCCAAGCTGTGGGCTCCCAAGATTCGAATTTTGAGTATTCAGCCTATGAATTCTTTAGTTTTGGAGCCATAAACCACCCCTGTCTTTTCTAGAAGATCCGCCTACCGTCCTCCCTCAGGATACCTTCAGATGATGCCGAACGTCAATGTTGAAAAGGCGTTAAAAAAGAAGGCTTTTCCAAAGTTTACAGAAATGATTTTTGAAAAGTTTTGGCAATAGAAGCTATAGCATCTTTGCTACGTGTAGCAAATTTTTCGAGCTCATTCTTGGGCATTCTGACTAATTGGAGCGCGATGAAACGTAGCTGTCGAAAATGGATTTTTCCCTGTTTGATTTTCCAAATTTGACGCTGTAAAACTCTTCCAAGTCTTCTGATGTAAAAAACCGAAATAGAAGGTTAGAAAAGGCTAGAGCTTTCAAATGCATTTAAACAATTGCAGAACATCGCGCAAATTGTATTATAGGACAATATCAAAAGAAAAAAATGGGACAGAACTTATTACACAACCTAATAGTAGAGGCAAGGAACCGACATCCAAGTTGTAAAAGTTCGCTCACTTAATGATTGCACTACGGTTTGCCTAAGAATCGGAAAAAATCCGAAATTTCTGTTTATTAAGATTTTCTGAACAAAACCTGCAAATCCCCTCACGACCCAACTAGCTCTCATTCCCTCCTCATAACTCAACTTTTAGAATTGGTTGACAAAATAATCTATCCTATTTTCCGGTGTGAAGCCTCCCCCTGATTGCTCTGAAGACAAACTCGCCATTCCAATATGCGTGCCAAGAGGCGCGTTAACTGAGAAAACAGCAGGAGAGAACTACCGCAGGCCTGCTCTTTTTTAGAGCAGACTAAGTGCGGCTTGTACACATGGAAATAGGGTGAGCGCTTCGCTTTCCCAATATTTCGTCATTGATACGTTCAAAGTTGGTTTGTTCAAGCTCACTATCGAAGGATGAGTGAACGTCTTGATTTAATCCTCTTGTTTTGCGCTTTAATCTCTTCTTATGTGTTGTACGTAGTCTAATCAACACCAGTAGCCATAAAGTTTGGTAAAAAAATGTTTATCAGTGACTTCTATTACAGCAATAATTTGAAAATGCGCGTTCAGAACATTAACAATGCAGTCGTTAAATAATGAGCTGTTATTATTCAACAGTCGTGTTTATGCTCATTTTACGCCATCGAATAGAGGAATAGGGCACTAACCGCTTCCGTCAAATCAATCGCACTTTCGAATTTTTTTCTTTTCTCTGATTCCTCGAACTAACGTCTCATTCTAGAGTGGGATGCAAATAACGGCGTTTTGTCTAGCGTATCTCATCGCAAACGTAATTTGTAAAAAGTTGACGGAGAAGGAAAACGAAGAATTGCGGGAGAATTGTGGAAAACTCAGACGAAGTGGGACTGTTTGTCATTTGTGGTTCATAATTTTTGATAAATTCTCTGAGGGAATGAGGCATGTTTCTGTTTCATGTTTCGAACATGCACTTTCGAATTTATTCTGATGCATAGGACTAACGTTTTATTCTAGAGTGGGATGCATTATACGGCGTTTTGCCTAACGTACCTCATCTCAAACGTAATCTATATTAACGGAGAAGGGAGACAAAGAATTGCGATATTGTGGGAAACTCTCGCAAAGTGTGTCTGTTTGCCACTTGCGGTACATAGGATTTGATAACGTTTCTTAAAGATTCTCTTATGGCTACGAGTAATTATTTGCCGTGAAGGATTTCGATGGATTTCAAATTGGTTTTCACCTTCAGACTCATTGTTTTGTACTAGTCATCACCTTGTCTCCCGTTAGAATCTCATGATTTTAATTTTTTGAAAAGCAGAATTTCAAAATGCCTGGGTTTTCTTCCCAGTTGTCTGTGCGATGAGAAAAATTGATTCCCAGTTGTATGTGCGATGAGAAAAATTATGCTAGGTTTTAAGCGGCTGAAAAAAAATTCGTGAAAAACTGAAGAACTAATCATCCAAACTAATCATCTTTTTTCCCTACTTGAAACGTTTTCAGAGAGGAAAAGATTGTGAAAGGTTTGCCGCTGATGTAGAACATTTTGAAAGTACCGAAATTACTTTATGCAGTTTTGAAAAAATTTTCTAACAAAGGAGGTCCGATTAGTCGAAGTGGCCTTTTCAAATGAGTTTTATACCACTTTGAAGAGCATCAAGCGCTGATCTCAAATCTGATTTCATTACCTGTCGAGCGCTTCTGCATATCGAGTTATGAATATTTTCTTGGTGCGAGAAATGAACGTATAATTTGAGTAAAATAAAATTTTACGGTTTTCGGCGCTCAACTAGAGCTATGAGCACTTTAGACAGAAGGTATTGTTCAGATAAAGTGCTTTGATAATCAGCATTGGACCATTTGAGCAGTTCTGACGATTTTGTCCTAATTATGCATATAATTTCTCAACTCAAAAAACGCTTATAACTCGACGTCTAGAGGCGCTCTACAGTTAACGAAGACAGATTTGGAATCAGCGTTTGATGCTTTTTATAATCGCATCAATTTCATGTGAAAAGGGCACTTCGACCGAAAAGACCTCCCTTATAAGATTGGCTTCAGCGAACTTCTGCTAAATGAAAGTGAGTCAACAGTTATTAAACATTACTGAAAGCAAACTTAAGGAGCAAGCTACAAGATTCTTCAAGGACGACCTGTGGAACGAGATGAATACCCTTTCTTTGTTACTCTCAGATATCACAAAGGTGCGTATCTCCATCGTCATCCCAGTGTTAACAAAGGTTGTCTGAACTTTTAGGCTTGGGAGCAGAGCTCTGCGGAGGTTCGCTAATTTCGCCATATCATGTGCTCACAGCCGCCCACTGCATTATGGAATCTGAACATTTTGATACCAAAAAAGTCCAATGCGTAAAACCTCGAGAATACAGAAAGTAAGTTCAAAGATGTTCGTTTCAAGGCATAAAAATTCAACAATAAGTTGAAAATAGCGCACTTCGTTTAAGGGGAAGAAAGCGAAGCATTAATATATTATAGGTAAGACGTGTGCACGTATTCTCCGCTGGGAAGGTTTATGGGAATACTGACGGCTCTGGAAGGGTCTGGTCACTGGGAATCCTCAGGGGATCACCCAAACCAGTGAGCTTCTCAGCTAGTATGGCAATGTCCTGTAATCTATTGTGATCGGTCATAAGGACAAGAGACCTTTATAGGACAGATATTAGGTTGTCCGGAAATTAATGCCCGTTTTGAATTTCAACCGCAATAAGTCATACACTCTTTACTTCTAAATAGATAGCAAGGTACCATTCGATAGAGCAAAGCAAGCTCTACAAGATAGCCATCTTGCTTTTGCAATAGCTTTGATCCATCTCGAGTTTCGAGCCAAAAACTAAAAAGACTCAGCAGCCCGAAAAATCGAAAAAAATCGTAACTCATTTCATAAAAATTCTACAAAAATTCTAATTTGCTCGCTTAAACACTATCCACATAAGACATCAATATACGCCGTTGCCGTATTTTTTTCTCTGTTAGAAACCGAGAAAACGGAAATTTTCGTGCATTTGCCAAAGTGATGCTGTGCCGTCCCCACATAGGTAGTTGTATATCACAAGCCTGAAAAAATACAGACTTAAATGTTCAGCTCTCTACAAGCTTTAGTTCTCGAGAAATTTGAATTTTAGCTTGGACCACTTAAGTAAGGAAAGCTATATTCGGTATTTCTCAAGAACTAAAGCTTGTAGAGAGCTGGAAATTTAAGTCTGTACTTCTACAGACTTGTGGTATACAACTACCCATGCGGGGACGGCACAGCATCACTTTGGCAAATGCACGAAAATTTCCGTTTTCTCGGTTTCTAACAGAGAAAAAAATACGGCAACGGCGTATTTTGATGTCTTATGTGGATAGTGTTTACGCGATCAAATTAGAATTTTTGTAGGATTTTTATGAACTGAGTTACGATTTTTTTCGATTTTTCGGACTGGTGAGTCTTTTTAGTTTTTGGCTCGAAACTCGAGATGGATCAAAGCTGTTGCAAAAGCAAGATGGCCGTCTTGTAGAGCTTGCTTTGCTCTATCGAATGGTACTTTGCAACCCATTTAGAGATGAGAAGTATATGACTTAGCGCTGTTGGAATTTAAAACGGGCATTAATTTCCGGACAACCTAATAGATAAAAAAGAATACGATTTTAGCGCTACAAGATATGAAAGCCTTCCTCAGCTCCTCCCCTCGTAGGCATGCGTCATACTTGATCATGTTCATCCATGTGATCCGCTTGATCCGCTCCATGAGAAACGTGTGCTCATCAGGTCATTTGGCGTTGCGTACACGAATTTGCACAGCCATACAGAATTACGATTTAATTCAGAATTAGAATTTTTTATTTACGCGGCGCCAAATGACAAACAAGTGAGCGCGCGTTTATCACGAAGGATCAAGCGGGTCAAGAGGATCGAGTATGTCGAATGGCTTAGAAGGAAATATCTGCTTACGGACCTAAGACTCAGTACGTACGGATAATCTATGAATATGGAGAACAAGTTTTGCATTCTTATGAGGATGTGTATGAGCCCCTCCACATTCTAAATTTGAGCTTACGAAAGAAACTTTGAAGCAAAGCGTAAGTTACGTTTAATTTCAGCGACTTCGACTAGCCCAGTACAAGAGCTTCTGGCTTGTTATTTTTCTGAGGCAAAATATTGCACGCAAAGGCCTAAAAGCCTCTCGAAGTTCTTACCGGAATCCTACAGTAACTAAGAAAGATCGGAGATTTTTCATGCTGTAAATTGAAATTGGATCTCGCTCTAAAGAACGGTACCTTAACCTCAGCGGAAGACATTCAAGCTAGAGAGTTATTAACGATCCAACAGTGTGCACATTTTTTGGGGCACCCTGTATGTGTGGGAGAGGCACAACGCTTCAATCACTTTTTTTTCTATCGGTCATGAAGGCCACAATCATAAGCGTATCCAAGTATGATAGTAGAACTACCAGTGCAAGCACCTATTAAGCATAGTCGACGCACTGGTTGGTCAGTTTCATGTTCATTTATTAGCCAAAGGTAGCCTGCTGTATTACCTGCCGCTCATTAACATATAGTGTGAAACTATGGTGAAGTTGGTTGGAAGATGCAATCTTTTATTCGAAACATATACATAACATGCGAGACCTACTTATCAAAATATTGGATGATTCTGTTTCACCTTGTTTTATTCCCAAAATATCCCAAAGCCTTATAATAAACATGTCTGAGGCCTTTTACAAGGTGCTAAGTCCTACCCAACTGAAGGGTCATCTCCTTATTCTGTGCCAATGGGGGAAAATTGAGCCACCCGCTTTATTTATTTATTTATTTATTCAATACGCACAAGGCGTGCCACAATTGGAACAAGTAAAACGAAAATAGTCACAACCTTACAGTAATACACAACCAACAATAGAAAAAACCACCACAGCCCAAGTCCAACTCTCAGATATGTTAGGAAAAGGGGTCTAAGCTTGTTTGGAACTTGTACGAATATATCAATAGGATGCTCGGTGGAGTCTGTCATGCCCCTGCTTGCAGCAAAAGTGCTCTTAGACCATTCAACTTAAGCAACTATATTTGCGGGGACCATATATGTTGACAAGATTGCCCCGACTGATTCTGGGGAGAGAACAGAACTCCGAGATAAGATTATAAATAAAAAGATGAACAAGCCTAACAAGCTATTCCCAAGTAGTAACGGAGGATGAACCGGACCCGAACCAACATGTAAAGTAATGACCGAAACAATAATTGAGTTGAAGTTTCAACGACCGCTAATATAGTATCCAAGAAGTTATCACTAAGAGACCTTCTAGGCGATAAGTGGGAGACTGATAGAGTTAGCCATTTCATGGTACTGGGGTAGGCTTTATGGTTAGAGCAACTTGTGGCTTGTTTTGTCAATAACGCAGTGTGTCGGGGCCTTCCACGAAATGAGCGAAAACCGAATGAAGTGATAATCGTACAGGCATATCTATAGTGTCGAATATACATTTCATAATCTCGCTTGCACAGTTTGAGATAGGGATGAGCGTTTTGGCACCCAATGGCAATGTAAATCTTGGTGAAAGGTTGTAAACATTTCTAACTTTTTGTATCATCTTTACGATGCACACGTAACTGCGAATTTCTAAAAGAAAAATTTTCTGCGTTGTTCCCAATTTTTGAGACGCTAAGAGCAGGTTGCGGCTTAAAGAACACTGGAAAAATCTATCGCAAAGTGTTGCGAAGAAAAAAAATCACAAGGGGCCGCAGAAAAAGCACAAAAAACGAAAAGTTGGTCATGCTTGCGAAATCTCCTTGAACTTGCTGTCCGTGTCATCAATGGCAACATCGTTCATGCCGGTGTGTAAGCTGTAAACCCTTGAGTGAAATGAGAGCTTTTCAGAAACCTTTTTCATAAAAAAGGCAAATGTAACAAAAAGTATCAGCCAACCTAAAATGAATCGAAATTTTACTACCAAAATGCTAACGTGCATTCGCATAAGGATGGAGCGGGGATTTGAGAAAAATGCATATTACGGAAAAATAATATTCATCCTTTGTAAAGACTATGTAGGAGGAGCACCAGAGTGTTTACGCGTCATCGCGCAAGCTCTTAGCCTTTGTAGCGTATAGTTTAGTACAAAAGTAATTAGTAAAACTCCTTCCAATATAACTGTCCAGAAAATGTGAACACTGCTTGATCGCTAATAACTCTCTTGCTTTCACTGTTTTCACGTCTATCGCCGAGCTTGTGGTGCCATTCCGTAAAGCAAGGTCTTAAATTCAAGTATGAAGCGAATCACCAATCACTCTTCATTATTGTAGGATAACGGTAGAAACTTCGAGAAGGATTTTAGGAATTTGAAAGCAATTTTTTGCCTCATAAAAAAACCAAACAAGCCAGAAACTCTTGTACTGGATCAATCAAAGTCGCTGATTCTAAATATAAAAGTTGCACTTTGTAATTCTTCTTTTATATGTTAATTCAGAAAGCGTAGCGAGTGTTTTTTCAATGTTCGTCGAAAGCGAGATTACACCATTAAAAGGCTCGGAAAACTGGTGAAAATTATGTAGTAAAAACAGAACGCCTGAAAAACCTGCTACACAAATTTCTGGATTTTTTGGAATTTTTTTAATCAAAAAACCTGTTCTACAGTGACGCTGAAAAGTTTCTACCGTAATGCTACAGTAACGAAGAAAGATCAGAGAGCCGTTCCATTCTGTAAATCTCTAGATTTCGCTCTACAGAAAGGTTCGTCAAGCTCGGTGTAAGACATCAAAGCAACAGAATTGTTAACGATCAAACCGTGTTCAAATTTTTTGGGACACTGTATATAAGGTCGGTCCGAAAATTCGTACCGTTTTTCAAACCCATGCTCAAACCACATAGAATAAAGATAACAAACGCCCTTGGAAGGGTTCGGTGCAGAATTTATTCCTCTCTCTAACCACTATGTTTCTGTTCAGATTTCTTTGATGTGCGCTCGAATAATCGTTAGAATCTCTAACTCATGGTTTATACTTTTGAGTATGGCTATTTTTTTAAATATTCTTTCGAACCAGCTTTGATGACGGTTGGATAAATTGAATAAAATGCAACAAATATACTACTTTGGCATCTTCAACTAGCTTTTCAGTAATTCTCAAGATAAATATTTTCCAAAAACCTTGCGAGGCCGTGAAATCTCAACCGTTTCAAACACTTAGAAATCTTCGGGATTTGAAGCTTTCAAAAACACCTTATTACTTGATGCTGATTTTAGCAAGCAGCTGATCGTTTAGAGTTTCGAAATATTGGATTCCAATTTTCTGGGCGCAGTCTGGGCGAGTCTGGAAAATTATAACGATTGGATAGAAACAATAGAATGCAATAAATACATTTTTTGGCATCTCTAGCTGGCTTTTCAAAATTTTCAGAATCATTTTTTCAATGCTATTGAATTCTATTTTTAGGATTCCAATCTTCATAGAACAGTAAACGGCGAGCCGTCAGGAGTCATTCGATTCAGCTTTTCCTCCTCTTTCTGGAAAACTTCTTTATTCTTTGTTTGTATACTATTTGAGATAAAACCAGGACAATTCTTGTTCGCGAATGCGTCCCAAGCTGGCTTGAAAAATTCGAATCCACTACTTGGAATCGCTGTGAGCTTGCTAAAATCGGCCTTGATTAACAAGATGTTTTAGAAGCTGCAATTTCCGAAGGTATGTAAGTGTTCGGAGCGGTTGTGTATTTCACAATTTCGCAAAAGCAAATTCTTCAGTCTTTTGGAAAATTTTTTTTAGAAATTAACGATACATCATTTGAAGAAACCAAAATAGCATTGTATTGCATTTTATTAATCAACTCAATCAAGGCTAGTCGAAAAGTTGAAAACGGAAATTCAATAATTTAGCCAAACACACGATGAGTAAAAATCATGGATTGGAGATTTCCAACAATAAGACTATTTGAGCTGACATCTAAGGAATAGCAAAACATAATTTTAGAAAAAGGAAAAATTCTGCATCAAACACGTTTGTCTATCTTTATTCTGAGCGGTTCGAGAAACGTCACGAACTTTCCGAACGACCTAGTACCTTCAAATCTACAGGGCAATTGTATAATAGAATCCAAATAGCAATCGCTATGGAACGTGATGTATCGCATAAATATCGTATTGTGAAAACTCGTCTACTTTAGATTCAATTACACGTACTACACTCTTTTGAGCTCATGGAGAATATACATTGGGAGCGCCTGTCGTCTTATTACGAAATGCAGAGAATCGAAGAAAATTGACAGAGTGAGTTACTAATCTTATATAAAAAGCTGAATGTCTGTTTGTCTGTCTGTCTGTCTGTCTGTCTGTATGTCTGTCTGCCTGTCTGTATGTCTGTCTGTACGTATGTTCCGAATGGAAAATTCCATTTCTGAACCGATCGGGACCAAACTTGGCACACATACACTTCGGGCCCCGGCGGGTGTCATAGGCTACTTTTCGTCATCGATCGATATCGATTTTATCGATTTTTTTTTGCAAAATTTGAGCTACGGGGCTGGGAGTTGGCACAGGGGGTAATCGAGCATGCTGATCACCCCCGTGGAGGTGATCAGCATGCTCGATTACACCCCTCTGCCAAATTTCAGCCCCTAGCTCAAATTTTGCAAAAAATCGAAAATCGACATCGATCGATAACGAAAAGTGGACTGTGACACCCGACGGGGCCCGAAGTGTATGTGTGCCAAGTTTGGTCCGGATCGGTTAAGAAATGGAATTTTCTATTCGGAACATACGGCGGAGCCGGGTAAGCCAGCTAGTAATTGATAAAAACCTTAACTCCTTTTCCAGATATACGTGCGAACTGACTACGATAAATGCTCTCATGTACACGACATTGCGATAATAACTCTCAGTAGTAAGATTGAGAGAGACGAAGGTATTCCAATCTGCCTTCCTCAAAGAAAACAACTTCTTCGACTGATCATGGAGGCCGTAGGATCTGGCATAGACCGTGGGTTTTTGTTCCGACTTTGGTTGAGTTCTTAAACAAAACGATGTTTGCAATAAGTTGTACTCTTCAAGGGCCGTAAACTCACTTTCGATTGTTTCGATTGAAATTCTTAATAATACCGGCCCATTACATACGGCACAGATTTCAAAACCATTTAGCATCTCGGAGAAATATATGGAGTGGCGGAATTCAAAAGACGTATTTGTTCAGATCAAATGAAAAGGATTTTATCATTGAAACAGTGGACAAAGTCTCTGCTCTGTGTTCTGTCAGTTCATCTCCTAGCTCTTGATTTGTGTTCTTTCTATCTCTCACTGTAGGGCGACAGCGGAGGTCCATTGTTTTCATCCTACAAGGATCGGTTTGTTCAGCTTGGAATAGCTTCTTCAGTAAAACCGCCGTGCAGTGAGTCCAACGGCTGTAAGTGTAACATCGAAACTATGCGTCAACAAGTATTGCCTTATTAAGACTTGGAAAATCGCTACGTTGACGTGCGCATGTATCTTGACTGGATTTGTACGCATACTGGTACGCAAAATCAGATAAATTACATTGAGCTCTGATTCGCGAAAATCTGCTCTTTACTAGTACGCTATATTCGCAACTGTGCGTGAATGTTTAGGAATCTGTCCAAAAAAAGATGTCGACGAGGATGAAGATGACGACTAGTCTCAAACTTCCTTACATTTTGTGTAATCTTGAATATAAAGCTGTTTGGCTATTGTTTGTTCGTCGTCTATGTATGTATGTCTGTATTGCGCGGAATGAATTTGACCGATGAGGACCAAACGTTGCACACATACACTTCGGCGCGAGAGGGGTCTCGTTATCGATTGTATTCATCTTTTGCAAAGTTGCTACGGGGCCGAGAGTTAGAAGGGGATAAGTGAACATGCTCATTACCACAGGTGCGATAGTGTGAGAATTTTCTCACTCCCTCTTCACCCCTGAGCCGGGCTTGTCCTCCGCTTTCAGAAAATATATACTTTGCCTGGAATCCGTTGAAAAAAGTGCCGGGTGAAGGGTGGGTGAGACTTTTATAATGGGAATGCTCAAGTACAGGCTTTTTTACCATTGTAAAAAGACGTCTACTTGAGCACTCCCATTATAAAAGTCCCACCCACCCTTCACCCGGCACTTTTTCTGATGGACCCCAAGCAAAGTATACATTTTCTGAAAGCGGAGGACAAGGCGGTTCCAAAGGTGACTATTCCGGCGTACAAGATCATCTACAAAAGTTATGAATTTTTTTATGATAAAAAATCGAATATCTTTAAAAATCACCGAGCACACCCTTCACCCAGGCACTTTTTTGAACGGATCTCAGACATGCTCTATATTTTCTGAAAGCGGAGGACGAGGCGGTTCCAGCGGTGGCCATCCCGGCGTACAAGATGTTCATCTAAAAAAGTTATGAATTCTTCTATGTTAAAAATTCGGAAATCTCCAGAAATCACTAGGACACCCTTCATCCAGGCACTTTTTTTAAAGGACACCAGGCATTGTATATATCTTCTGAAAGCAGAAAACGAGGCAGTTTCAATGGTAGCCATACCGGCGTAAATTATGTTCATCTTCAGAAGTTACGGATTTTTCCATCCTAAAAGACTCGAAAATATCCAGAGATCACTACCCACACTCTACACCAGGCACTTTTTCAACAGACTCCAGGCAAACTATATATTCTCTAAAAGCGGAAGACAAGATGGTTTTAAAAACATTCACCTTTCTGACGTTGTTGTTCATCTACAGAAATTACGAATTTCTTCTTTAAAAAAATTCGCAAATGCTCAAAAATTGTCTAACTCTTTCCGAAAATGTTCTCGCATGCACATCCTCCATGGTAATTCCAAAAACAGGCAGGCCGATGTAAAAAAGAGAAAAGAAAATGTAAAAAAATACAAGGTGCTGGTCAGAAATATAATTGTGTGCTAATCCAGCAGCGTATCACTTCACATTTCAGAATAAAGACAAATAGTGGTAAGGAATTGGAAATTATGAACTTTGACTAGGAAAAATGATGGCTCCCCCCTCCCCCCCGTCGACATTTCATGATTTCTCTACCAAGTAAAACACCCTTCACCCTGGAGGGGCTGCGACCACTGTGACCCCCTTCACCCTGGAAGAGTCATTCTCACCTTATCGCACCTGTGCTCATTACAGTTAACAACCTTATTTAAAAGGTTTCAGGAGCAGGAGTTGGGAGATACCGGAGCTGAAATTCGCGAACAATATTTCCATTAAACTATCACTGGCATAGAAGCGATGGTGGAGAATTGAAGCCTGGATGAAGATTCGACTAAGAGTTGCACTGGAGAGAACTGCGTTTATGGAGAACTCATTTTGTGGAGGTACAGCAATGAAACTGAAGAGTACCCTTCGCAAAATTCTTACTTGTATCGAGGCTGCAAAAAGTTCGGCAAGTTAAATAAAAGATAGATAAAGAAGTCAGGAGTTTTCAGCGCTGCTGTAGTGGCACCAGCCAAGAGGAGCTTGAGTCCATCTGTTTGACTCAGGCTCGAACTGTGCGCTGCGCTGGAACTGTTCCGGAACCTACAGAGTTACGAACGCTCGTTTCCCAACTCTCTGCTACGTAACTGGGACCTAAGCAGTAGTTGCATGCTCCAAGAACCATAAAAATTGCGCTCAAACGCAATCCACTAAAGCCCGACATAACAAGACGTAGATTTTGCAACACCGGCATAAAGCAGGCCCGCCGTTTTTGTAATTTAGAAATACGTTACCAAGGCGAAACGCCGATGGCTCAATCACATGAGAAGAGTAGACGACAAAAGATTGCAGAGTGGATTCCTCGCCAAGCAGAATGACCTCCAAAATAAAACCTACAGATGAACGAAATAAGCAGACGTTTTCGTGTAACGGGACGGACCATCAAATATATACACAGCTGTTTGCACCTTTACGAGCAACACTACTGTCAATCAAAAAGGAGAACGTGCAGCTTTTTCTAAAGGATCGCCTCTTCTTCACGCGCTCCCTTGGGTGGCAATAATGACCTCGCGCCAAACTCGCCCTCACCTCGCACACATCTCGCGCATTCCCGGCTTATTTTTCTTTCGGCCAATCGCCTATTTTTGCTGGCATTAATTGGAAAGGGCAGCACAAAAACGACGATTTATAGGTAATAATTGAAAGGTGCAAGTGTTTAAAAAAACTTTCAATAAAATAGGTAGACTGGCAAGGCAAGTACAGTCAGCGTCAGTTACGTGCTCCCTTTCGTGTAGGAAGCGTGGCAACGCGTAGGCCTTGCGTGCGGACCTTTGATCGTTGAGGCCAATCAAATGTTTAAGCCTTCGCGCGAAGGTTGCGCGAAGCTCTCTAGCGTGGCGATTGGTCTCCCCGAAAAAGGAGCACTTGATTGACACAGACTGTGTGCTTCTAGTCGTGGCCATTTGAGGAAGTAGGTTGAAATCATTGAACGCGATTTCATAATCTGCGGAGAAAATTTGTCTTACAAACACCTTATCGAAAATTTCAATTGTGAAAGACAGATCAAAATATTTTTGACCCCATCTTAATTGGATTCTTAGAATTGGATTAATTCTATTACGTGTGCTTTCAAATGGTTACGTTATAACATACCAGTGCGTCACCTCTGCTTCGCAGAGGCTCGCACTGGTCCTACTCTATAGTTTTTGAGCAACATCTTCTCTTAAGGAAGGTAAAGTGTGGCACGCCCACAGTAGGTATGGCTCTATACTCCCCATAAATATCGTGCCGTTTGGATCTGCGTGTCCATGCTTGTCCTCAGAGCTAAACAGCGCCCTGCGTCATCTCTCAAATTGCTTTGAACCTCCCCGGAAAATTCTGATCGTGAAGAATATGATGTAAACAACCATTCATTCTGCGAGGTTTTCGTGTGGAACCGGCAAAATTAGCGTGGCGATACTTTTTGGTAGACGGTTAGTGTAATTTTGAATCCGTTTTATCAATGCGATGTTGGCTAATTAGAACAACAACAGATGCACACTACATTTCCAGCCTAGAATATTTCCAGCTAAACAGTGAGTTCTTTAATCAACAATCAATTAAGTCATCTCTTTTTGACGCCACTTTTGCACGAAATAACTTTTTGCTATGTATCTACGCTGAATTCCAGGGCTTAAAAGATGTCCAAGTTAAATGTCTTACAGTTACCTGCAGATTCCTTGCATTAGGATCACGTTTGCCTTAGCAAATGCCTGGTGGATCCGTTTGACTCGCGATTTTCAGCTACCGAAACAGATTCGCCCACTTCTTTACATAATCAACCTGGGTGCTGCTGGCGTGTTATAGCCAAAAAATCAGCTCGAACTCTTGGCTGCAGCTTGCGCTACGAACTACACTATTTCGCAGAGGCTCGCTGTGGTCCTACTCTGTACGCCTTACTCATTCATGCCTTACGATGGCATTGAAACTCATCGGACAATGCCGAATATCATGAACAAAATGTAAACAACTACTCATTCCAAAAGTTTTTCTATGTGAGAACGGTAATTTTGAGAGGATGAAATTTTTCGCAGAAGAACAAATGCAAGTTTGAATAGGTTCTTGAACTTTTCTCTGGCTAAGTAGTTGCCATAAGGACAATAACACCCTGAGCCACATCTCTGTGCAAAAATCTTTTCAAATACTCAAGTAAAACCTTGGCAAATCGACCATCAAGCAATCAATACTTTGCGGCTTCGTTTTTCGTAAAGTAGTAAACTTTTGATCCTTTTTTTGGACCAAAACCCATGGCTTTCACATTGAGATGCCAAGCATATCCACAACTTTGCAAAAAGTGGTGATACGGACCCGATTATGCGGGCCAAAAGCCAATTGGACCCGGCTGACGCGCAATTTCTGAGGGATCCACCTAACAAATACGCTCGTGCCTTCGCATGGTGGACTTTTATGCTGGTAGCAGGCGCTATGCAAAATTTGGGCTCAGAACGTTGGCTGGAACTCGCGCTATGAATTACGTGACAGACAGACATTCAGACACACACACACAAAAACACGCAAACACCCTTAGCCCATTATTATAAGTTATGATAACAAGAGCAGGTTCAAGGCAGAATGTACTAATAAAACTCTCTCACAATTGATTTTTTTCCTAGGTGCTATGTTTGTTTTATTTTCTCTTCCATGCACGTGATCTTCTTGAAAATGAAAATCATTAAAAGATTTTCCGTTTGTATATTTCTCCCTGGAAGCATGCTTAATTTTTTTTAAAAAGAAGAGCTTTGCATTAGAAATCCAACTGGCATTTTATGCCGTTACACATCAACCCGTCGTGCATCTTTCTCACTAAAACTTTTCTGTTAATATTTTCTCTTTTGGTTATTATTATCAGCTATATGACGTCTATGTGCGGGCCATTCTATTGATGCCTGCGGAAACAAGGCAATTGAAGAGGGGAACTAATCCGGGAATGTGCAGGATGCGCGAGGTGCGAGGTTGGCGCAAAGTCATTACTGCCTTCCAAGGGCGCTCCTGGAAAAAATGCGGAGACCGTTTGAAGGATACCGCCACGCCGCCAATCAAGAAATAGTGGATGCCCCTAGCGATAGATAGGTACGATTGGCTAGCACTGTGATGGGGTCTGTTGGCTAGCACTGTGATGGGGTTTGCTGTCAAATATATAGTAAAAACAGGCTACCTAAGTAATCGAGTATGTTAGTATTTGTAACATAGTCTAACGCATATTTGGGAAATTCGCAAGATTCCTCCCCAGCAATTCATAAATGTTGTGGGCGCTCTTTTCTTTTAAGCAGATTCGTAATTTGACTGAGAGATATCTTCGATATGAAGGCTAGATATTTGATTTGAAAATAATGATATGGATATTGAATTAGACCTATGGCTTGCGCAATAGCTGGAGGAGATAAATAACTTTTGTTGCAGCAAGTTTTTCTTTTACGAAAGGAAGCTTTAAGGTTTGAACGGGGTCATTCTGAAATAAGTTGAAGTCAAATTGCGTCAGCTGTTCTGAGAAATTGCACAAAATCATCACTAGTAGTGTGACAGAAAAAAATAACTTTGCGCAAAAAGCATAGACCGCTCAAGTGTCAGAAACTCAATTTTTAGCAATCTATGATTGTTTATGATTGTTTACAACTTCTCAGCTGCAACAGCGTAAACAAAAAATACTGCAGAAAAAACTTTGACGAAAATAAAACACGGTCATGGTATCAATTGCCAACAGATCCCCTAATGTAACATTGTCGTTGTAAATTCTACATACTGTTTATTCAAACAAGAGCACTCAAGCACAATTTCTAAGTTGCAACAACAATGCCATTACCTTTTTCAAGGTGGGACATAAAGTGTCCTTTTTCGCTCAAGTTAATATACATGTCCTTTTTCGCTCAAGTGAATATACATACAAATGCTGTGTCAGTGAGCTCGATCTCAGGCTATAAACATACTTAAGTATAGATAATTCTACATAAAGATTTCGCATGCACATGCGTTGAGAAGACTATCTGGTCTTTGATTTGCGATGAATGGAAAACAATGTAGGAGTTGAATATGAAGTGCCGCATTATTCCACGGTGTTTCAATCGTGCAAGCAGGGGCAACTGCTGCACGATTTCAATCACTGTCTAAAGTATTGCTCAAACACCTTGCCAAGAATCTTGATTATCTTTCCTACGGTATACATGTTCGAACTCCATCGATACTCTCGTAGCTGAAATGCTCCAAAATCTATTCTATATGATTGTTCTAAGCCGAAAAAAATTGACGTTGAAGGGAGTCATTTTTCCCCCAAAGTTTGGTATTTATAGAAAGTCATTGCTTGTGCGCAATCTAGCAAAATGAATAGTGCAAGTTGGAAAATTTTCGTCTTCTTTGATCGTAATTATTGACATTTTCGGAATCCATCGAAACGATGAATCGGCATTTCATGGAAAATGGGCTATTGTTCCATCTCTCATACAGATCAACAAGCCTTTTCAAGCTAGCTGATGCTGTGCCACCCTTTTGAATGGATGTGGCTCATGTCCACTCAATCCGATCTAATCGCAGCAAGCTAATGCCTTTGAAAAGACTGCATGACGCGACTGGTGATTATTTTGGTAGGGTTTGTTTCTGTTTGTATCATCTTAAACATATTTTTAGACCTCAACGGTGCTTGGTGATAATTTCGATAACTGCACAGTCCTAGGCAGAAGATGGAAAAATGCGTTTGAGTTTGCGTTAGCTAATTCGTTTCTTCAAGTACGTCTCAATTTTTATTTGAAAGATGCTACTAGTTCCTGCAAAAGCATCCGTTCATAAGCGAATTTATGCATAAACGTATATTCGACCACATCAAAACTCAAGGCTTTCTTTCCAGCACTACAGTTGCGAACTGGAAAATTATGCCTCATACACCGCGGGAGGTGGCCAATTGCCAAATAATTTGTTTAGAGTCTTCAATTACCAATTTTTGTAAGTCTGTTTCGTCAGTCGATTTCCGGTACTAGCGAATACCTATATTCTTTCAGTGGCAATACTCGATCAGATATTGAAGTAGCCCAAGCCGCTGTTTACTTTTGGAACGGCCGATCAAACTTTGATTATGTAAGAATCAAATTTTTTCCTTCGTTTCTTGTACGAGTGCTCGGAGTTAGTTGAAGTCGGGTGCACATTGGCCGGGCTGTTGTAGGGTGAGCGCAAGCGAGCGTGCCTGCAACGCGGCTGCCGAGTACGGGCGCTATGATGACTCATGCGCACGAATGCCAATGTTAGCTCGCAAGAGACACGGGCGCGGATGCTCATTCCGGGCGATTCCGTGCAATCAACTATATCACGCACTTAAATTTCCTCTAAACCATAAAATGCGGTGCGCATGCTGCACCTTGCTCCTTTTTTATTGGATGTGATTTGCTCCAAGAATTTCGTGCAAACATACTTCCACACGAACAAGCTCTAGCGCTTCAAAATAGCCATCGCATCACCTCTGCTCCACATAGGCACCTTGCCATTATGAAACTTATCACAACTTATTAGACCTAGGAGCTAGAGTGACTCTCAAATTACTTCTCAGTTGATTTGAGCGAATAATCTAATGAGGACGTTATGACACATGCTTCCAAATCTTGTAAATCATTCCTCATTTATTTCCGTGATAGACGAACTGAGACGAATAAGTGATTTACAAGGGAAGGATACTGACTTAGATTCGCCTTTGAAGATGGGACACATATATTTGAAATCAGCTTTGAGCGCTGATTCCAAATACGTTGCGACTAGCTGCTTAGCGTTATTTTGAAGCGAGTTATGAGCTTTCTGTTGTTCTTGCGTTCTTCTCAAAAATCATCTTTTACCTGTTTTATGTTATTGAGGTAAAAAATGACACACACGGGTTACGGAATGATTTTTCTTACGAAAATTCGACCAATGCTTCATATGTAAGATTTTCGTAGAACATAGCAACGACTTTTTAGCGACGGCTTTTCAATTGACTTTGAAGATTTGCCAAATCCTCACTCCCACATACTTTCGTCGATTGCATGTAGTATTTACGTGACAATCTCCAAGTTGTATCACGTCGTACTATCGATTCTTGCTAATGGGCTACTTTGTGAGAATGACATGGCAGGATGTGTAATTAGTAGAGTTTGAACACCCGTATGTGCCATTTTTTACGTCAGTAATGCATAAAATAGGTAAAAAATGAATTTTGAGAAGAACGCAGAACATGTGGACAGCAACAGGATTCGAACCCTCACCGGTCACCTGTGAGTCCGAGACGCTAACCACTACACCACACGGCCACAATCGGAGCATTTGTGTGTTCTCTAGATACGCACACGCCAACAACTTCAGAGGGCCATAACTTGCTTCACAATAACGCGTCGCAGCTAATGGGAGCACATTTGATACTAACCTCCCGAGCCCCGCGTCCGGGTGTATACCACGTATCAGTCGGCCATTTCGATTCGGCGAACTTCCCTTGTAAGGCCTAAGGCTACCTCATGCGATTTCAGTCGCTGAGCGATTTGACGCTGCAGCGACTCTTCATATATGGCCGTAACCGCGCTTGTATGGGCCAGACTTGATGGGTTTGCTACAACTTACGATAGCTACACGCCTATGCATTTGAGACCGCACACGGTCAATCTGTAGAGATCTGGCAAATCGCCAAGTCGTGTGGATGTAGCGATTTGACGAAATCGCGCGAGGTATGCCTTAGGTTTAAGACATCAACACCGTAGATCAGTAGGCTGGGAGCACGCAAACTATGCATAGAAAAGAGACCATAACTCGCTTCGTAATAACGCTAAGCAGCTAGTAACAGCAAATTTGGAATCATTGTTCCAGGCTGGTTTCAGTTGCATGTGTCTCACCTCAAAAGGCAAATCTAATAGTATCCTTCCCTTGTTAGCCTAATCCCAAACAAGATGAACATTGATAGTCATGCGAATCTCACCTGATTTGAAGTATTATAAATCATTCCTCATTGTATCTGCGCAACATACTAACTATAACGACTGACAGATTAGCGGATAATTATGAGTAACGATTCAGTAAAAATGATTATGGGCTTGGCTTCATATAGTGTGTGTCCAACCAGCTTCGTGTATCGTCGATGTTGACCGCACGGACTGCTGAAACGCTGCGGACCACGCCGTCGCAGCTGTAATGTTGCAAGAGCGCGACTTGTACAATGGCATTTTCACTGAAGCAAGTGTTTTACCTAGCGGCGCGTGCTCCGCAGTGTGTCCCGTCCTTGCGGTCAACGAATGCGCTTCTCGCTTTCATCTTATAAAGTACTTCACGCATTTTTTTGATGTTTTGTTTTGTAGTCTCTCTGTTCTAGATGCTGTCAGGATAAAGGTTCATGACGCCTTTACCTGATAAGTAAAGGGGTTTACATTTGTCTTACTATAATCTTTATTATACAAACTATATACAAAAGGGGAAAGAGAAAGGGGGAAGAGGGAACCGTCTCCTGACGGCGGGCGGAGGTCATTGTCAAAGGTTCGCTATCTTAGGCCAACCTCCGTCGCGAGCAGCTGTTGGGTAATAGCTGCGTCCCGACAATGCAACGATTCTCCAATAGTCGGGTGATGGATTCTAAGGGGCTTGGATAATTCTAAAAACTTTGTAATAACGACTTTTTTCTTACAAAGTAATCCTTGTCTCTCGAATAGATTTTCAAATATCGAGACTTTTGCTAAGTCGTTAGAGCTTCGTTTGCATAGATTTGTTCGTGTTTTATGTCGTGTTCAAGCTTAGCAGAAAAAATTCCAAAACAGTGCTGGTTCTTATTCTAGGGCCAATATCATTATTTACCATTCATGTACTTTTTGGGCTCTTAAAATGGTATGAACTAGCTACAATTTCAAAACCTGGAAAAATAAACGTTTTGTTAGCCACAAACTTCTCTCTAGGTCAAAGTTTCCACTTTCCATTTCCATTTCACTCCGATCTCTGTGTGAGGATGCTTCACTGCCTACAAGCGAAATCAGACACATTACGCCTAGCGCGCATTGCATGTTGGAGGGATAGAAAGCTGGCTAAGACACATATTATACATGGTAGAAGGCAGTTGATGATTTGTGTTTTCTAATTTTATCATTTCGTAAGTAGCGACGATCAGAGCTACCGCAAATCCAGGTCTATGAATATCGACTTTGTCAAGTCAAAGAGGTGTACTCTCCTGACTTGAATTCCTCACCTTGGTTATCCTCTCTATATGAACATAACATTGTGACTAGAACCTTTTTGATAGATATACAAAAGATTTGAAGAAAGGAAAGGGAAGCCACTTCTTTCCTAGTTAGTCATAGCTCATCTGGAGCTGTTGGGCCACGCCCAGTTGGGATAAGGACTGTCGGACCAGCTCTTAGTCTGCGTCTCGACAACTTTTTCGACACAAATTCGCTTTTTTTATTGGTAAACGAATCAGTGAGCATGAACTCGTGCAGCTGATTTTCAGACTTTTTCCAATTTTCAAAATCTGTTTATTCAGTATATCCAGTGTGCGTACGCCGTCGGATGTGATGTGAAGCAAGATCCCGACAAAAGCCGCGGAACTGTTTCATGTGTTTTCAACATAACAGACTCGTGCCATTGGGGCTCCGCACGTAATCACAAAGAAGAAGAAAACTTCTAAACGCATGAAATTGAATGAAAAATTGAAAAATGATTATCGCAACTCATTTGTTCCATTATGATGTGGGAAGTATATGATCGCAATAAAAGCAGACGTAAGTTATCGACTTTGCCTATCCACATGTTGTCGTACAAGATATTATGCCCAAAATCCGAATTATTTATTTATCATTCATGAGTACAGCCAAGGTGCACCGAAAAAATAAAGACAAAAAATTCGGGAACTCAAGTAAAAAGCAGCCAGACCTAGACTCAGGAAAACGAGGAAGTTTGTAGAGATGCACAGACCAAAAAAAAAACCACAAACTTTAGGCCCGCGATGACTAGACGCCGTTTGCAATAACAATAAAGAAAACGGTCCAGAAAACCCAGAGATCCTAGATTCTCCAAACCCTGATGACCCCCATTTTGGGTGTTAGCGAGCTCGCAGATAAAGCTAGCTAGTAGAATAGTCAAGCGAAAAAAATTTGGCGTAGGTGGGGACTGGGCTACGGTGGGATTATGAGATGTAGTTTACGGATCCCTAGTGAATGGGACTGGAGGCCTAGATCGTCAATGGAATCATGACCAGGGTCAAGCGTAGGGTGTGGCACGCCACACGTGGGGCCGTATTGAGGACTTAGGGAAGAAGGAGGTCGCAATCGATGTGATATTGAAGTTAGCGATAAGATGATATTCGCAAATATTATCAGATAGGCTCATAATCAGGGTAAAGCGGGGGGTGCGGCACGCGACCGCCGGATACGACCCCCCCCGGGCCGGACCTCGGCACGACCCCCCCCCCCTTTCCTACCCCCCCCCCCCTCCTCCCTCCCGAACTCCCAAGCTAGCTCTTGAGCTTCGGATTATGTGCAGACCAGTGCGTCACCTCTGCTTCGCAGAGGCTCGCATTGGCCCCACTGTCTGTACGCCTTACTAGTTCCCGCACATTAATGACATTGAAACTCACCGCGCTATGCGGACTATCACGAATAATTTGTAAACAACTATTCATTTCAAAAGCTTTTCCAGCTGCATACACAAAAATTGATTGACAAACCTTTAGTTTCAAAGCTAACACTGGTCTAACCATAAACAAACTCTTCAAAGCACTCATGTCATCTGTGATAGTAGCTGAGGTAAGAATGCATTGATAGTTTGGGGGAAGATACTGCTTCAGAGCACTACAATAAACATGTAAAAGCGCAATATGACGTTAACGCGGACGAACCTCATTTCCTCTTCGTATCCAAAAGACAACAGTAGATCAGCCTCATCAAGTACAAGATGCCGAACATCCTTGCAAAAATTCGACGGGCTGCCAGCATTTCAAGAATTTTGCCAGGCGTAGACACAACAAAATGTGCAAAATCCTGGAAAAGAGCGCTGTTGAACAGAGAAAAATACTTGAAGTTGAAAACCAGTGAAAATAAGTAAAATGAAAAATAAGATTAAGTATATTCAAATTAACGTTCAAAGTAAAAGTTTTCACAGACTTACATTTTCCCATACAGACTTCTCTTCTGATGTCAAATTAGAGAGATTCAAAGTGCGCAGAAATGGCAAGGGTTCTAGCAGTTTAACCAAGAGATCGTTAATCTAAAACGGGCCAAACTGCATCAGATGGTAAGAGAAAATAAGAAAAACCTACCTGCACGCATAACTCTTTCGTTGGGGCAATGAACAAGGCTGATGGTCCTTGCGGCTCTCCATCGTCCTGGTGGAAAAAATCAAGATTTCAAACAAAATGAAATCAGATCAATCAGAGACGGATTCCTAACAAGCTGTAAAATCGAATACTTAGCAGAAGTTCTCGCAAATAGAATATTCTCAATCTATTCTAAGCTTTTAGATTTTCAAACCATCCTTACACATTTCGTTCGTAGACTTTCAACTACGGCATGTGAGCGAAACCCTCGTTATAGGCTAGTTGTGATGATAAACAAGTTCTATGGAGAAGTTCAAACTTTTTAGAACTAGGTCTACTTCATTTTCAGAATAAAAGTCCAGAAAAGCTGCGAAGAATTAGCGCGATGATAAAGCAGCAGCCTCGGGCTCAATGAGAGTCAAGATGTAACGAAAAGAAACTAAAAGTGGTGGAGATTTGGTTAACCCCTCCTGAGAGATAGATATGTAAAGCACAAAGCGGGGGCGAATCGAACAAATTTACGCAAAATGTGAAAGCGATAACAGCGGATAGGTGGAACATTCGTTAGGATTTACACTCGCTAATAACAAGATTCAAAAAAAGGAAAAAAGAGTGGTATGTGCAATCTCTAGTAGAAGCAAACGAAGTTGAAGAGGAACAGAAACCACCACTGACCGAGTATGCGATGCACTTCTGGATAACTGGTATGATAGGCTCCAGTTTTACCACTCCCGGTCCGAGCCCTAGCCATGTTATTCATGTCTTCAAATGCCAAAGAAAACATTGATTCTTGTACCTGTGTTGGCCACTTCCATCCAAGATTGCCAATTGCCTAGAAAAAGCGATATGAATACGAAGACTTTGGAGAAGTGATTTACCTTCAAAATCCTTTCATCAATATCAAAGTCGCTAAATAAAATGAGTAAAATGATTAAGCTGAGCTGAAAGTTAAATGAGCGAGCTGCTTCTAGCTGTTCATCATCCATCTGCAATAGTCGCATCACTCTGGCCGTATCTACAGTCTCCTGACTACTGATCTTTTCGCAAAGATCAGAAAACGCGGAAAGTTCAGATAGAGAAGGAAACCTGAAAAAATTGTAGCTTTGTTTTCCAACTGAAGAAATCTTCCATCAAACAGAATGACGTATAATGGCAAGAAAATTTTGTTGCAAGCTATGCAACAAAATTTGCTCGTTTTTCACTAATCCTAACTACCCAGTTTTTGGGCTAACAAGTCAGGATTAGTGAAAAACGACTCTTCGCACAAGAAAAAGATATCTGATAATGAAAAGACTAATCTTCATTAAATTGAAAATATGGGAATAAGAAGTGGAGAAACTAACCTTCCATCAAGAGAAGTCAGTAGGCCAGATATTTTCTCATAAACTGTGTTCATTCCCGAAGCTTGCTTGCAGATGCCATGGCTTATGTCAGCACACATTGCAACAATAAACAGGCTGAACTTTTCCTGAAACAAGTGTAGATACGAAGAGGATTAGCGATTCCTCAGCTGCAGTGATAAATCCGAAGCTCATTTGACTAACAACGCCGTAAAGCCGTAAAAGCATTGTCTGTTTTACATTTACAAAACTTACACTCGATGGAGAAGCTGCTACTTCATCGCAAACAAGTAAGCAATCGTGGCGAGGAATGGGTGCTGTGGGAATGCTACATTTTATTGGTCCAAAAGCGCGTTTGTTTCATCGGAAATGCCCTGGAAAATTGTTAACATAAGCGCACCATCCCTAAATGGCAGCAATCATCAAAGAGAATGAAACGAAAACAAACACGGAAGCAAGAACAACTCAAAAATGGTCGCATTAACAGTACAAAGCATTCAAATTATCCACTTTGCCGCGTCCCTGCAACTTACGTACCGGACCAGAGCCGGCGTCTTACCGTAACCCATATTTTTTTCGCCCTGTTTCGAAGTGAATGTAATGGAAAAAGGCTCCATAACTTCTTTCGAAAGAAACGATCTCGAATGAAATTTTTGCTTCAAAGAGGAGAAGGTTCACTAATTGCACGGATGTAGATAGCCTTCATGTTCAACCTCTTTGAAGGTGACTTAATGGCCTGCGGCACCCCCCCTCAAAACCTGCGGCAGCCGCAGGTTTTGAGGGGGGGTGCCGCAGGCCATTAACTATATCAAAAAAACATTTTTAGCGGACAATATTTATATGAATGAATAGCCTAAACCTCGTAGATTCCATAGGGATGTTTTGAGCCTGATTCTTCTTCTTAGCTCTGAGTAATATTTGGTGAAAGCACAGCGATCAAAAGCTAAAACCGATTTTGGTTGGCTTCTAATTCAATAGTTTGGAGGTCTTCTGAAGCGGGATTCCTGAGGTGGACAAAGAAGGAGTAGTGCTTCGTATTGAGTGCAAGAAGAGGTAGCTTACTCACCGTTAAGATGAAGTTAATCATGTTTTAAATTGCTGCTTTATACAAGGTTGTTTACTGCTCGGAGACCTCAGAGTTCGCTGAAACTTGGCGCACAGGGGTTATTCGACACGCGGATTACGACAATTATGCTTGATTAGAGGTACGGTAGGTTACGGTAGGCATACGGTATCTGCAAGTTTGTGTCGTTGAACTTGAATTTTGCAGGATTTCAACAGCGCTTTCATCAAGTCAATTTAGTCACACAGCTTGTAAAAGTGCTTTTGACCTTGGGTCGATACGACCCCCCCCCCCACCTACCCCCCCTCCCCTTACGACCCCCCCTTGCGGCGTGCCGCACCCCCCGCTTTACCCTGCTCATAATGCAAAATACGGGTGCAGGGCGACTCCCGACCATTATGCTTTCCACAGAGGACCACCGTCGCGCGCGATACATCTTGCGGCGGCTTCCCTAAGCAAAGCAAGGGGAGGAAAGGTTTGCGGGCGTGACGTGTTCAGACAAGTCAAAATCAGAGTGGCGCTTGAAAACGCCCGTGCGAAAAGACCGTCTCCCGCAAACTAGCACGTTGATGTTTTGGCCTACGTAATGCACACTAAGCATTTAAAAGAGCCTTAAAAGAAAGCATCACTAGCAATTGGCCTGTCAAATAACCCCTGTGGGTCAAGTTTTAGGAGTTCTGAAGTTTCTAAATATAGGGCCATCCAAGTGAGATGGTCATTTACGAACATGTTAACTTTGTTTCAAAGGTGATTAAAGGCAGTGGCTCGGCAAAACCAAACATATCGAGATTTTGATATGGAAGGTTGCTTGCATCCCAAACATGAGAACAGAGCAGGTCCGAGCGCACAACATGCAGCCCCTGCCTAGAAAACTGTTCCTAAACCCGTGCGCGCGAGTCATTCTTACACGCGTTCGGACGGGCCTTTCCCACCGTCAGAGCGGCATATAACAATGCTATAAGCATGAGGGTCCCGCAAGACTCTATGTCTCTAACCATGACGGGAGGGTTTCACTCGTCCAAATTCAAAATGAGAGGCCCTAAAAAATCCTGGTTTTCGCCATTTTCGCGCTCTCTAAGGTACATTTTTGAAAACAGCGCGTCGAATTACCCCAAGTAAGCGAAAAATCTTTGAGTTGAGAATTTGCCGAGCAACTGCCTTTAACCACTCTTTTTGCACTTCTTACAAAGAACTGCTTCTTCTTTGCTCACATTAGGAATCCCACTTCAAATGACCTTCAAATTCTGAAATTAGGAGCAAACCAAATCCTCGTTTGTCTCATATTTCGCTTTTACTAACGCAGAGTAAAGAGAACCGATCAGCCTCAAATCACTTTTATGTAACGAGATTTTGGGCTATCGAATATGTATATTCTTGCCGTCTTAACACGAGATCCACTTAGCAGTGCAGGCTTATCACCTTATCTCAAATATTCTCGCGTATTTTCCATTGGCATTGTTGTAGAGCCGTCCCTTATGTTGAAACTTGCTCGCTCACTATAGGCTAGGTCGATATGGTCTCTGTGGTTGCGGCGTACCCGCCGCACTTTGATATATTTTGTGTGTTGTTCCTGAGCTATTTCTAGTGAACCCTCGGCATGTACGCCGATAGGCAGAGGGGGAACTCTTGTGTTTTTCTAATAAATCGTCAACGACTCAACGCGTTCTACTACAACTGGCGATCAGGATGAGATTTCAAGACTTTTGTAAAGAGAGAGGAATCAAGCATGTACGTGCACCACCATTCCATCCGCAATCAAATAGACAAGCGGAGAGGTTTGTGAATATCTTCAAAAGGACTTTCCAGAAAATTAAGAAGAAAGGAACGGCAGAGAAGCTCGCAGAGTTTCTGCAGTCTTATCGACGAACGCCTTGTACAACTGCTCTAGGAGAACGTTCGCCTGCCGAGCTGCTTTTGGGACGTCAGATAAGGACACCACTGTCGCTGCTGAATGAAGACTCCAAAGAAGAAGGAATGGGCAATAAATCTACGGAGAAGCAGTTCAAGCGCCGTCACGGAGCACGAAAGAAATCGTACCAGCCACAAGAATCCGTGTGGTTACATGATTTTCGCTCTGAATGTGAAAAATGGATTCCAGCACGAGTGAAGAAACGATAGGGAGAAGCGCTATATGGCGTACTTACGGAAGACGGTCAGCTATGGAGACGACATGCGAACTAGCCCACCAGAACGTCTACAAGTAGATCCTTATTGTAAGATGTACCGTTGTTCATCTTAGGAGGGAGGTGTTGTAGAGCCGTCCCTTATATTGGAACTTGCTCGCTCACTATAGGCTAGGTCAATATGGTCTCTGTGGTTGCGGCGTACCCGCCGCACCTTGATATATTTGCGAGTGTTGTTCCCTAGTTATTCCTAGTGAACCCTCGGCATGTACGCCGATAGGCAGAGGGGGAACTCTTGTGTTTTTCTAATAAATCGTCAACGACTCAACGCGTTCCACAACAACTGGTTTGGAATGGCCGTGGAGGGATCAATCGAGACAATGCAGCGGCTTGTCCGAATTCGGTCGTCTTCTGGTACTCCAAATCGAAATCGTATGCGAGAAGAATAAGTTTCCATCGTTGCAATCTGTTCGCTGTGTACACAGGTACCATCTTCTTCGGTCCAAAAATGTGCAGCAGCGGCTTGTGGTCGGTGAGCAGCCTGAATCGACGTCCGTATATATATCGATGGAACTTACGCACTGCGAAAACCAGTGCAAGTCCTTCTTTTTCAATTTGTCCATAATTCTTCTCGGCGGATGTGAGGCTCCGGCTTGCATGACAAACCGCCTTTTCCGATCCATCCGGCATCTTGTGTAAGATCACGGCTCCAATTCCGTAATCCGATGCGTCGGCAGCTACCACTATCTGCAACATAGGGTCGAAATGTGTAAGGAGTAGATCCGAGGCCAAAACTTCCTTAGCACGCTCGAATGCGTGTTGGCATTCCTTTGTCCACTCGAACCTTGCTTCCTTCTTGAGCAGTGCGTCCAAGGGTGCACGGAGCTGGCGCATCTCTGCTACGAATAATCCGTAGTAGTTGATCATGCCGAGGAAGGAACGAACATCTGCTATGTTCTTCGGGGCTGGCATTTGTTGGATGACCTCAATTTTCTTCGGATCCGGCCGGCGTCCGTTCTTGTCGATAATGCAGCCTAGGTAGCAAATTTCTTGCATCAGAAAGTTGCATTTTTCCAACCTGACATGGAATCCATAGTCCTTGATCCGCTTGAAAAAGAGCTTCCAAATTTTGGCGATGCTCTTCGTAACTTCTTCCCGTGATGATGATGTCATCGAGATAAGCGGCTACTCCATCAAGTCCGCTTATCATAGAATCCATAATCTGTTGGAATATGCCTGGCGCGGATTTTACTCCAAAAGGTAGGCGATTGTAGCGATACAATCCCTTGTGCGTATTGATGGTTAGCATCTCTTTCGATGCTTCTGCAACTTCCACCTGTAGATAAGCTTCGGCCAGGTCGAGTTGTGTGAAGAGCTGGCCTCCGTTTAGTTTTGCGAACACCTCCTCCGCCGTGGGCAATGGGTGCTGATGCAGCTGCAAAGCATCATTCAATCCTGTCGAGAAGTCGGCACATAGACGAATTTTGCCATTTTTCTTCTTGACGGCGACCACTGGCGCGGCCCACTCTGAGTGTTCGACCGGAGAAATGACTCCTTCGGCTACCAAGCGATCGATTTCGGCTTCCAGTTCCGGTGCTGCACATTTTTGGACCGAAGAAGATGGTACCTGTGTACACAGCGAACAGATTGCAACGATGGAAACTTATTCTTCTCGCATACGATTTCGATTTGGAGTACCAGAAGACGACCGAATTCGGACAAGCCGATGCATTGTCTCGATTGATCCCTCCACGGCCATTCCAAACCGAGGACGCCGTGATAGCGAAGATAGAAGAAGATGTGCAAGCCGTTCAAGCTGCCGCTGTAAGAGCGCTACCAGTGAGCAAGAGTAAGATTGAAGAGGAATCCCATAAGGACGAAAACATCATGGAGGTTATACAAATGCTACAGTCAGGATCGTGGCCGTCCAAGCCGAAAGGAGATATCGGAAACTGGAGAGCACTGGGCGAGAGTTTATCAGTGCAAAATGGATGTTTGTACTTTGGCCACAGAATGGTTATTCCAGTCTCGCTGCGACAAGAGGTTTTGAAGCAGTTACACGAGGGACACCCTGGAATGACAAGGATGAAGATGCTCGCGAGAGGATTCGCATACTGGATGGGCATCAACAAAGACATCGAAGACTCAGTGCGCCGCTGTAGGGAATGTCAAGAAGCAGCCAAGATGCCAGTGAAGACTGTACTGCATTCATGGAAAATGGAAGAAAAACCATGGAACCGAATCCACATTGACTATGCAGGACCACTAAATGGAAAGATGTATCTTGTCGTAGTCGATGCGTACTCCAAATGGCCGGAAGTGCTGGAAATGTCGTCATCGTCGACTGCTGCAACTTTAAAGGAACTCAGACTACTCTTCGCAAGATTCGGAAATCCGCGAGTAATCGTGTCGGATAATGGAACACAGTTTACGGCAAAGGAATTCCAAGATTTCTGTGAAGAGCAAGGAATCAAGCATATGCGCTCCCCTCCGTTCCATCCACAATCGAATGGTCAAGCCGAGAGGTTTGTGGATATCTTCAAGAGAACGTTTCAGAAAATCAAGGAGGGAGGGACGGCACAGAAGCTAGCAGAATTTTTGCAATGTTATCGAAGAACGCCCTCGACGTCTACCTCGGGACAACTTTCGCCGGCCGAACTGTTGCTGGGACGTCAGATAAGGACACCGCTGTCGCTGTTAGATGAAGATTCCAAAGAAGAAGGAAAGTTGGCCAATGAAACCATGGAGAAGCAGTTTAACAGTCATCATGGAGCACGGAAGAAAGCTTACCAACCACAAGAAGACGTGTGGGTACGTGATTTTCGCTCTGGATGTGAAAAATGGATTCCAGCGCGTGTGAAGAAACGCTACGGAAAAGCCGTATACGATGTGCTTACGGAAGACAACCAGTTATGGAGACGACATGCGAACCAGATGCGTAGTGGATCAAGTATGGATCGCCGTCGTGACTCATCGCACACCATGCGTTCCGAAGAAGACCGATTGGACAATGGCATTGACATCGCTGAACGCCATGCAACTTCAACTACGTCATCAACCAGACCAAGTCGCCATCGTCGCCCACCAGAACGTCTACAAGTAGATCCTTTTTGTAAGATGTACCGTTGTTCATCTTAGGAGGGAGGTGTTGTAGAGCCGTCCCTTATGTTGAAACTTGCTCGCTCACTATAGGCTAGGTCGATATGGTCTCTGTGGTTGCGGCGTACCCGCCGCACTTTGATATATTTTGTGTGTTGTTCCTGAGCTATTTCTAGTGAACCCTCGGCATGTACGCCGATAGGCAGAGGGGGAACTCTTGTGTTTTTCTAATAAATCGTCAACGACTCAACGCGTTCTACTACAGGCATAGGTAAGGAAAAACGATCTTATCTTTCCCTAGGAGGAACGATTCTGAATGAAATCCCTACTGTATAGCGAAAAATGTTTAGCGATGGCAACGATGTAAAACACACACACATTTGGATTCTTTGAAGGCTAGTCAATGGGGTCTGGCACTACCTGTAGAAAGGTGTGGCAGCCACAACTTTCTGGGGTTTGCCACACCGCATTTGCCTCCAAAGAGAATCTTAGCAAACGAAATATATACAGTTCGACAGCTGAAACTTTGTAGTTCTTATAGAAATGATTAGATCTCATGTTGTCTTCTTCCTTTTGAGATAGTCGTTGGAAGCACAGCCACTGTCAGCGACAAATGGGGCAAATGAGGTTTTGGCTGGCTCCTAACTTCATTTGAAGCAGTATTTATGCATGGGCAAACAAAAAGTAGTGCTTTGTGTTAGGTGCAAAAAAAAGTAGCTAGTTAACTTTTAAAGTGTAGTTGACCATGTTTGAGGATGACAATTCACTTAGTGGCGCATTAATGGGAACGCTTAGAATTTGCTAAAACTTGGCCCACCGGAGTTATTTGACATGAATATGTTACTAATATTATGAATATGTTACTAATCATGCTTGGTAGACCTTACGTCTTGTCTACGGTAGGCAAACGATAGCGGTGGGTGGAGGGTATCGAGGCAGAACTAGGGGGGGAGGGGTGTATCCGGACCTCTTGCTCAACCCTGATCACAAAGTTAGTAACGAAACTAGCACTGCAAAAAGCAGTCCATATCTATTCTAAATCTGACTATTCAAGAATAGAAGAGAGAGCATCAGATACACATTTAGAAAATCTATGCATGACTCAAAGCAGACTCAATCATGACTGCATGACTCAATCATCAAGCCGTCATAATCAAGAAGCTCCGAATTTTAAAAAATTGCAATTGCATCAGTGAGTTGCACTTGTCTATACATGGAACCCAACAACATTGAAAAATTCAGTCTAGCTCCGCAAAGTAATTTTTTTGTATCGACTTTTTAGGGCTACCATTGGTTTCAGAACACCGCAGCATGAACTTTGAAATGTTTGGATGATGCCCTGGCGACTTTCAATAATGTACTAACATTTATAGGTTCTTTAGCAAAATATCTTGAAAATTATGAGGTATGCGTAAAAATTCGTAGAAAGAAAAAGAGAAAGAAAAAAGAAAAAAGATGTAAAGAAAGATGTACTAGCTTCAAAAATTGTTTCACAATGCTTCAGCTATGCACTAATGCGTCTTGCGGGGTCCGTGAAGTATTCTAATTTAGGAAATGAAATGTCGTAGGCGGAGACAGCAAATTTTCGTTGATTTGCGGGTGCTCAACTACCATGAAGAGAAGACAACACCACACTTCAATACCTGTTAAACACTTGTTTTGATTTTTCGGAAATATGATATTCACTCAGACGTGACTAGAAGAAAAAACCATTAAATTATTTTCGTAGTTCGGTTATTGAGAATACTTAGCACCCTTGTACTTGGCTAAGTCGGTGATGTCACCATCCGGTTCGATCTCCTCATTCAACTCTCTCTGCTCATAATGATAACAAATATACTATAAGAGCCAACTAACAAATTTTTCTTCATAAGGTAAAATGATTTGTTGCTTTCGCGTGCTGCACTAAATAAACTGATTTTCGTTTTTCCGCATAAGAACACCTGTATATTCGTCACCCCATCGTCTTATAAATTTACCCAAGGAAAGATGAAAAAGCGATGAATGGAGGTGGCAAAGCCTGTGAATGAAAAAGTAAAAGTAGCCCTTTTAAGAAAGTTTGGGAAACAGTGAAGACTTAGACTTTGTTTGAATGAGTTCTATTTTTGAATTTAAGGGTCAAAATTTAACTGGGAAGCTCGTCTTTTTTAGAGCGCGATGTCGATTAATTAGCACACCAACTTTTCAAGCATTGTTGCTTATAGAGACCACTTCGAAAATCTAAAGAACAATCTCCATCCGAGCCTGGTTGCTCTCTCCCTGTTCTTTAAGTCCTCGCTTTGCCACTGAAGGAGAATGAATTGATGAATGGTCTCTCCCTCTTATTTAGTCCTCAAGATCATTGTTTTCAAATATCAGGCTGGCTGATAAATAAGTTCGGTTTGACATGCAACTTCGGAATCATTCTATAATAAAGAATGGCAAGGTTTTGCACTTACATGTTGACAAGTTGCAGACTGAGGCGAGTGTCTGCGGAGGGTGCGGAGGGCACAGATTTATTTACAAGGTTAGCATGTTTTCATAGGGGGTGAGATCGCCCTCCTCGAGGAATTTTTCGAAAGGGCTGCGACTACTAACAGTAAGTGCAAAAAGGCCATAGTTGGGGAGGTGCCGACACTCTCGTAAGGTTGCTAACAAGTACCCCCCCCCCTCTTTCGCAAGTTCGAACTCTGCGGTGACGGGTATAAAACTGTTGTTTCGACTTTTGCACTGACGCCCCGCCAGTTTGGTTTTTTCGACATGCTGTAGTGATGCTTACTGTTCATGTAAATGTTGTAATTGTTCACATCTTCCTCCTAAGTATCCATGGTTGTCTATGGCGTTTAAAAAGGTCGATGATGTTTATGAGGACAGTTTGCTCTTTCTCGAAATCGATTTGTGAATGGCTCGCAGGGCAGTTCTTATGGGTCTCTAAGCAGCTGGTGGGCCTTTATTTTTTCTCAAAATTCCCGTTTTTGGCTTTTCATAGAGCAGATAATCCGTAAGGAGCTGCTAGGGAGTACAATTTGTATATTTTCGTAGGGCACTTTTTACTTACAATGACGGCTGCGGGTTCCTCCTAGGGCACTTTTTTCATTATGGTCTGTGGGGGTTAGTACCATATTTTCAGGTGTATAAGCCGCGGGGTGGTCCTAGCTTACATCGACCACTCCGAATACATCAAAGGACCTCGCAACCAAAGGGCCCTACACTATGCTGCGTATTGCCTGAATTAAACGTGCGGTATAAGAATCGCTTCTCGAAACACAATGAAGCGGCTGAGCAGCTCGTGGGAAAATTTGGTAAAGTGCGGCTTATACACCTGAAAATAGGGTAGTACAGCTATTTCTCGGAATATCGGTCTACATGCATTCCATAGAGCAGTTCTTTTTGTTAACATGTCTAGGTGTTCCATAGGGCTGCTTTTTCTCAAAAGGTTTGTGGGGGGGGGGGGATTCTAGGGCAGTATTCTAAAACGTTGTTCTGTAAAACCCCCTCTTCCACAGGTTTGTATTTGGAGATATGACTGATTTAGGAACTCATTGTTTTGTGTAAACATTCTGTAGTAGTTTCTCAACATTTACGCCTTCAACTGCTCACATTCTCATCTTCCTGCTAAAGTCCATGGCTGCCCATAATTGATGAGGACTGTTGAGAACAGTTCTTTGTTTTTCTCGAAATAAAAGTTGGTATGCTGCCCGTGGGGCGATTCTTGTAGGTCTCTAAGGCGCATAGGGCAACTTCAAAATCGGTCTGTTCGCTGTCCGGTTCGTACTTAAATTTTTTTCAGAATACGCTTTTTAAGGGGCTCCCAGAGCGGGTTATTCTCAAATATATCGGTCTTTGAGCGGCTCTTAGAACAGTTTTTTTCGAGATATTGGTGAGGATTTGCAGCTCAGTTCTTTTTTGATATGTTGGTCTGTAAGCGGCCCATAGGGCAGTTCTTTCCCATAAGAATGTTTTGCAAGAGCCCATGGGGCAATTCTTCACCAAATATCGATTTGCAGGTCTTCGCCCTCTCCCTATAGGGCGGTTCCTTTGAGTAATTGTCGATTTGCAAGCGGCCCATACGGCGCTTTTTTTGAAATATCGGTCTGTAGAATCCCATACGACAGTTCTTTCTCAAAATATTGGTTTGTAGGTGGTCCGCAGAGCAGTTTTATTACAATATGCTGTGGTTTGTATGGATTTCTAGGCACTTCTTTCTCAAAATACCATTATGTAGGTCTTTAAGTAGCTGCAGCTTCGTTTTTTCTCAAAACTTTGATCTGCTGATAGAGCAGACATACGTGAGCACCTCGTAGGCGTACAGTCTGTAGGGTAGGGTTAAGAATATCGGTCTGATGGCCATAGGGCAGTGCTTTCTCATAATTAAGAACCATAAAGGTCTGCAATCGGCGTAAAACATATTCTTTTAATAACTAAGTACCGTTCGCGGGCGGCCCTTAGGGCAGGTTTTTTCGTCTGTTAGCAGCTCATAGGGCTTCCTTGCAATATTAGTTTGTAAGGGGGGGGGGGGGGTATGGCAGATTTATCCCAGAATATGATGCATTTGAAGGGTTTGAAGGGTTTGTTATGTTTCCAGATTCCCTCTCTGTAGCAGACCGTAGGAAAGATTTTTTCTTTTAATTACGTTCTGGAGGATCAAAGGGCAGCTGTTACATACATCCATATATCCTGTAGGCAGTGGCGTACCCAGGATTTCGGCTCGGGGGGGGGGGGGGCGCGACAAAAATTTTTTTCTAAATAAGGTGCGTGGCGTCAGCCACGCACTCGAAAAATTTTTTTGGGGTGCTTCTCAAAACTTTTGCGGGTCCCCGACCCCTAAAATCTAGAAAAAGGGGGCGTGGCGTCAGCCACGCCCCCGAAAAAAAAATTTTTACAAAGCTAATTTGAATTTTTAAAAATTTTTAAAAATTATCTTAATTATTTACAAAAATAAACAAGTCACTTGCACATTTTTATAACCCACATAGGTAACTTTCAAAAATTTCGCGACCCATTCTCGGGGGGGGGGGCGCGCCCCCCCCCCCCGCCCCCCCCCCGGTAAGCCACTGCCTGTAGGCGATATGCGGAGCACTGTTTATTTACAAAAAGTAGTTTGTAGGCGACATTAATCATTCTATAATCTTGAGCGATTGGAAGGGGTAGAGGATTGCCCAAATCATCGGTCTATGAGCGTCCCTGAGGCACATCATTCCTACAATTATTGGTCCGTAGGCGGCGCAGCAGCTCCTTTTCAATATATTATTTGTATGTAGTTTAATATATATTTTTGTAAGGGCTTACAGTTTCCTCTCCAATGGTTCGTAGAGTATTTGTAAAGAGGGCGGTTCGAATTGAAAACCCCGGTCTTGAAGCGGCTCCTAAGGTCTTCTCAGAATATTGGCTTGAGTGTTAGGGCAGTTATTCCTCAAAATTTCGGTTAAAAGCGGCCCATAGGGCTTTTTTTGAAATATTGGTGTGTAAGAAGTTCGGAGTGTAGTTGAATTATCGGCCTATGAACCCATATAGCATTCCTTTCTCTCAGGATATCGGTTTGTAAGCGGACGGCGTCAATTTCATCCCGGAATATAGGTTTGTAGGGGCTCGAAGGGCGCTTCTTCCCGAATTCTTTGTAGGAGGCTCCCATAGGAAAGTTTGTTCTTCAAAATTGGTTTGTAGGGGTTTACGGGGTAGTTCTCCTTGAAATTATCGATCTGATGAGCGACCCATTTTTTATTCAAAAAATTGCAATAAATTTCGGCCTGTAAGCGGCTCTTATGGCTATGCCTCTTGAATATGAAAGGATCTTAGGGCAGTTCTTGATATTGCTCTGTAGGTTCGTTGGCAGTTCTTTTTCAAGATGGTCTGCAGGCGGCACGTAGGGCATAAAATCTTAATAAGTGTGATAGGTAAGCCGCCCCCTTGGGCACCTCTTCTCAAAATATTGGGTTCTGAAGGCTTACAGTTCATTTCTTTTCATAATTATTGGTCTGCAGCCCCCAAGCAGTGTTTCTTGCAAACTATGTGTGAGTGGCCTGCAGAGAGCCTTTGTGAATAACACTTTGTTGGAAGAGGAGGCGGGGGAGGGAGGCAATAGGGCAGTCCTTATATAGAATATCGGTCTATGAGCGACCCGCTGTGGTTCATAAGGACATCCTAAAAACGAACCACAGGGCAGTCCTTTTATATAATATCTGTTCGGAAGGTATGGTTTGTAGGATATTTGTACAGTACCTATATTCTTATGGACATAGGAAAGCTTTTATTTAGTTAAAAGTTTGTAATGTTGAGTGACTATTCTTTTGCACCCAGATGAATTTGCCTTACCAGCTGTAAGCGGCCCTTAGGGTCGCTAGTCCTATAACAATCCGAGTAGCAGTTATTCGCAAATTTTTTTTGCAAGGTGGTAACCTCAAACCTCTGCCTTCACATATCAAATATTCAATATATTCCGTCATCAGTATTTGGCAATTTTGCCTTTATATGGCTAGACTCTTGGAAATCCAGTTTTTTGATTTTGACTTTCTAGTTTCGTACTCAGCCTATAGCGTGTGCACAGATGACTGATTTGGTGGTTAAAATATACAACCTATGGCTAGATGGCGATTTACAACGGAGATTGTGATTTTGTTCGTGAGTTTATGCAGCCAAAAATATGTGAATTTCCAGGCATTTGTGCTGGAACATCGCTTAAATTTGACCATCTATGGTTGTACAAATTGTTGAAAATTCAGAATTTGTTATGTGGTTGTCAGTTGTGCATTTGACAGCCAATTTCAGTTCTTTTTTTCGGGGCATTATTTTTTCAAAAATTCGGTGAAAAAATCTGACTATTCCACTTTACTGCACAATTTCGTTGTCAAAACGAAAATCGAATTCAAACAAAGTTGGTCATTCGATATTCTTGCTTGATTCGCTCTTTCGAACGGCACCATAAATCCTCAAATAAATCAATCTGTGTTAATCTTTTACTCAACCTAATAAACCTTTGATGCTGTTCATCCAAACAATTGATAGCATGTTCAGCAAGTGCCCGAGGTTCAAATATAATTTTCTTTACCGGGTCATACGCTTTTATCAGCTTTGTCCATTGAGCAGTAGTGCCGTGTGCGTGACTGAATCAATACGACGTTTGTTTGTTGACTAGACTCGTGTTTACTACTAAAAAAATTGCAAGCCTCGCACTCACGTGGTTGCGCTTCATTTTTCCATTTCATTTTCTCTCCTGAGCTTTTTAAGGGACCGCGAATTGAAAATGTAGAATTTGGTTGAAAAAGTTCATTATTTTTGAAGTTCTATTTAACTGGTTAGGCACGTGCACGAACGAAAATCCTCGGCTAAATTTGCGCTACGCAGGACTGCTAAGAGTGGAATCTATCTTTTCGAGATTCTCATTTGCTTTTTCTGATCTTTATCCATGAAATAAACGATTTGCGTAAACGAGCGCTCTAATAAAGTTGTACGGATAGCGCGCAGGTAGTTGAAAGTTTCATATTTTTTTTGTGGCATTAGGATTTGGAAAAGTAAATATATTCCCATGTTAGCTTTAAACTCCACGTGAATCATTCTACTGGGTCACTCTGTTAAGACATCTCGACAGAATTTCGTTTTACAGTTTTTCGCTTTTTGGAGCCTTCTCGCCATGAGGATTTCCATCTGGGCTTCTCCACGCATAAAAATGGCGAAAAGAGCTTTTTCCGAAGCTTTCCGCTTCCGAAAAAGCTCATTTTCGCCATTTCCATGCGTTGAAAAGCCCAGAATTGGAATCCTCACGGCGAGATGGCTTCAAAAAAAGTGATTAACTGAAAAACGAAATTTGCCGAGACACTGTCTTTGAATACAGAATAGAAAGAATAGTTTGTTCAGGTGTAAACAAATACAATAAACAGTCCAATACATAAAAAAATTCTTCTTTTAGTCTTCTTAGCACATCTACCTCTTACTCCTTCATGGCTTCTTTTTTTCTCTCGTGAATACTTCTTCCAACAGAATTCACCATTGAAACGGTACCCTTTGATTCAACTGGCTTGGCGGCTCGAAGGAGGGGCTTCGTGACGTATTAAGACTAGATAATGATTAGAGAGCCGTGCGATAGAGACGTCGACTGGGTCGCGGGTGTGAGCGGCTTTAATTAGGTCACAAAGCCCGCCTTCCAGGCGCCAAGCCAGTTAAATCAAAGGCTACTCATCACGCAATCATCTGTATTGTCAAATACAGCCATCATTGCCTATCAAAAAAAGTTCATACGAAAAAGCTCGTAAAAAATCTTATCTTATTACTCCCTCCCAACGTATGTTCGAAATTTTTCCAGTGTTTTTCCTAACACAATGATCTCCACATTGATCTTGTTTGTTGCTTTCGCAGTTTGGTTGTTAAGAATGTGGACGAAGAGAAAAACTCTGCCGCCTGGTCAGTTTTCTAATGAAATCGTAACTTCCTATCATTTTCCCGTAATAAATGTTTTAAGGACCATTTCCTTTGCCACTTATTGGTAATATTCACGTACTCGCTTATGAAGTGCTTGTGCAGAAGAAAACGCTTGTAGATATTCTGAGCGAAAATAAGCAGGTATGTGAGGCGTAAAAACAATGAGTTGAGTTTTGCTACAACTTTTCACACCCTATCCTCATCTAAGCGGGTCCGAGGAGGTCAGGAAACTAAGATCGTGTACTAGCACGTATCGTTTGCAAAATTAAAATTTCTAAAATATTTGACCTTTGATTGCCTTAAACCTTTGATTCAACTTACTTGGCGGTTAAAAGATGGGGCTTTGTGACCTAATTAAGGCCGCTTGCTTCACGCAGTCTGCGTCTCTCCTGTGCGCGTGCTCTCTGATCATTACCTAGCCTTAATCCAGTCATGAAGCCCCGGCTTCCAGCCGCCAAGCCAGTTAAATCAAATGGCACGCTATCATTTTTAACGAAAGGTTTTTACACAATTCCATAATTATAGCTGAAAACGAGAATGCTCGAAGAGCATAATACTTTATCATAAAGACATAACCATAGCTAAGACCAAAGAGTAGAATCTCAGAAAGAAGAGATGAACCCTTCTCACCTAATTCAAATTATCCAAGATTGCGGGAAAGGAGACAATCACTTGCTTCATCTCAAATCGCCTTATTTTAACACTAACAAATACTCTCTTGGAAGTAGGAAAAAGGAGTGTTTAACGCAAGACCAGCATTTGTAATGTCAGTAAAAGGTTTTCTACAGATTCACTTCACTAGTAACATAAGATTTTTAGTCATTATTGTGAAAGACCATTTTTCCACACATTTGTCTTTCAAATAGAATATTTTCGGAACCAACATCCTCCTGAGATTGACGTTGCTGTCTACGCAAAAATTGCGTAACAATTTGAACCCATTCATATCTTGATTCCAGGTAAAGCAATGTTTTAGCTCTTCCTTTAGTCTCCAACTAAAGTACCCTTTGATTTAACTGGCCCGGCGGCTGGAAGGCGGGGCTTCGAGGCCTAATTAAGGCTGGGTAATGATCAGAGAGCACGCGCACAGGAGAGGCGCAGACGGCGTCGCGGGCGCCGGCCTTAATTAGGTCACAAAGCCCCATCTTTTAACCGCCAAGTAAGTTGAATCAAAGGCTACCTGAAGATTTCAAGATTCAGCTCCCTGCGTGGGCGCTTAGCTTTTTTCATGAGAACGACAAAAAGTATAGAAACTTGAACTTCTGAAAACAAATATGAACAAAGTTACGTTTTGTAACCGCTGATCGTTGTGTTTCGAGAAATATGGAGGAGTGCTCACACTGTGGTTAGGACCGATTGCTACTGTGCACTTATGCGATTATGATAGTACTGCAGAAGCAATGGTTAAGAATGGATCGTCTTTTATCAACAGGGACCTACCGTTCTTGTTCCAGTATTCTAGAGGTAGAAAGACGTTCCGCAGCTTGCAATCAGCTGATTTTCAAACTTAGGAGGAAGAGGACTTCTTGCATCTAGTGGTTTATTCTGGCAGGAACAGCGACGTTTTGTCCTACACACATTGAGGAATTTCGGTTTGGGGAAAAATATCATTGAAGAAAGAATTATGTTCGAGTTTGAATTCACGTAAGTTGTTTTGGCAGTTCAAAGTAATCGAATGACCAAGGCAGGGTTTTTGCACCAAAGAAATGGGGAATTCTACTCATGTTAGAAACAAGTTAACAGAAATCAGCTGTGGAGCAATTTCGTTTTGAACCACAAAAATTTGAACAGCTGTTTTTTTTATCTCCAACCTTGATGCTATAATATTAGGTTGGCACATAAGTTTTGCAGCGTTCCCCATAACTTTTTTCTTACTAGATGTAGCACTCTCATTTTCTGATACCGTGTAGAGTGTGAGCTGCAAGCCTGTGCAAACTTTTGATTGATGATAAGGTATTGGAAAAAAATTCAAGCATCTTTAGAAAATCCTTGCAAATCGAGGTCCCACGGTTTTTTGGCAAACATGAAGCCGTACAAAATCTGAATCAAACATATCAAATAGTCATAGGAAGCATGCAGCCAGAAGTTGACGCATTAGTATCAGTAGAAATCGCATGTGATTCAAAGACAAATTAAGATAAGGCGCCTTTGAAAAGTAGAACAAGTCAAATGCGTCAAGTTTTGAGGGAAATCTGTTAATAACTAAACTGGGAGGCTTCAGAATTTGCTAAATTCCTGCACAATAGGGTAACTGAGTACGATGAACATGAATATCATATTCATTTGCCGCTAAGATAACATTCTTTTGACCGTTTTAAAGGGTTTCATGGGAAACGGGTCTCATTTTTATGATCAGCATGTCGCATAACTCCCATAGGTCACGTTTCAACAAAATCTGATGCGTTCCGAAAATTTCCTATTATACCGTAAACCCACCGTAATCCTTACATAAGGTGGCAAAATTTGGCAATAATGTCTGCATTTGCAGTTTACATCATAATTCTTATATTGCCAGAAAATGAATGTACGTTCATAAAGACAAAAGTTATACAAAATGTTGCATTACTTACGTGCCAACTTAATATTATACTAAGCAGATAAGTTTAGTGTCTGAGTAGATATCACTGTTGATGATCCTACAACTTTAATCTTTGAAGATCACAACAACTTCTAAGTTGTAAGAAATTCTAATTGTAAGCAATTTCAGTAACTGTTACATATATTAGGTCATTTCAAAAGTTCGTTCGTCAATTTTTCAAAAAATCATAACTTCCTTCCTTTCTGGCGAAATTTTTTGAATAAACTTCTATTCAAAAGAAGAAACCTATCTCTTTACAAAAGTATCTTTGCCATGAAATGGCGTGAGAAAGTTCGAGAGTCAAAAGCAATTGAATAAATTTACTCAAGATTGGCGTATTTTAAGCTGGATCACGAAAAATTCCGGAAGTATTTTTATTTTATAGAGAAAATTATGCTCATTACAATGGTACCTTTCCCATGAGCTAGAACGAAAACGATTAAAAGTTATAAGCAAATAAAGAGAATTACTTCAGTTTTGCAATTTTTGACATGCCCAAAAAAGCCCAAAAACATCACAAAAAAGGCGAGAAGGCCAAGAACAGGGGTTTTGTGACCTTCTCTCTCTAGCTAAGGGATTTTTGTGCTAAGAGAGAGCAATTTTGATTTTCATGGAAACGTATAGCAAATTCTTTAAAAAAATCATTACTTTTCGTAGGAACAGTCGTTCAGCAAGAAAATTGCCTAGCTAGAAAGATGAGGACATAAAACATATGTTTATTTTTGTTTCGGTATTTTTTGTAAAGTTTCAAGACTTTGTGAGCTTTTTTGAAATTACCAAATTTTGAGTGGTCTTCTTTTTGCATTTTTAACTCTGCGACTTGTGCTTGGTAGAACGAATTTAAGCCACTGTCAGAAACTACATAATCCCTTTATTAGGAAAAATTATCCCAGGCAAATTTAAGCAGACAGCAGAGAGTTACGAATTTTTAAAGAACTATGCGAACGAACTTTTGAAATGACCTAATATATATGACACTCCTTTTTCCTTTGAAACCTCTCAGAGCATGAGAAATTATTCAAAAATATTTTCTTCGGGTGTAAGAAGGAATATTTCAATAATATCATTAAGGAAAAAATGTATTATGGTTTGTGATCTGATTTCTTTATACAGGTGCGAGGAGCTTGACAAGAAAATGACAAATGGTCAGCTATCGATTCAACCCAATCAGATGTTTGATCTTCTAATCGGTAACATAATCAACCGTTTGATATTCACGGACCGCTTTGAAAAAGTAGAAAGCTAAAGTCTTTTTTAACTATGCAGATATACTCTAAAACCCATTTAGGACCAAGAATCAACGTTTTTTCGCTTGAAAAACGATCTGGACAATATTTTTGATAGATTCGAGCCTTGGGATGCTCTCATCAACCGCTGGACTATGAACATCCCATTCTTTCGCCGAAGGGCGGAGGCTCTGTTGCAGCCTCAAAACGACATTTTGAGCTTTTTACATGGGCAAGTCAGAAAGAGGTTGGATTGTGCTTTATTAGCCAGCATTTACAAGATTAGGGGATTTTATACATTTTGAAGTCTTCTTCCAGGCAAGAATCTATAGCAAATGGTCATCACGTTCTTGAAGGAGAGGGAGACGATTTTGTGGATGCGTTTCTCATTCAAATGGAAAGAGAGGCAAAATCAGAAGAGGGCAGTATTTTCAAGTAGGATTTCCCCTTTTCTCCGTTCTCTTTTCTTCCTTATTCTTTTTTTCTTTTTTTTCTCGATTTTATTTGCTTCGACGTCTACTTTTCGAATTTTTCTTCTGGTTTTCATCAGTGTGTGGCTCTGATACTCTATAAAAGGTTTTAGATTTTTTACATGAGTTTTTACTGTAAATAATGATGATACAAATTTGCGAGAATTTCACGAAGCACAAAATTTCTTCTGAGGATAGGGTCAGACAGCATACCCATCTAAAGAGTTTTCATCGTTTTCTCCCTTAGAAAATTTTTTGCAATTATAACTAAAAGAAAATTTTTCATACAACCGATCTCTCTGCTTGCAGTAGAGAAAACCTGGACCATGTTTTACTGGATCTGTGGGCCACTGGTCAAGAGACAACTGCCACTACTCTAATTTGGGCATTCGTCTACCTTCTTTTGCATGATGAGGTAGTCGCTTAAATAATGGGGTGTTAGCATCTATAATTTTTTTTATTATTTAGGTCAAAACCCGTGCGACAAATGAGCTCCGTCAAGTTACCAAAGGAAGCCGTACGTTATCGCTAGCTGACAAAAATAATACGCCATACTACAACGCAGTGCTGACGGTTTGTGGATTTCTGTAATTTCTGAATTCTAATGGCAATTGCTTGAATTCAGGAGATTCATCGGTGTGCGGCAATATTTCCTACGAACTTACCTAGAAGAGCAGACGATAATGTCAGCGTAGGAGGATGTGTTATTCCAAAAGGCACTTCTGTTTCAGCTCAGGTCTCGTTGACCATGTCTGATGATAGGCACTTCAAGAACAGTGACCAGGTATGTGGTCGCAAAACTTGATGTCAAAATTTAGTCGGACCTTTTTTTTAATTATATCAAGGTGTAGAACGTCATTTGCGAAGGTCCAAAAAGGCGTATAATATTTTGTGAAAAAAGATTAGATTGAAGGTTATTAAGAAGAGTGTATGAGGCAATCTAAACAGGGATGAAGCAATATAGATGATTAATCGAGCATTAACGTTTGTGAGGACACAGTAACCACTGTTTCGATAGTTTTGTTATGCTTACCCATCGAAGATGACTTTTTCTTGAAAATGGGAACTTATGCATAGCTACAATTTGTACTTTACATACTAATAGCATTTTTTTCCTAGACAGGCTACGAAAATTTGTATTTGGAACTTTGATGTAGCAGTCTCTATGCGCCGCAAAACATTCTGTTTTGTCCTTAAGAAATTCTGATGATTTGTGCAAGTATTACTGCAAGACTAGAGCTACACTGAATTGTCTTCAGGTTTTTCGGTGTAGATGTGCTTCAGCAGTTGGATAAACAAATGCCACAATCGCTAAATTGAGAAAAAGGGATTATAATGCAGGATTACTCATAATGTCAGAGTACACTAAAATCTAGTGTTAATTTGTTGAGGTATACAAGGTTATAATGTAAGCGAGCTTCACGGAGGGAACTAGATATGCAACTTACTTCTATTTTTTATCTCGTACCTTTGATCTTTTCTCAATGCAGTGGTCCCGCTCCTTTGTGAATATGTGCAACTGGTAAGAATGAAAAATCTATTAACATCTACTTTTTCAGTTCAATCCCGACCGATTTTTGAATGCGGACAAATTGGAACAGCAAGTCATTCCTTTTGGTATGGGCAGAAGAGCATGTCTTGGCGAATCACTTGCAAGAGCTGAGTTATACCTGGTTAGTTTTACACAACTCAAATATACCCTCGACGTCAATCCCTAAGTTACAATTGCAAAGTGAAGTGGTGGGGTGCAGCCGCCTCGCTTTGCGCTCGCGCCACGTTGCTGGGGCATCGTTTGGACGTGATGTGGCGCTAAAAACAACGTGGCGCCACAACATGTTCAAACGTGGCAACAAGGACAACGTTTCTTCGTTGCTCCTGTTGCCACGCCATGCCAACTCATGCGCTCGCAAGGTGGCGCGAGCCCAAAGCGAGGCGGCCGCACCACAACACTCCACTTTGCAAAATGTAACTTAGGGATTGACGTCGAGGGTACTATACTCGCTTATTTGTAAAACAGCCAAACTAAGCTCTCTTGCAGATCATAGGGAACTTTCTTCTGCGTTACTCTATAACAAGTGATCCTGAACATCTGCCATCTATGTCACCAAAACTTCCTATCGGTATCGTTAAAAAATCTCTCCCTTATCACATTGTCTTTGAGCAAAATAAAATTTCTACGGTTTCATAGATTACGATTTGTAGAATTTACTAAAATTGCTCACTAACCTTTTCTAGTCCTGCACATACTAAAAATGAGTTCTAAATGACTTACAACTGTCCAATTGTCTGTTGGGAATCAGCCAGCTATTCGCTCATATCTACACTCCCGATATTCTTTCTACATTCTTTTAACGCTTAGAACGCCGCATATATCGTCGAGTCATTCGTAACTTAATCTGCGTCCTGCACACTAAACACGCTAACTGACGAGCATCAAAACTGTACCTGCTCATTTCCAGTGATTTCTGCTTGTTTCCTTGTCTCTTTTTTTTGATTACATGTTAGTCTATAGAACATTTCTACACTTTTAGGCTATAAAATGTTTCACTGAACAGTTACCAATAAAGGTGCCGTCGTTGATAGGGCTTAGTGTGCAGTCTCACATATTAAATTACAAATGACTTGAGATTATATCTGTGTTAAACTATTTTATCTGTGTATTTTCTCTGTACATAGTGCATGATTTATGTGTTAACTTCGGAACCATATATATGAGTTTGATGTAAAGTTTACCATATACTCGTACACTACACCTGTCACCGTAAAAATTGACTGTCGATTGTTTTAACTTTCTATCTCGATTTTTGAGATACGAAATATTTTCTGTGGAACTATCAGCAACTTGGAACTGATTTATTCTCAACACCAAATAACCGCTTTTGTGAGTGAAAGACTGAAAGACTCACCAATACGCCATGTGATAGAAAGAACTCGACTTCTTGCATAAGTCAAGCCCGGTGCCCGGTGTAAGTCCTACAAGGTCATGGTGTGTTCTGATCTACACCATTCTGTAATTACTTTTGAGTTTTTTCCACAGGCAGCACCTCAAAAAACCTCGGTCTGAAGATTTGGCGTTTGCTGGAACAAACATTTTGTTTCGCTGATTCTGAAAATCTAGCTTGAAGAGGCAAAAATGTCAAAAACGGGCTTTCTCGTAACAGTAGCCTGTTAAATTTGTGTTATGAACAGAGCCTGTCAGTTGGAGAGGCATTGTCGCTGTGGAACGCTATGGTCATAAATTTGAGCGATATGCCCACTTTAGCATGCAATTTTGGATGAGTTGGTCTTGGAATGGGGGCCACTTCGCAACACTTTTGAACTAATTCTAGTTGCTTAATTGGAGTGAGGGTACAGCCTTTTTCAATAACATGCTTCCTTTTTTTGTAAACGCAATCGCCACGCCAAAGCTTCGCGCCACGTTCCGTTCGCGCGCGTATGGCTTGGGCTACAGAAATGGCTTTTCCTAGAGTTCGCTTGTAATTGCTTGCTCAAGCACTTCCAAACATAGGAAAACTTTGAATTTTCAGGATATATATCTTACATGGGGGGACGAGTGGCGTAGTGGTATGAGGCGCCGCTATGACCAGATCGGACACAGGCTCGATCCCGCCCCTGGGCCAACCAAGCCCTCTACACTCCGGGGACCGGTAAATTGGTACCAGAGTAATCTGGGAGGATAAAAGCACTGACTTGAAAACGGCTGGCCCCCTCAAGTTACTGTAATAGGCTCGCACGCATACAATTGCCTCTTCGACTATGAAGTTAGTGTGTGCGTTCGGCGCATGCCCTCAGAGGGTATTGAAGACACCGAATCCATTACCCTTATCCTTTAGAAGCTCTTACTTTTGCGAAGACGTGAAATATACAATCGCTTTAAACACTGACATATCTTCGGAATTTGAGGTTTCCAAAACAATTTATCAATTAACGCTGATTTTAGCAAGCAACAAAGCGTTCAGCGGTTCGAAATTTTGGATTCTAATTTTTTGGTTACGGCATGGGACGAGTCTGGAAACAATGATTACAATATCCCACGTTCGACTATTTCTGAATCTTGGCATAGTGTCCAATTACGATATCTGATGTTAAGCTTTCCAAGATTGATAGTTACTTCCTTTATTGCCAGTAACAGTTAACAATTAGTACGGTCTACGTTTCGGCGAAGATCGCCTTCTTCAAGACCTTCGACAACACTGTGTAGGGTACGCCCACCACTCTGACAACGTGTCAGACCACTACTCGCCGTTTTGTGTGATGGAATGAACTCTTAAATAAAGGAAGGAACTATTAATGATTACAGTAGTTTTATCTTTAGTGTCAAACATATCAGGAAGAATATCATAATAAGAAGAAAAAGCTACATTGAATGACACCCTGGTTGCTTGTCGATTATTGTTCTGCCAGGACTGAGATGCCCAAATAAAGAATTGGCAGCAGCAGAAAAATATATTCAAAAATTTTGAGAAGCCTGCTAGAGATGTCAAAAAAGTGTAAGGTATTGCATTTTGTCTATTCTATCAGTGTTATCAAAGCTAGTCCAAAAGTTAAATGGAAATTTCAGAATAGCCAAACTCAATTTGGATGAAAATCATGGGTTGGAGATCCGCGCCGATTATGGAGCGAACATTAAGGAAATCTGAACAGAAGCATGACCGTTAGAAAGAGGAAGAAATTCTGAATCGGATAAACCACTTAGAATAATGATAGACAAAAGCTTACAGCGTTTGTCATCCTTATTCTAAGTGGTTTGAGCATGGTTCTGAAAAACGCCACGTGTAACGGGGGTGGTCTAGTGGTAAGTCCCGGTAGAACCTGATCGACGGAGAAACACGTGTTTGAGTATAAGAATTTATCCTTATAGCACAAAACCAACAACAACAAGAACACACGCTATATACATAACGGAGCATCAACCCGATTCGCCCTCTCAGCAGGACCTCTAGGCTATCTCTATCTAAGGGGAAGGTCCGCCTCTCTTCGACAGCTCCTCTTTTAAACTCCCTGGAGCGCTCCCTTCACGCTCTGACCGGTCCCCCCTACTCATCGGTATTTATACCCTGCTGAGAGGTCGAATCGGCCTCTCCTTTTCCGCCAGTAATGATTGGTAGAACGGTGATCGCGCCATCCAACACACGAACTTTCGGACCGACCTAATATTAACTTCGATATCAACCCTTTTTGAGAAAGGCGACCTAGTTATGCTGTACAGAAATATGTAGCCTTTCTTATAGTATGTTGATAGAGCCGAGCGAAGCCGGGTAGCTTGCACTTAATACAGCTTCTTGTTTCTAGGTTGTCCCAAAAGTAAACCGTATTTCTAAATAAATCAAACTGTTTCTGTTTTCCTGACAGGCTTGGGGTACCATTCGATAGAGCGCAGCAAGCTCCACACAATGACTGCAAAAGATTCGTCTATGTCGTAATCCAGGTAAAGTTTGGAGCAAAAATCGAAAAAAATTTTATTACCTGAAAATTGGATTTTTGCGAAGAATAATCGTACAAAACTCAAACTTGGTCGTTATACAGTAGACACATAGTAGTACCCAAACGTGCCTTTACTGGACCTTTTCTGAGCTTAGAAAGCAAGAAAAATGAGATGATTTGAAAATGGCAAACTCCGCCCCAGTCCCTCCCACATATGTACTTGTATACCACAAGCCTTGCTAAGTATAATCTCAAAGCTTTAATTCTGTAGATGCTCTTATAATCGAGAAATACCAGGTTTTACACGAAAAACCCGAAAAAAGTGGCATTTGTTGCATTTTGGGACCATCTTTGTCTCTCAATTTTGAGCTCCAGAACAAATCAACCAAAAACATTTCTCGTGCGGCTAACAAAATAAATCTAGCGCCGCGGATGGTCAGTCCAAGAATTTAACACCCGCGCACAGCCGAAAGGTACTGTTAGGGGCCATCGAATATGCGCTATCGAATATGTATATTTTTGACGCTAAATCGAGATCCACCTAGCAGTGCAGACTTACCATCTTACCGTAGCCCGATATTCTCGCGGTATTTTCCATTTGCTAGGTGAGAAAAAACGAGTATAATTTCCCCTAAGAGAGACGATTCTGACAACGATATAAAACACACACATAATTGAATTCTTTGAAGGTTAGTTAATGGGGTGTGCACTACCCTTGAAAAGGTAAGCAACCACAGCTTTCTGGGGTTGTGCCAAATTCACCTACAAAGAGAATCTTAGCAAACAAAATATATACAGTTCGACCAGAGAAACTTGATTTTCATAGGAATGACTAGTTAGAGCTCAATTTGTCTTCTTTCGCTTGAGATAGTCTGGAAGCACAGCCACTGTCAGCGACAAATGGGGCAAATGAGGTTTTGGTTGGCTCCTAACTTCATTTAAAGCAGGATTCATGACATGGGCAAACACAAAAGTAGTGCTTTGTGTTAGGTGCAAAAAGAAGTAGCTAGTTAACTTTTGAAATGTACTTAACCATGTTTGAGGATGACAATTTACTTAGTGGCGCAATAATGGGAAAGCTTAGAATTTGCTAAAACTTGGCCCACCGGAGTTATTTGACATGACCATTATGAATATGTTACTATTAGGTTGTCAAGAAAATAATGTCCGTTTTTATTTGCTTGCTTAAACAAAGCAATCAGACTCAACCCAACAAAGTGTAAGGGGTACTGTTCGGTAGAGCAAAGCAAGCTCTACAAGATGGCACTCATGTCTTTGCGCCATGCTCGATCCACGGAGAGTTCGAACTCAAAGTCTAAAGATTTCCAAATGCCCAAAAAATCGAAAAAAAACTTCGTCCAAATAATTTCTACGGACTTCCTACTCGCTCACATCAATACTATCGATATCTGATATCCATATGTGCGATTGCCGTATTTTTTCCTTGACTAGAAACTGAGAAAACGAAAATTTCCCTGATTTTCTCAAAGCAATGCTGAGCCGTTCTTGCATATGTAGTTCTATACTACAAGCCTAGGTAAGCATAACTGTAGGTTTTCAGCCTATTTCGAGCGGTGCTTTTCGAGAAATGTCAATTTTAGCACTGAAACTGAAACGAAAAAATCCGAATTCGTTATTTTTCGAAAACTACCGCTTGGAATGGGCTGAAAATCTACAGTTATACTTACCTAGGCTTGTAGTATAGAACTACATATGCAAGAACGGCTCAGCATTGCTTTGAGAAAATCAGGGAAATTTTCGTTTTCTCAGTTTCTAGTCAAGGAAAAAATACGGCAATCGCACATATGGATATCAGATATCGATAGTATTGATGTGAGCGAGTGGGAGGTCCGTAGAAATTATTTGGACGAAGATCTGATTTTTTTTCGATTTTTTGGGCATTTGGAAACCTTTAGATTTTGAGTTCGAACTCTCCGTGGATCGAGCATGGCGCAAAGACATGAGTGCCCTCTTGTAGAGCTTGCTTTGCTCTATCGAACAGTACCCCTTACCCTTTGTTGGGTTGAGTCTGGTTGCTTTGTTGAAGCAAGCAAATAAAAACGGACATTATTTTTTTGACAACCTAATAATTATGCTTGGTAGACCTTATGTCTTGTCTACGGTAGGCAAACGATAGCGGTGGGTGGACGGTATTGAGACAGAACTTAGGGGGGGGGGGGGTGGGATGTATCCGGACCTCTTGCTCAACCCTGATCACAAAGTTAGTAACGAAACTAGCACTGCAAAAAGCACTCCTTATCTATTCTAAATCTGACTATTCAAGAATAGAAGAGAGAGCATCAGTTACATATTTAGAAAAGCTATACATGACCCAAAACAGACGTCCTAGCTACAGGATCAGCACCGGTTACAATTAAAAATTAGAAGTCAACCGAACTGAAAAACGAGCGAAACAAATGTAGCAAAGGTGGCTAGATAAAGAGTTGAGTCAAGAAGTCGGGTTGACCTGAAGTACTTCATTTGAATTCATTCCTTGAGGTTCACTCTTAAAATTACTATTATTGCGGGATAGACATTCGCGAGGTAGATTTTGGAGCAATTTTTCTATTCGGTGGAAAAAAGTATGACTCAGCAAGAAATCAAATCGTTTTCGCTTACCATTGGCACATCTTGTATACAGAAAAACAAGTGGCTCTTCCAGACTAGGCTTAAACCAGTATTTAGGAGGTCTCAACCTAATTTCACTTGAAAATCCTTGAAAAATCGTGAAATGGGTCAACGATATAAGAGCCTTTTATATCTAGTCTTTTCAAAGTTCTTCATATCTAGGAAGCAACTGTGGATAAGCAGGATTAGGAAAAGTACGATAGAACAGAAATCTTGTGAACAGTTTCTGAACACTTTCAAAATTGTTGGCATTGAATCATCGCAGGAGAGATACCCGAGACCTATAGCAAAAGGAGCCAATCATTAAGCCGCCATAATCAAAATGCTCTCAATCTCAACAAATTGCAATTGCGTCAGTGAGCTGCGCTTGTCTGTACACGGAAGTCAAGAACATCGAAATTTTGAACTAGCTCCGCAAAAAAATTTTTTTTGTGTTGACTATTTAGGATTACCATTGATTTCAAAACACCTCATGACGTTTGAAATGTTCGAACGATGCCCTGCGACTTTCAATAAATGAACTAAAATTTATGGATCTATCAGTAAAACATCTTGAGAAATATGGAGTATCTGCGTAAATATTCATAGAATGTGTAAAGAAAGATGTACTACCTCCAAAAGTTGCTTCGCAATGCTTCAGCTATGCACTAATGCCATCAATGCGGGTTCCGCGAAGTATTCTAATTTAGGAAATGAAATGTTGTGTAGGCAAAGACTTTGAATATTCGTTAATTTGTGGGTGCTCAGCTACCATGAAGAGAAGACAACACTACATTCAATACCTCTTAGACACATGCTTTGATTTTTCGGAAACATGATATTCACTCAGACGTGACTACAAGAAAAAACTATTAAATTATTCTCGTAGTTCGGTTATTGAGCTTACTCCTATAACAAATCTAGCAGCTATTTAGCTGAAATTTTTTTTGCAAGAGATAGCCTCAAGTCTCTACTATCACATATCTGATTTTTAATATATTCCGCCATCAGTACTTGGCAATTATGCCTTTATATGGCAAGACTTATAAATTCGGTTTTTTGATTTTGACTTTCTAGTTTCGTTCTCAGCCTATAGCGTGTGCACAAATCACTAATTTGTGGTTAAATATATACAACCTATGGCTAGATGGCGAACTCTTCAACGGAGATTGCGATCTTGTTCGTGAGTTTATGCAGCCAAAAATATGAGAATTTTCAGGCATTTGTGCGTAGAAGTCTGTTTATTGGCCAGATCGCTTAAATTTGACCATCTATGGTTGTACAAATTGTTGAAAATTTCAGAATCTGTTGTGTGGATGCCAGTTGTGCTTTTGATACCCAACTTCATTTCGTTTTTCGGAGCATGATTTTTCGAAAATTCGACGAAAAAATCCGGCTGTTGCACTTTCCTGCACAATTTCGTTGTCAAAATGATGTTTGGCGCTCAAACAAAGTTGTCATTCGATACTCCTTGCTTGATTCGCTCTTTCCAATTTTACAAATATGTCCTTATAAAAATCAATTTGTTAAAATTTTACCAATATATCCTTATAAAAATCAATTGTGAAATTTCTACAAACCGGTAAACATGACCAAACTTATTTTCTAGCCAACATAATATTTGGTGCCGTTTATCCGAGCCATTAATAACATACTTAGCAAATTCCCGAAGTTCAAGTATAATTTTCTTTACTGGGTCACACAATTTTATCAGCTTTGTCCATTGGGTAATAGTGCCGTACGCGTGACTGAATCAATACGACGTTTGTTTGTTGACTAGACTCGTGTTTACTACTAAAAAAATGCAAGCCTCGCACCCACGTGATTCCCCTCTTCATTTTTCCATTCCGTTTTCTCTCTTGTGTTTCTTAAGCTTTCTAAGGGACCGCGAATTCTTGCAAATGTAGATTTCTTTTGAAGGTCATTGTACCTTTCTAACTAAATTCTATTTAACTGGTTAGGCACGTGCACGAACGAAGATTCTCGGCTATAATTTGCGCTGCCCGAAACCGCTAGGAGTGGAGTTTATCTTTTCAAGCCTCTCATTTGCTTTTTTCAATCTTTATCCATACAAGCAAGGAAGTATGTAAACGAGCGCTCTAATAAATTTGTATACAAAGCTAAGTAGTTAAAAGTTCAAATTAGGCTTTGGAAAAGTTATATATATATGCCCATGTTAGCTTTAAACTCCATACTGGGTCACCCTGTTAAGACATCGCGGCAGAATTTCGTCTTCCTGTTTTTCACTTTTTTGGAGCATTCTCGCCATGAGAATTTCCATTTCTGGGCTTTTCAGCGCATGAAAATGGCGAAAAGAGCTTTCTCCGAACTTTCCACGTCCGCATAATGAAGTCTTCCTCCCCGCCTCCTCAGGTCCCGCCCACTTACACGAGCCTTCATTAATGCGGACCTGGAAAGCTTTTGAAAAAGCTCATTTCCGCCATTTTCATGCTTTGAAAAGCCCAGTACTGAAATTCTCATGGCGAGATGGCTCCAAAAAAAGCGAAAAGCTGGAAAACGACATTTGTCGAGACAATGCCTTTGAATATAGAAAAGAAAGAATGGTTTCAGGTGTAAACAAATATAATAAACAGTCTAATACATATAAAATCCTTTTTTTAGTCTTCATAGCACATCTACCTCTTACATCCTTCATGGCTTCTTTTTTCTCACGTAAATACTTCTTTCAACAGAATTCACCATTGAAACGAAATGTACCCTGTGATTCAACTGGCTTGGCGGCTGGAAGGCGGGGCTTCGTGAGTCACGAAGCCCCGCCTTCCAGCCGCCAAGCCAGTTGAATCAAGGGTTACTCATCTCGGAATCATCTGTTGATTGTCAAATATGCAGCCTTCATTGCTGATCAAAAAAAATTAGTAGTAAAATGTTCGCGGTAAACCCTATCTTATCACTCCCTCCCACAATACTATTCGAAATTTTTCCAGTGTTTTTCCTAACACAATGATCTCCACATTGATCTTGTTTGTTGCTTTCGCAGTTTGGTTGCTAAGAATGTGGACAAAGAGGAAAACACTGCCGCCTGGTCAGTTTTCTAATGAAATCGTAACTTCCTATCATTTTCCCATAATAAATTTTTTAAGGACCATTTCCTTTGCCACTCATTGGTAATATTCACGTACTCGCTTATGAAGTTCTAGTACAGAAGAAAACACTTGTAGATATTCTGAGCGAAAATAAGCAGGTATGTGAGTCGGAAAGCTGTCAAGTCAGATTTGCTTCTAATTCAATTTGTGCAGCAGAGCCCCCTCTTCCATCTCTTTTTCTGCACTTCTCCGCTCCTGCTCTACCTTTATTAGTGGGATCTCAAAGGCCATGATAAAAAAAAATAGTTGCCCTTCTTTTTTTGCAAATCAAGTTTCTCGCACCAATGTTCTTGGTATAGTACGCTTTGATATCTCGAACAAAAAATTTCTTACATATTTCTGCAAAAATATTAGAATGCTATGTAGTGTTGATCTGCCTACCAGGTTTTTGTGTTGGATCCTCACTGTTGACCTTACGTTTCCTCAAATATCGTCCTCTTCGAAGGTCTGAAAGATACATTTTGATACACCATGTCCAGGTTCAAAGAAAAGACTACCGGAGGAAAAGATCAGGGGAAATTATCAAAATGCTGTTTCAAATAGCATATTTCTCTATCGGTAGCACCCGATCACCACAAAAATAACAGAATCAAGAAAGAACTTTACCAGTTTTCTACAATTTAAAAGATCGCTGGAAAGAAAAAATTGTCGGTTACGTCCCGAATTCATCTTATTTAAAAAAAAGCAAATAATTTCTTGGAGAATGCTGGAAGGGGTGGGAGAGAAAGCACATTTCGTTTCACCTTTCTCCTGAAAGTAAAAAGATTTTCCAGCAAGCTCAATCCCTTTATTTTCAATGGAGACATAAGAATTTTTCATACGAATAAAGAGAATCTTTTACACTTTTTTCATTCACATAAAATATTTCAAAACTAACCCCCTCCCTCTTTTAAGGTGACGCTGCGCTCCACATGCGATAATTTACCATTCTGGTCAGTGAGATAGAATTCACAGGGCAACTTTCTGCATTTTTGGAGTTCCCTTTTCTACCTGGCACGGCGGCTACTTTGATGAAGAGAAAGCTGCAACATAAAAAGCAATGTTTCCTGGTCACTTCTTTCAATCATTGCTCGATATTCAAGAAATATGGAGGTGTGCTCACACTCTGGCTTGGACCTATCGCCACCGTGCACTTGTGCGATTATGATAGTACTGTAGAAGCAATGGTTAAAAATGGATCGTCATTCATCAACAGGGCCCTGCCCTTCTTGTTCGAGTATTCCAGAGGTAGGTAGACGATCTTTAGTTAAGAATCATCTGATCTGAAGTTTTTTTTCCAGGAGGAAGAGGCCTGTTGGCGTCTAGTGGTTTATTCTGGCAGGAACAGCGACGTTTTGCCTTACATACGCTGAGAAATTTTGGTTTGGGGAGAAATATCATTGGAGAAAGAATAATGTACGAATTCGAAATTACGTGAGTTGAAAGTATGGGGTTTCATGCAGTACAGATGGCCAATGATGTTTTTAGAGCACAATAAATTACGATAAAACGAATTTTCATGGCATAGGGCATTCGAAAAATCGTGACAATGACGCGACGCGCGCGACACGCACGCACTTTCATTCCTTGTTTCTATTTCTACTCGGATGGTTTTTCTGCTTACGTATGATAGTACTCAGACACTGAAAGTAACTGAGCTGGGCATGAGTTGATGCCTGTTTGTATGGGTGTTATGTGTCCTTGTATGCGCAAAGACCGCAGTCAAACTCGTCGTCACGATTTTAAGAATGAATCATACTAGTTAGACTAATAAATGGAAATCATCTGTAGAGCAGACAAAAAAATGAATTTTAGCCTCTAACCGCAAACTCCACAGCTAATCTCTAATAGCTTTGATGAAGCTATAAGTAATTTTCGACTCGAGTGGAGTGGCGGCTGGAGGGGGGGGGGCTTCGTGGCTTGATTGAGGCCGCTCGCGCCCGCGACGTAGTCTGCGTCTCTCTCGCGCGCGTGCTTTCTTCATTCTCTAGCCTTGACTAGGTCACGAAGCCCGGCCTTCCAGCCGCCAATCTAGTTGAAGCAAAGGGTAGCATTCGAGCTGACTTAGATGACAAGAAAATTATGTTCTATGTCTGAACTGAAATTTTGTTGATGCAAATATGTAGAGGCGCTTGAAATTATTATTTAAAAAAAAACTCAATATGGTGTGAGGCCTTCTCATATTGTATATTTTGGACTACACTTGGTTTCCATATCTAGGTGCGAAGAGCTGGAGAAGCAAATGAACAACGGTCAGCTGTCCATTCAACCCAACCAGATGTTTGATCTTCTGATCGGTAACATCATTAACAGACTGTTGTTTACGGATCGCTTTGAGAAAGTGAGGAGCTTAATTGTATTTCCTTAGATACCATGTACATTTAGGATCAAGAATCAACGTTTTTTCGCTTGAAAAACGATCTGGACAATATTTTCGATAGATTCGAGCCATGGGATGCGCTTATCAATCGTTGGACTATGAACATCCCATTCTTTCGCCGAAGAGCAGAGGCCCTACTGCAGCCACAAAACGATCTTCTGAGCTTTTTACATGAGCAAGTCAAAAAGAGGTTGAGATGTTTATTACGGAAAGATTTAAAGGATTTTATGGTGAATTTTGAAGTCTTCTTTCAGGCAAGAAGCCGTAGCTGATGGCCGTCATGTTTTTGAAGGAGAGGGAGACGATTTTGTGGATGCATTTTTGATCCAGATGGAAAAAGAAGCAAAATCGGAAGAGGGTAGTAGTTTTAAGTAAGATCATCTCTTTCTTCTGTTTTGCTTTCTTTCTTTCTCTTTTTTTCTTTTTTCGATTTTCTTTTGTTTTGAGTTAACTTTTCTAATTTTTTTCAAACTCTCATCAGTGGTTGGATACGTTATAAAAGTGTTTAGATTTCTTACATGAGTTTTCGCTTTCAAAAATTAATGATGCAAATTTGCGAGAATTTCGTAAAGCATAGAATTTTTCTGGATAGGTTTGAACAACAAACTTACCTAAAGAATCCTCATTGTTTCTCCCTTTGAGAAAATTTTTTGCAATCGTAGCTGAAGGAAAAATTTTTCTTTACATTCAATCTCTCTGCTTGCAGTAGAGAAAATTTGGATCATGTTTTACTGGATCTGTGGGCCGCTGGTCAGGAGACAACTGCTACCACTCTAATCTGGGCATTCGTCTACCTTCTTTTGCATGATGAGGTAGTCGCTTAAACAATGGGGTTTTAGCATCTATAATTATTATTTAGGTCAAAACTTGTGCGACGGACGAACTTCGTCAAGTAACCAAAGGAAGCCGTACGTTATCGCTTGCTGACAAAAATAATACACCATACTACAACGCAGTGCTGACGGTTTGTGGATTTCTGTATTTTCTGAATTCTAATGGCAATTGCTTGAATTCAGGAGATTCACCGGTGTGCGGCAATATTTCCTACAAACTTAGCCAGAAGAGCAGACGATAACGTTAGCGTAGGAGGTTATGTTATTCCAAAAGGCACTTCTGTCTCAGCTCAAGTTTCACTGACCATGTCTTACGAGAGATACTTCAAAGATAGTAGGAAGGTAAATGTGGCTGCAAAATTTGTTATCAGAAGTTAGCCGAGGCCTTTTTCTTTGATTAGTACTAAGGTAATTAGTACGTAGAACGTCATTTTCGCAAGTCCAAAACGGCACAACGTTTTGTAAGAAAGGGGATAGACTGTAGGTCTAAAACAGAGTATAAAGTGCAGTCTAAACAGGGATCTCCTTACAAACTCAGACTATCTGTTTTGGGATTACGTAGCCTAAAATACAGGCGGGTGTGCAGTGATCTTATTTTTGGCTTTCGCATACTCCGTCTAGAGACTAGATTAACATCGAGCAAATACTGGGTCTTCAGACCTTCTGGAGATCGCAATAGAGGCTTTTCTACGACTTACCGTAGATTAGGAACTAAAATCCTCTCCACCGCTTTCAATTCATTTGTATACCGTACGGCACGGTGGCTGAGTCTTCTACCAATAGATTTGATTTCTTGTACAAATTCTGCTGAATTTCGCAAAAAGTTGAGAATAGACGTTTTACAAATTATCAAGTTTGTCGATGTTTGATAGCGGTTACATCTTCTCTATTTTCTGACGTCGCAGCAAGCCGTTTGAGGATACCAAAGTTTGGTGAGCTCCCTGCCTTGAGGTCCCCGTGCCCGTTCGCCCGGTGTCCCTGACGGATTCGTCCGTCCTAGGTTAAGTTGGTCAGCCATGCCCCGGTAAGTATTACAAGCCAATCGCGTCCGGAAATGGGAAAAGGATCTCGGCGGGGCCCCCCTCAACTTCAATGGATGGAGACCTGGTCCGACCTGGTCAGCCCAGCAAGGATATGTGATCGAAAATTCATTCATTGGTTATTGTTCTTTTAATCAATTTTTGGCGCACTTGTGTGTATTTAAATAAATAAATAAATAAATAAATAAAGCGGTATAGATGAGTAGTCGACAGGGCTCGGCACGAGCTGGCACCAGGGAAATTTCAAAACGAGCCCCTTTGATTCTGGAAGTTTCGTACGATGTCCCTCTTGAATAGTTTTGCATTTGCGTGATTGAAGCAGGTTTTTCAAATGCGGAGCAGAGATTTCGAATGGCTATGAGACGCCGAGAAATCATTACGAAATCGTTTTTCTCTGTATGTAACATTTTACAATGTAGATACAATCTATACAAAAAAGTATGAAAACTTGTATGAGCAAAAGATCGATGCTAGCTCAGCTGGCACCCAGCTAGTACGGTGCCAGATAATTCAGAAAAAAGTTCAGCACAACTTTCATTCGCATAAGTTTTCATAAATTTCTGCGCCATAGTTCTGAACCCCATGACGCATTCACACATCAAATCTGGCGTCATATGACTGCGTTATTTATGAACGTTTGTTTGTTTGGAGCAGAATCCAAACCCCGGCACTGTGTCAGCACCGGCACTTCGGCGGCATACCGACGGGCCATTGCATGCGAGTGGCATATTGGCGACATGCTAATGGGCCAGAGGTATAGAAACCAAGCATGCCGCCAGCATGGTGTCGTGGCCCTGGCATTCTAGCAAACAGCGGCTTCTAAGTCGTAAAAACGATATCCCTTTGCTTTGTCCCCAAAACACGATACCCAGCTTGAAGCGGTGCCCAGCTGTGTCGGGCCATGGTAGTCGAGTATGAATGTTTCTGAGGACACGGTAATCACTTTCTCGATAGCATTGTTATGCTTACTTAACAAAGATGACTTTTCCTTGTAAATAAGAACTTTATGCATAGCTACAATTTGTACGTTACGTACTAATGGCATTTTTTCCCTAGACAGGCTACAAGAATTTGTACTTGAAACTTTGATGTAGCAGTCTCTATGCGCCGCAAAACATTCTGTTTTGTCCTTAAGAAATTCTGATGATTTGTGCAAGTATTATTGAAAGACTAGAGCTACACTGAATTGTCTTCAGGTTTTTCGGTGTAGATGTACTTCAGCAGTTGGATAAACAAATGCCACAGTCGCTAAATTGAGAAAAGGGGATTATAATGCAGGATTACTCATAATGTCAGAGTACACTAAAATCTAGTGTTGATTTGTTGAGTATACAAGGTTATGATGTAAGCGAGCTTCACGGAGGGGACTAGATGCAATTTACTTCCATTTTCCATTTTCCATTGTTCTTTTCTCAAAGCAATGGCCTCGCTCCTTTGTGAGTATGTACAACTGGTAATTGAATGAAACATCTATTGACATCTACTTTTTCAGTTCAATCCCGACCGATTTTTAAATGCGGACAAGTTGGAACAGCAAGTTATCCCGTTTGGTATGGGCAGAAGAGCGTGTCTTGGCGAATCACTTGCAAGAGCTGAGTTATACCTGGTTAGTTTTAAAGCTCAATACTATAATTGGGTGATTGTGCAAAAGCTAACTATAAGCTCCTTGCAGATCATAGGAAACTTTCTTCTGCGTTACTCTATAACAAGTGATCCTGAACATCTGCCATCTATGTCACCAAAACTTCCTATCGGTATCGTTAAAAAATCTCTTCCTTATCACATTGTCTTTGAGCAAAATAAAATTTCTACGATTTCATAGATTACGATCACAGTAGAACTTACAAAAATCCCCTTTAACCTTTTCTAGTCCTGCCAATACTAACAATGAGTTCTAAATGACTTACATGAGTCATAAAGCGCGGTTCATAATTATACGAACACCCAAAATTTTGTAAGTTTTCGGACTTTTTGGGAGAAACTCAAAAAGCCGTTGGTACCACGCGATAAAACACAGCCGAAAACGGTATATGATTTATAAGAATGGAAATCGATGTCAATTGTAGGAGTGTTTTGGCGGCTAATGCGAATCTTTAGCGGTTCGTAATTATACGAACACCTCAAACAAGGGTCCATTTTTCATTCAAGATTGCAATCGTTTGAGTCCAAATTCTTTGAAGAGTTATAGTAACAAAGTCTGACATATCTGCTACGCATGAACCCAGTGCAGTTCAAAACGAGGACCGTTACTTTTTTCAGAAGGCTCTAAATGCTTTTGAAAGTGATTGAGCTCCAGAAACATCCGTTCTTCTGTGGTTTCCACGCTCTAATTAGCTTCTACCAAAGCTATGAGATGGAATAAGCTCTTGTGATGGGTATTTTGTTTGATGCTTGGAAAATCTTTGCGTTTTCGTGCCGTTTTTCAATCAAATTCCAACCTTAGCACAGAGTTAGCACGATTTCGAGCCTCAAAACTCGGCTTCTCTCTCGCGCAAACGTTTGATATGAAGCAGCTGCATTGCTTGCATGATGATATTTCTGTGCCAAAGTTTTTAGGTTTTTTCTAAAACTGATCTTGCGGCTGTGGAGCTACAAACCAAATAATGGTGTGATTGCAATAGTAAAAACAGTATTTTTGGTGAAATAACGTCTGCGTACCAAAACAAACGCTCAACGCTGCTGACTTTTTCTAGCCAAATATAAAGTCTTGTAAACTTCTACATACTACATGCTTACTTCATTGCATGGCTTCAGAAGCTGAGTTTTGATGTTTGAAATCGTGCTAACTCTGTGGTAGGTTGGAACTTGATTGAGAAACGGCACGAAAACGCAAGGGTTTTCCAAACGTCAAACAAAATACCTATCGCAAGAGCTTATTTCATCTCATAGCTTTGGTAGAAGCTAATTGGAGCGCGTAAACCACAGAAGAACGGATGTTTTTGGAGCGCAATCACTCCAAAAGCATTTAGCCCCTTTTTAAAGAAAGTAACGATCCTCTTTTTGAACTGCACTGGGTTTAGTATATAGCAGATATGTCAGACTTTGTTACTGTAGCTCTACAAAAAATTTGGACTCAAATGATTGCAATCTTGAATGAAAAATGGACCTTTGTTTAAGGTGTTCGTATAATTATGAACCGCTAAAGATTCGCACTAGCCGCCAAAACACTCCTACAGTTGACATCGATTTCCATTTATATGGATCATATACCGTTTTCGGCTATGTTCTATCGCGTGGTACCAACGGCTTTTTGAGTTTCTCCCAAATAGTCCATAAACTTACAAAATTTTGGGTGTTCGTATAATTATGAACCGCACTTTATTGTCTGTTGAGAATTAGAGCTAGTCACTTACACTTTCAATATTCTTTGTACATTCTTTTTAGAGCTTAGGATAATATATCTGTGTGAGATATACCATTACATCCGTATATCCTCTCTGTACACAATGTTGATGATTGATTTGTTAAAATTCGGAACCATAAATATGAGTTTGATTTGGTGGATACCAAGTGATTAGGGGTAGACGAGGTTGTGGAATATAGTTTATTCGCACTGGCGTAGATTAGTCATGAAGAAGAGTGAGGTGTCCCGGTATGGACCGGGGAGCAACTTCTAATACACTCGGAGGCTCCTTATATAGGAAGGAAGGCGGAGCTGAACCGAGTAAAAGGTACAATGTACACGAGTTGGTGCTTGAAAGGAGGTGCCGCCGATTGGCTATACTCCTGGCGCACGGGTACCACTCACTCTTGAGTGATTAGATATTCAAGAGTGAGTAGCTTACAATTTAGCCTACGGGTATTTCGTAGGCTATCTATTAGGTTGTCAACAAAATAATGTCGTTTTTTATTTGCTTGCTTTAACAAAGCAACCAGACTCAACCCAACAAAGGGTAATGGGTATTGTTCGATAGGGCAAAGCAAGCTCTACAAGATGGCGTTCATGATCTTGCGCCAAGCTCGATACACGGAATGTACGAACTCAAAATCTGAAGATATCCAAATGCCCAAAAATCGAAAAAAATCAGATCTTCGTCCAAATAATTTCCACGGACCTCCCACTCGCACACGTCAATACTTTCGATATGTGATATCCATATGTGCAGTTGCTGCATTTTTTCCTTGACTACAAACTAAGAACAAAAATTTTCGTGTTTTTCTAAAAGCAATGCTGAGCCGTTCTTGCATATATGATTCTACACTACAAGTTTAGATAAGTATAACTGTAGATTTTCAGGCCATTCCGAGCAGTAGTTTTCGAGAAATATCGAAATCAGCTTTCTTCTTTTCAGTTTCAGTGCTAAAAGCAACATTTCTCGAAAACTATCGCTCGAAATAGGCTGAAAATCTATAGTTATACTTACCTAAACTTGTAGTATAGAATCACATATGCAAGAACTGCTCAGCATTGCTTTTAGAAAAACACAAAAATTTTTGTTTTCTCAGTTTGTAGTCAAGGGAAAAATACAGCAACTGCACATATGGATATAATATATCAAAAGTATTGACGTGTGCGAGTGGGAGGTCCGTAGAAATTATTTGGACGAAGATCTGATTTTTTTCGATTTTTTAGGCATTTGGATATCTTCAGATTTTGAGTTCGAACATTCCGTGGATCGAGCTTGGCGCAAGATCGTGAACGCCATCTTGTAGAGCTTGCTTTGCTCTATCGAACAGTACCCATTACCCTTCGTTGGGTTGAGTCTGGTTGCTTTGTTAAAGCAAGCAAATAAAAAACGACATTTTTTTCTTGACAACCTAATAGAATATAGAGTTCATCAATGGTTGATGATACAGAAATCATCAACACTCCGGGCGAGCGAGAGGAAAGTGAGATCTGGTAAGATCCTAATTAGAGTGGCAGATACATGTGAAGTTGACTAGCGAATAAGTTAATACCTACGCATACAGAAGAATGAGCTATGAAGGAGGATTTGCAAGTAACTTGAACATACACGCAAGAGTACAATTATTAAAGTAAATTTATAAAAGCATCTGAAGTGATCGCTGGAGCTGGTGGGCGGTTTGGCGCTGCTTGTCGTCCTCGACATTTTCTCCTCTTCCACTTTGAATCGGTAGTTGCTTCGTTGACGACCATATCCTTGATAGACGGCGTTCTTACACGATGTATGTACACATGATGTCTTCTCTCCGGTGTGTTCGTCATCCTTATCTTGGCTTCATTGTTTGTGAACCGCTGCGGTAGCCATTCTATCCCATATCGGGGGCGGACATTGGAGTTCGTCGTGGAACGTATTGTGGCCAACCAACGTTGTCTGTCTGCTCGAGCTTCAGCGAGGATGGAAGCATTGACTGTTGACCTTGTAAAGGTGGATTGTCGGCTTTTGGATGAAGAACATGGTCGTAGCATCGCTCGTGACGGAATCGTTCTCCTTTGGATTGTTCCTTCATTTTGCTTTGGCAATAATGGCTTGTTGCATGTTCGAGTGTTCGCACTGTTGAAATGAGAGTACGCTTTGGGTTTCTTCAATCTCTCGTTGTGTTGTGGAGTTGGGCGGTTGTTCCTCAGTGTCTTCTTTAGCGCTGATATGCAGCCGAATGTGCCGATGAATCTTGATGTGGTGATAGTGCAGCTCGTCCCTGATATAACGAATCTGAAGATAGTTGGGGTCAGAATGAGCCCTGAAGGAAGCTTGCGCACTCTGTCGTTGTGGATAGTGACGAGATTTAGGAGATCTTGTCCTATGATCATGTCGGGAAACGCTTTTGCAGGAGAGCGTATCTTGAGCGATTATCAGCTTTTCATCAGAGATAAAACGCAAGTCTGCTTCCGTGAGACTTGCTGTCTGCATGTCGGTAGTCAGCTTCTGCTTAGTGTGTACTGACAAGTTCTTGAGCTTTTCGGAGCTGTGAAGACTTTTCAAGGTGATTTGTACTTCGGATGAGTTGAATTGCTCTTGTTGCTCGCCCATCCCAGATTTAGTAAACGAAGTAGTACGAAGGACTGGAAGCTTGAGTTCTTCACAAAGTCCTGATTTGATGAAACTTCGTTGTGCACCGGAGTCAAGTAGTATCGTTACTGGCTGGTAATCCCATTCTGCCTCGTTGAATATGGTTGCCGAAACAATTTGAAGAATGCATTGATCCTGTGCAAGTGGGAGCACTTCGGGATTGTAGACTTCTTGTCGTGAGCCTTGTACGACGTGCGTACAGTCTGCTCCAATCGGGATCAGGCCAAACCGTTGGCGTAAGTTTGCGCGCTCGCAGCGCTAGCGGTCTGCGCTGCATATGCGAGCTGTCGGAGAGAGCAAAAGGATTGAAGAGAGAGCAGAGAAGCAGGCCGTGGGCGTGACCGCGAAACTCTAGCGACGCGGAATCCCGCCATGCCATTTTTGGCCTGGTTAGGATTGGGGCAGACTGTAGTACTCTTCTCATGACGATCCTGACTGATGTCACGGGATGACCAAGGAGCAGGTGAATGTTGATCAAGTGCAGGATCTCGGTATTGTGTCGAGAATCCTCTGCGTTTTCCTGCTTCTGACAAATAAAGAGATCCATGGTGTGATCCTTTGCATTTGGGGCACACTCCAGTATTCGGGCAGTCTTTGGAATTGTGATTCTTAGCAAAACACCTCCAGCACACCCTTTGATTTCTCGCTTCGAGGCGTCGAGCTTCCGGTGTGGTATATTTCTGACAGGTGTAAGGGGAATGTGGTTGTCCACATAAGCACAAGCGTCTTGGTTTCGAGAACTGTCTTTCCTCTTCCCATCTTGCTCTGTTGTTCCTTTCATTTTGATGAGTGTCCTGGCGATGGCTGGTTGGGAAAAGGGTCTCAGTTGTGAGCGAAGTCGTTTCACGTAGTGAAATTATGCTGTCGATAGCTTCCAGGATTTCACTAACATCGAAGGAATCATCTTGTATTGCTTCTTTTTGGATGGCGGTTGTACAGATGGATTCGGGAAATTTGGAGAAGATCACTCGACGCCAAAGTCTGTCTGCGTTCATCTTTGCTCCCGTTTGTTCAAGATGAATGATTCTCGAATTGATTACTTCAAAGGTTTCTCGGCAACTTTTCGAGTTGTCTGACGCCCTCGGAAGTTTTTCGATCTCGTTTATGAGTATGTCTGCCATGTTGGCAGAGCGATCAAAAGGTTTTTGCAGGATATCTATCGCTGTTTCATACTTTTCCTCAATGACGGGAAAGCAGCTGAGAGTGGTTGCTGCTTTTCCCTTCAACGCTTGTTTTAGAAACAAGAATTTGTCTGTATCCGATAGTTCCTCGTCAGTGTGGATGAGAGATTCGAAGACGGTCCAGAACCTATTAAATTCTCGGAAATTGCCTGAGAACGTAGGAATTTACAGCAGAGGTTTCCGAATTTTGATCTGCCTTTCATTACGTTCTGGAATCCAAGCTTGTCCATTATCACTACTTGGTTGACTCGGTATGCTCGGAGCATCGCAGTGCAGTAGTGCGTCTTGTGCTTTCAGTTCATGCTGCCTGAATTCTATCCTTGTCCGCCACTGCACTACAATCACTTCCAGTTCAAGTGACTCCATCTCTAGGTGCTTGCTGAGCTCCATCATCAGCTTGTCTCTTTCTCTTTCCTCATTCCGTGCGCTAATGTACAATCGCGGAGTTGATTTGCGTCTCTTGAAGCTTCACTGCGTTGTGTAGAGAGTTGAGAAGATTGGTTATCAGTCCCGTTTTCTCTTTTATGTACTGTTCACATTCTTCTTTCAGTGTGGGGAATGTGAAAGGGACATCAAAACGATTTGTGACTCGTGGGATTTCACGAGTTTGCAGGCGTTGTTAATCCTGATCTTGAAAAGCTGGAGCGATGCCATTTTCTTTTCTGCTGCACTGGGTAGAGTCGTGCGCTGGTGTGGTAATTCCAAGCGTTACAATATGGAAGTGTGTATCCTCCTTGTGTTGATCGCTTTGGCTTGAGGGCGACAGCAGGGCTGGCCTCGATACGATAGCTGTCCTTACTGGTTGCAAGGAAGCTTTCTAGTGAGCTGGCAAGTGGGTGCCGAGCGTCTACTAGCTGTCAGCAAGCGCGCCTGGTTGGCTTGTACGCTGTACTGGACGGTAAGGTGTTGGAACCTGTCCCGTGAATGTAACGGTCCAAAGCTCAAGATCGGTGAACCAATCGTGAATGAGCTTGGAAAGTTGAGATTTCTTTGCTAACTGTGGATGGACCAGTCAGTCAGCTAGAAAATCTCCTTGCTAAGCTATGGATGTGACCTGATAGCTTCGCAAGATGAAACTCGTTGTGAAAGTGGATGAACCAACAATCACAGAGTGTTTTGGCTAATAGAAGCCAAAAAAAAGTTCGAGGATTTCTGTTGCTAACTGTGGATGGACCAGTCAGTCAGCTAGAAACCTCTTTGCTAAGCTATGGATGTGACCTGATAGCTTCGCAAGGTGAAACTCGTTTATGAAAGTGGATGAACCAGCAATCACAGAGTGTTTTTGGCTACGGAAGCCAAAAAAGTTCGAGGATTTCTGTTGCTAACTGTGGATGAATCAGTCAGTCAGCTAGAAAAACCTCTTTGCTAGGCTATAGGTATGACCATAGCTTCGCAAGATGACTCTTGTTGTGAAAGTGGATGGACCAGCAATCACAGAGTCTTTTTTGGCTAATGGAAGCCAAAAAGTCGAGGAGTTCTTTTACTAACTGTGGATGAACCAGTCAATTAGTTAGAAACCCTCCGCTAAGCTATGGATAGGACCTGATAGCTTAGCAAGACTCGTATTAGTAAAAGTGGATGAACCAGCAATTACTAGAGTCGAATATTGGCTAATTAGTAGCCTAGAGTGCGAGGAGTCTGTCGCTAACTGTGGATGAACCAGTCAGTCAGCTAGAAACCTCTACTAAGCTGTGGATAGGACCTGACAGCTTAGTAAGACTCTTGGTCGCGAAAGTGGATGAACCAGCAATCACGAGAGTCGAATAGTTGGCAATAGAGCCTGCCACGCGGGTCTTAGGCCTTGATTTCCTGGGTCCTTAGAAGGAATCGCCGAGGAAATACAAGGAAAATCACTGGCCGATGCACCAATTTGGTGGATACCAAGTGATTAGGGGTAGACGAGGTTGTGGAATATAGTTTATTCGCACTGGCGTAGATTAGTCGTGAAGAAGAGTGAGGTGTCCCGGTATGGACCGGGGAGCAACTTCTAATACATTCGGAGGCTCCTTATATAGGAAGGAAGGCGGAGCTGAACCGAGTAAAAGGTACAATGTACACGAGTTGGTGCTTGAAAGGAGGTGCCGCCGATACGCTATACTCCTGGCGCACGGGTACCACTCACTCTTGAGTGATTAGATACTCAAGAGTGAGTAGCTTACAATTTAGCCTACGGGTATTCCGTAGGCTATCTAGAATATAGAGTTCATCAATGGTTGATGAACAGAAATCATCAACATTTGATGTATAGTATACCCTATACTCGTACACCTTGGCCCGTAGTAATCCCCGTCGTGATGGTCGCGACGTCCGAAACTCGCACGTACCCAGTACGCGTCGTTTCGGCCGCGATTCGTCACGCGCCAGGAGTATAGCCCATCTCTTATCACGGTCGCGCGACGAAATTGCTGTACGTCGTAACCGCAGGACGTGCTCGCCTCGTTCGCAGAGGACGAGTACGTCGTAAACGTCTTAAGGGGCAGAGCAGTGAAAATAGTGGGCCTAGCGTGGAGACGCAGGAAGGCGCAACCGACTAGGGGTCAAGTACGCCATTTTCGTCCTGTGCGCAAGAACCGTAGACACACGGCACTAGCTTTAGCGCACGCCAAATTCAATTTCAATCGATATCAACAGCTGATAAGCGCCCAAATGTCAACGCGCTGAGCGACTCATTCTGTTTTCTAAGTATCTCCGCTGTAATATATCTTGTAATTGGAAAAAGAATGAGTATTTATTTTGATTACGATTCACTTCAGAATTCTACTCATTCGAATCTTTTCGTGTCTGAACTATTTTTTGTTATATTCTCACATCGCAACGCATTTGCGCACCAAATTTTCCTTCTGCATGCCTTAATCCCTTCTTTCTTCCATCTGAACATCTCTTATAACTTTACATGCTGATTTGCTGTTCATTAGCTGTGCGTCCAGTGTTTCCCTTCTCTTTTGAGGAAAAAAAGTGTCTGGCGTTATGGCTAATGAAATTACTCATGTTTGCGCCAACCAAAGTAGTGTTTTTTGAACAAAACTTCAGTTTTTTTCGTTTGTTGTCAACAATTTCTATTTTGCATTGCCATTTTTCCCACTACCACATGATTTTGTTTATTCACATAAAAATTAACTAGCCAGCAAATTGCAAATCATTCAACCACATGGCATTCCTACCCGCCATCGCTGACTCAGCGCCGCCTAACACTGGCGCTGCGCCATGCGCACCCGTCGTAGCAAGACCGTCAATCTCATCTTGATACAGACATGGCGAAGGCAGCATCTATTCTACAACCTACACAAAGGCCATTACACATAAAAGCCTGCCTATCAATTTGCTCTTAAGCGGCACGCGACTGTTCTTCTGCCGCATCTTTGCTTAGCTAGGTTTTAGCTACAAAGAGAATCAGTAGCGCAGTGGCAGTGCGCGCCGTTGGGGTTCGATCGCGCGTGCGCGCAAAAGTATTGCGGCGACCAAGACTAAGGGTTGTTTCAGACTGCCGCACTGACCGCAGCTGACCGCACTGACCGCGGGGCCGCACAGATCGCTCATCCTTTTGTGGAGGTGGAGAAGATAAATAGTTGTAGCTCAAACAATCTCTAAACAATATATGCCCCAATAGACAACACGAGTAGAATAAGAAAAAAGGAGTAAAATAAGTATATGCAATGACAAAAGGAATCTGAACAAATATGAGCATTAAAGAAAATTGCTAATATTTGATTGAGAAAAGTTAGTTAGAACCTATGAGCTTTCTAGGCGTAAATCAGAGTGTTTTGATGTATTCGCAACTGTTTTCTTTTACGAAAGGATGCAGCGATTGTGCGGCTGTTGCGGTCACTGCCGTCAACTGCAGTCTGCTGCAGTCTGCTGCAATCTGCTGCGGTCAGTGCAGTCAGCTGCAGTCACCTGCATTCAGTGCGGCAGTATGAAACAACCCTAAGGAGTGTCATGAGCAGCTTGTCCTTCAGTCGGACACGTCGCGAGCTCGCTTTCTTTAGATTACGCATATTTCGGGGGTTTACTACGGGCCCTTGCACCATAAAAATTGACTGTTTACTGTCTCAACTTTCTACCTCGATTTTTGAGATAAGAAGTACATTCTGTGAAAATCAGCAACTTGGGACTGATTTTTTTTTCACAACAAACCATCACTTCCTTGAGTGACTGAACGATCAGCAATACGTCAGTGATTGGAAGAACCCGATTTTCTTGCACGTCGGGCAGATTGCCCAGTGTAAGTATTACAAGGTCATTGTGTGTTCTGATCTACACTATTCATCTAAACATTTTTAAATTTCTTCCCAAAAACAGCACCTCGCAAAAACCTCGATCTGAAAATTTGCCGTTTGCTACCATTTTCGTTTCGCTGATTCTAAAAATATAGCTCGAAGAGGCAAAACTGTCAAAAACGGGCTTTTTCCGAAGCCTGTTGAATTTGTGATTGACCAAAGCCCGTCAGTTGGAGAGGCATTGTCGCTGTGGGACGCATGATCATAACTTTGAGCTACATGCCCACTTTAGCATGCAGTTTTAATACGCTGGATGAGTGGGTCTTGGAATGGGCGCGTTTTCGCAGCACTTTTGAAGCTGATTACAGTTGCTTAATTGGAGTGAGGGTACAGTCTTTGTCAACCACATGCTCTCTTTTTCGTAAGCGCAATCGCCACGCCAGAGCCTCGAGCCACTTTAGCGCGCTTATGGCTTGTGCCATAAAAATGGCTTTTACTAGAGTTCGCACGCACGGCCGCGCGTTGCGCATGCGTAGTTTCTATTGAAAGGGAATGCTTAGTTAACACAGACTGTATATAGTCCCAGCAAACTCTACTTTGCCGAAACCCTGCCTCTCAAAGCAAGTCGATGAGATTCTGATGCCCAACTGTAGCGGAGCACCGGACCAGGTAACCGTCCACAATTGATTTGGCATACACCTCAATGTCCAAGGAAAATCGCTCTCACCGCCGTTTCGGGAACCCGCTCTGCGGTTCTAGGTAAGGGGACGTCGGGCTTTACGCGCATGTTTTACCTCATATTCGGAATTAGGGACATGACAAGGCCTAGGAATAACAAAAACATAGAAGTCGATAGTCTTGGGACGGCGCTTTCAAGAACACATATAAACAAACAATTTCTTTTGGGCGGCTTACCAGTCTCATGGTAAGACTAAAATGTGGTGGCTAATCACTCTCATGGTATAGCCCATGTCGGAGTTTGATGGCTCTTGTTTGTTACAATACACTGAAGTTTATAAAAGCTTCATATTAAGACATCAATAGACCCTCATTCGAGCACTGGTAGAATGCTGTTCCGTGTGGGCGTAGCAAAGTAATTCAAGATGCATATCGATAAAAAACACAAACAAATCACTGGAGGTCACGAGTTGGTGACCTCGAGGCTACACAGCTAGGGAGGAATTGATAAGAGGTAAGAGGTGACCTATATTACCATACAAGATTTTGTCCTCGATCGAGTTTTATTGTAGCCAACGGAGTCAATTTTGGAAAAAGTGTACTTGCTTTAACTTTGGCCCAAGCACTTCCTTCTAAGCGAAGGAAGATTTTCGTGCTATATTGCTTACGTGAAAATCAGCTAAGATATCGTTTATTTACATCGGTAGAAAAGTGCAGAGATGTGCTTATAAAAATGAAGTGGAGGATGTTGTTTTGTAAAATGACCATTATGAAAGAGAACATCTATGCACATGTAAAAAGGATTGATCGCAATGTTTGGCATCTTGACAGCAATTTTCATCGGAAGCTCGTCGATGATCGAGCACTGGAACAAATAATCTAGAAATTTATGTGAAAATTGATCCAGGTAGTTGCACCTCAAAACCTTGGTAGTTTCAGTCGGTCGTACGGTGATAGTCATCAATGAAGTTTCAACATTTTTGCGAATTAACAAGTGAAGCATTCTTTGACGGACATTTTTGTTAAAGATCAAATATATGGTTGGAATAACCTGTAAAGTACTGAATAGGATAATGTTTTTTGGCGTAACAAGACTTACTGCATTACTGAAGAACGTCAGCGATGTCATCAGAAAGTAGATCCATGTAGATGGAGGAGCAAAAAGAAGGAGCAACTGCCGGATAATCCATATAAGAACATAAGTCACGGAAGCAGCAAGGAACTGAATTGAGTAATCTTGAACTTTATGCAGTTTTTTACTGTTTTCCAAAGTTTCAGTTCTTCTAACCTTTTTTCATTACTAAATTCAGCTGCAGTGACTTTACATGACATGCAAAAAAGAAAAGGTTTTTTTTTCTAGAGAGAAAGGTATCTCTTCGCCTCATTTTCGTAAACAAATATTTTTTGCCTGTGCCCTAGATTTATAGCCAGAGAGATTACGCAGCAAAGTATCACAAAAATTGGCGCTATTTCAGAATACACAACCCAAAAATCAAAAAAATCTTGGTTCGCTAAAACTTTGCATAAGGGGTTTTTGACAAGCTGATTACGAAAATCGTATTCATTTTGCATAAAAGGACCATTTTTGTGGTTACGGCAGGTATACAGTGTGGGTTGAAATTACGGATTTGCTCGAAATTTCGTCTAGGAGGGTTACCCGACTTAATCACGAAAATCACATCCATTCCTCACTATAGCGCCATATGGTGGGCCAGCAAATGGTCTACTACATATTGCGAAGACTGGAGGACATCGAAGTGGGAAATGGCCTCTTGGTGTGGTCAAAGTTTTCGGCCCCGCCTAAAGTCCCGTCTTCTCAACCACAACATTGAGATGGTCCCTCCCCCCTCAAACTTCCTTAGTTGCCGAATCAAAGAATAGTCAGCAATGCTCTTTCTAGCAGTGTTGAACGTTATGTTCGAAAGCGTAAAATATACGAAGTCCCGTGTAAGGCACGCGTGCTAGTTCAAACATAACTTTTCGGCAATATGGCTGTGTTCCGTACGATGGCGCTCCGTGACTTAGAGGAAGAACTGCGTGATTTCACGCTTGCCAACGTATATGAGAAGTTGAGAATGAAAGAGGAAGACTTCAGAGCTGGTTCAGACGATTGGACTCCTTTGCAACACCCAGATGTCCCACATGCGGCAGTCTAATTAGTCTCTTCGCGCCCAGGAAGGCTTGGTATTGCCATAGGAGGGAATGTCGCACCGGACCGTATGGAACTACAAAGTCAATTGTGTTGGCCTACAAAGATTCATTCTTTGCCAAGCGCAAGATTCCGCTCCAGAAGATCTTTGCGCTGTCTTATTTCTGCTGCACAATTTCGAACTAGTGAAAGATAAGGAGTACGAGCTTGGAATTGGCCACTCCACCACGTGCAATGAGAGCAGTACTTCCGAGATGTCTGTTGCGAGTACTTCAGGAAGATCCGTCCTGTCCGATGTTTCGAGCATGTGCAGGAAATTGATGAGACCTGTGTGACGAAGAGAAAGTGTAACCGGGTACGAGTGATACGCCACCACCAGTGGTGGTGAGGTATTTGTTTGAAGGGTAGCGAGGAAGCGGCAGATCCTTTCTTGTTTGGTACGCCAGCGGGATGTCAAAACATTTTTTGGGTTGATTTTGGTACATTCGCCCGGGAACTACCATCGTCAGCGACTGCTGGAGTGCTTACAACGGAATCGTCTCTGCCGCAGGGGTATGGTCACTTGATAGTAAACCACCAGATGAATTTCGTTGAAAACACAGGCGCCCATACGCATATCGAAAGCCAATGGCAGAAGTTCGAGAGGATTGCGAAGCAAAAATGCGGCATCAACAACAGCCGCTACGCCGACTACCACAAGGAATTCCTACGTAGGCAGACGTTCGGCAAGCGTGTGGAGTCGCTCTATAACTTCTGGAGGCAGGTGGCTGACGTTTACCCAATCACCTGCTAACAGCCTAGCCTTGTCCCAACGGCCTCCTTAGGGCCACCTTCAGTACAAAAAGCTACATCGAAGTGAACTTACCAATAAATGTAATATTCGCGATAAGCGGGTCGAATAACCCCATAGACGAAATTTCGGGCAAATCCTGATTTTGACCCCCTACTGCATATCTACCGTAACCGCACAAATTTCATCAGCGTGTCAAACAACCCCTGTGTGCAAAGTTTAGCAAAGTCCGAGATATTTAATTTTTTAGTGTATTCTGCGATGGTACCAAAAAACTTTTACAAAGCTATTACATTTTGACTACAAAATTTCTTAGTAACCCCGAATATTCTACTTAGGACGCCGCGATGCAGGCTATGAGGTCATGCAAGGTTATGGCACATTGCACCTGGTTGCGTAAGGCCACAGTGCAGTGCCGAAGAGCTTACCTGCACAAGTAACCGCATATTCATCTTGAACTTTCGCTTGCTGGTATCTCCGTTGCTGTTCGACAATTGCTAAAACGGCTAGTGACTGCTACCGGCAAACCAGTTTGTAATTACCTGCATGTTACTGCGAGTTTTGAGCACTTTGTTCAAAACTGTAGCGTAGGAGATTACTGTCACTGTGAGGACCACAATATTAACGCCCAAATCCATTAGTCTGTACCTGCAACAGCTTTTAGATAGAAAGCAAAGATTCCATGAATAATTTTACAAGGTTTGCCATAAAACGCATATTTTTGAAAAAAAAATCCTTCCTTTATTCTAGAAATTCAGCGAATCTCGTATGTGCACCAACCAAGGGTGACATTGGTTTGAAATTGAGTCAAATTTTTCTCCTTTTTGTGGTCAAATAGAATATACTGACAAGAAATTTTCGAGGGCCTTTGGCTAAGCATTTTATTTACATTTGGCGAATTCCTTCCCCTCTGGCGTAGTGTTCCTTTTTTATCAAACCTCCAAGACGGTGCAAGTGACGGATAGAAAGTACCATTTTTTCTACTTTTCCAAAATTCACCGAATTTTTGAAAGAATATTTGAATAAAACCATCTTGGTACCAATTTTGGTAAGCCTCTCTTAGACACAAACGCGTCATACACTAATCTTAAAAATTTGGAAATTCCAAAAGTCCATTATGCTTTACTGACCTAACAAAGCAAATGACCATATAAGGATTCTTATAAAATCTCATATTTTCCGGGTACAGCCTGGAAAATATGAGATTTGCGTTCGCGTTCTGAAAGGAAGTATGTTGATTTATTCACCATTTTACGAATCGGGAAGAATAAGCACCTATTAAGGAGAAGTGAAAAAGCTGCACTGAATGACACTCAAATTGTTCGCTGGTTGGTGTTCCAGGAGATTTGAGATGCGAATATGGAATTTGATAGCTTCAAAGAAATAATCTTAAAAAATTTTAAAAACAAGCTTTGGAAGAGCACGTCTCTTGGACGCCTTCGGGTTGGTTTAAAAATTTGGAAAAATACCGAAAGTTGACCTTGGCAAGAATCTCGAATTTCAGACTTTGGTGATTTTCTAAGAGTTCTTGTGCTGCGATATATGCTTAAACTTTGACAGAGAATGAAGAGATGCATCAGATGGTACCATGATCTTTAAAAACCTTTGTTATGCGAATTGTGGCAGCCGTTTAAAGAAAGCGAAATTTTCGGGACGACTACTTACCAAGTCTTTGAATCTGCATAGTAAGCAATATAATAGTTCGAATCCCATACTATGTAGCAACACGGAGTAACTGTGGGAAAGGCGAGAACGACACCCAGAATATAACATATGCTCAACTGTAGAGTGGTATATTTATCAGAAAAAATGATTGGATAGTATGTGGGATAAATAATGAAGGCAAATCTGAACATTGTAAGTACGTTGCTGCGTAGAGATAGCCATTTCAGCTATTTACATACCTGTTAACAGCCATCAAAACTAAATGTGCGACCTCTGCATACCATGAGAGGTTGTAAATAAATAACATAACAAAAATAATGTTTGGTTCAAGTTTCGAAAAAGGCCCGCGTAACAGTACAGATGGAACAGATTGAAATAAAGCGACCATCGACATAATTATCTCACAAATTGCAGACGAGATTATAATCCAGTAGCTAGAAGCACGTTTTGTTTTCTTAGGGAAATTTTTCAAAATCAAGACTGGTCAGTATCGAACGTAAGTGGAAGCCTCAGCGGAGATAAGGATATGCCAGTATTCTCTGACATAATTCAATAATTTCACTCAAATTCGGAAACATTTCTATTTCCCTTATTGCTTGTAAGGCTCTGCTCCTAACCTTTTATTCATTGAAGCAAAAAGAAAAGAATCATGATAGTAATTTCGGGAGACAACTTCCTATACGCTCTTTCCGGCAACATCCGTACCAGAATTAAGATGCACTTTTTACTATGCTTGTTAAACTGCCGAAAATAATGCATAAAAAATTAATTGAAAAAAAATATGATTTAGCCGCTTACACGTTTTTTCTCAAAAATTCAGTTACTCTAGCCCCATTATTATATTTCAAGTAAATTCCTATTTTGAATATCCTTCTTCATTTCAAACGTTGTGAACAAAATTTTTGATTTGTTTTTGAAGTTAATAAGTACCTGTTGAATGTCCGCATTTCGACGCTGCCGATGATCACAATAATAAGAAAAAAATTGGCAACTAAAGAATATATTGAGATCGCTGCCCAGGTGGTGGCCACGATCACATCCATAGCTTGTTGTTCCATATTCTAAATCTACAATAATATATAATCAAGTTTTGTTAGACCTTATTTATAAGAACAATTTACGTGATCTAAAACACAAGAAAGCAAAAGCTTATAAATTACACTAACACTAGAACAGCCTACTTTTCTCTCTACGTCTCTTCTAAGGACAAAAATTCCGCTGCGAGTGTTTTTCTGCAGCTTGTTATTGAACGAAAATTCACAGCTTGCCATCCATTATCATCAACGATATCGCAAAATTTTCTAATGTTAGTGGACGTAAGATTGCATTTTGTCATGCGCTCGTAATGAAAAAAAAACTCAGAAAAACAACTTTAAGATACCATCGGTGTGTAGCAAACATCACTTTAGCCTTATTACTCGAAACTACGATAATTTATTGTATAAACACTTTAAAGCAGCACTGTGATCTATAAAATAACGCAGGAAAAAAATTTGTATTTTAAGTGTTGATAATAAATCAGCTAGTCTAGAGCATGATTTCCTTACAGGATCTTTTGAGCTCTTACGTCTACCATGAATTTAGTGAGTGGTACTTTTGGCGTCGTCTGAGTTTCTGACTTTACGTTCGAATGAAGTTCGCTGAAGATGGCGATTGCCGAATAGTCAGGTAAAAAAATTTATCATAAAATTCGGTTTAGCACAGAAACAGAGCGCTTATGCAGCAAAGCCGAGGTATCGAAGATGAGCTAATAGTTTACAACATCTTGAGAATTAAATTCTTGTGATTGGAGGGTGCTATTCGGTAATAGTGTTCCTTGGATTATGTGACGTACAGATAACTATTAGAGAGAACTCCGCCTGATGAAAGTGCGATAAATACGAAGATTTCTTTTGCACTGCTTTCTATCAATTTGAGCCGAGATGGAAGCGCGTAAGATAGGTGAACAGTGGTAAAGCAAGATAGATCTAGGGAGGCTGTAAGTTAAACAACTAAAACGTCAATAGTAGAATGCAAATTTTTGTTCATGTGGATATACATAACGAAAGTCATGCTCTCGTAGTTTAGAAGTTTGCCAATTCCAGCAAAAATGCAAAGAGACTGCTGGATTTTGAAATAGTGCCTAATCGCAAACTTATTCTCACATACAAATCGTTGGCTAGACAAGCGAAAAATTGTAGGTGACTGTAAGCTACATAAAGAATCGCATACGCACAACAGCAGACTTGAACTTGTTCTTGCGTAAATTAATGCGACACAATAAACAACTCACTGTGCTCAAGTAGTTTGATAGAAGCAAAAGACTTAATCAACGCATGTATGAATTCAAACAAAGAAGGGATGGGTAACAAACTAATGACGAATCGAAAAGAGATGTACCTTAAACGCATCTTTAAATGCTGATTCCAAATCTGCTTCACATTTGTGCGAAACAACTCTCCGAAAGAAGTTATAAGCGTTTGAAAATACACTATTGTATCAAGTCTGACTATAAGAGCGCAACCGACGGAAATCCGCATTGCTTTTCTGCAGCTTCTCGCTAATTTTATGCCACTTAAGGTTTGACAAAATTGGACATTTAAAAGCTCATAACGTCTGTCGGAGTTGCTCCGTAGAAGAGGAAATTTGGAACCACATTCGAAGACGCGTCTAACAATTAACGCATCTTTTCGATTTGTCAATGTGACTGTAATCTTTTCTTTGAGCAAACAATGCCGAGGTGAAATTTTGACGAAATGTGACATGCGTCTGATTTACAGGTAGACTAGTTGACAAAATCAGCTTTGCCAGGCCCTGCCAACAATATTTCTGTAATCAGCGTTCTCACTCAAGGGCCGGGCATACTTCACGCGATTTTAGTCGCGACGCGATTTGGCAGTGTTCCTACTGTCCATAACTCACTGTAAACAAATTTTAAATGTACAGAAATAGGGCATTTTATCAATCTACGTAAGTTATACGCACTTTGCATGTGCAGATTGCTAGTGTTGGATCCGAAGACTTATGGCAAATTGTTAAATCGCGTCGCGACTGAAATCGCGTGAAGTATGCCCGGCCCTTTTCCCTTTGTGCCAGCTCCCAGCTTCGTAGGAAAAGTTTGCAGAAAATCGATAAATTCGATCAGTGACGAAAAGTAGCCTACGACACCGCCCCGCACCGTACTGTCTGGGTACCAAGTTTCTTCCGGATCGGTTCAGAAATAAAATTTTCTATATGGAACGTATGTACACAGACATACAGATATACAGACAAACAGACATTCAGGTTTATTCATACAGATGATTGTTGTAGGAACTAAGTTTGAAATTTGCTCCTGCGTATTTTACGCAAACGACTACAAAAACAAACTCATTATCACAGAACGAATTATGAGTGTCAATGCATTTCCTTTTGAGTCTCCACAATGCTGTTCATTTCGGATGATGGCAACCAACACTGCTCTGGAAGTTCTTGACTGGGAGTTACTGCAATATTCAATGTTCTCTCGAACTGCCGCAGCAAAAATTTGTTTGTTCCACTCTCTTGCAAATTACACGCTTGTCGCATTTTCAAAGAAGATTATACACGCTGGTTAGATGACTTTTCTAAGACTACAGCCGTTTTTCGAAAAAAAATTGAAAACGTGACGCAAGGCCAAAGGTGCAGTAGCGAAAAATACATCATTGCATAAAATTTTTTTGATGCAAACCCTGTGAACTTATGAGACAAGGTAATACAATTGACGATTTTCAATGTACAAATTGAAATTTGCTAGGAGCTGTTAAACCTAACCTAGTCAAACTGCAAATTGCAAATCGAACATTGTCGACTTGACTGCTGCCAGCGAATTTTGTGAGCATTTGATTGAGAAAAGAGTTGTGACTTGTTGATTGTGATCACGTTTTACCATCAGAAAGATTATAGAGGAATGGATCAACTTCGCTCTTGATTGATTATATCTTGTATCTTTTCTAATGTTCCACTGATCAGAAAATATGTCATGTGATTCAAAAGTAGTTCGCTATTTTCGGTGCAACTTCTTAATGCAGCGAATTTAGTTTGCATAATGCACACAAAGTTGATATTGAAGTTGTGTCGAATATCTGCATTTTCTTATTTTGCTTTCAGTTTAGAAATGGTTCTCATGTAGTAAGAGGCATGAATCCAACAAAGTGATGCCCAAGTTTATTTGTGAGTTTATTAATATGCTTTGCTGGATGCTTCTTATTCATAGAACCAGGCTGTCTTTATTTTCGTACATGCAATTATCGCCTCAATTTTTTCTGCATAACATCGTGTTGAGAAAGTATTGCATACATTTATAAACGTTTTTTTATAGAGCATTTCCACCATTTATGAACATATGCTAAACTTCTTTATTCAGTACACGAAGCAGAATAAAGTTAAACAAAAAGTCACTTATTTACTCCCATTTTTTCTCTCACAAGGAATGCGCTTTTGGTCGCAGTGGCCTCTTTGCTTGAGCCTTATGCAATTTCGTAGAGAATCAGACATTGATTCCGAGTCTGCCATTGGTATCTGCTCGCGTCCGGACGCCGAGCTGATTTATTTTATCGAAAATACGCATAATTTAACAGATTATGTCTCGGTCCCTTTAACGCTCAAGCAAAGCAGTGGCGACTGCGAGTATACTAGAGTATACTAGTTGAAAAGCACACATTACATAAAGTGCGTCTAATACCCAAACATTAGCCCGCGACTTTTGAACAATCTAGCTTTGGTTACGCGTTCCTTTTCCAACGAAGAAACGTTTGCAATAATAGAGGCCCATACCAGGTAACGAAGATAGCTTTAGGATCAGCGTTTAATGCTCTTTAAAACTATATAGACTTCATCTGGAAAGGCCACTTGGATTGTGAATACATTTCTTGTCTGCTGCATAAATCGCACAAGTGACCTGATGCGCGCGTTTGAGTATATTTCTCGTTCTGACGTATTGTTTATACGTATTGTTACCTATTGCCAGTGGCGTACCCAGGATTTCGGCTCGGAGGGGGGGGGGGGTGCGACAAAAAATTTTTTCTAATGAAGGTGCGTGCCGTTAGCCACGCACCCAGAAAAAATTTTTGGTACACTTCTTAAAATTTTCGCGGGCCAAAAAAAATTTTTTTATAAAGCTAAATTAAATTTTTAAAAAATTTAAAAAATTATTTCAATTACTTACAAGTATAAATAACTCTTTTGCACGTTTTTATGACTCATGTAAGTAACTTTCAAAAATCTCGCGACCCCTTCTCGGGGGGGGGGGCGTCCCCCCCCTCGCTCCCTTCCTCGGTACGCCACTGGTATATACGTATTGTTTCAAAGCTACTTGTATCGATAGGTCTATAACATATTAGGTTGTTACATAAGTCTTGTTACACAACTTCTAACTGCGATAAGTCATACACCTCATAGTCTTTGCAGGACTCCAAGGTACCATTCGATAGAGCAAAGCAAGCTCTACAAGACGGTCTGCAAAAGTTCGCACCAGCTCCGATCCACCGTAAGTTTGCACCCAAAATCTGAGTCGTACTGAAATTCGAAAAATTGCTAAAAATTCATATCTTTGTTTAATCAAATCCTACGGATCTCCAACTTGCTCACAAAAATTGCCCACAATATCAAACACTCACATGTACCGTTGCTGTATTTTTCCCTTATCTAGAAATCGAGAAAAAGAATTTTTTCTAGTTTTTACAAAAACGAAGCTATGCTGTTTCTATTTATGTAGCTGTATACTGCAAGCTCTTAGAAGTATAACCGTAAATTTTCAGCTTCCCAGAAGCCCTAGTTTTCGAAAATAAACTAATTTAGCATTGAACACCCGAGTGATAAAGGCTAAATTTGGTATTTCTCGAAAGGCTTCTGGAAAGCTGAAAATTTACGTTCATACTTCTAAGAGCTTGTAGTATACAGCTACATGAATAGAAACAGCATAGCTTCGTTTTTGTAAAAACTAAAAAAAATTCTTTTTCTTGATTTCTAGATAAGAAAAAATACAGCAAAGGTACATGTGAGTGTTTGATATAGTGGACAATTTTTGTGAGCAAGTTGGGGATCCGTAGGATTTTTAAACAAAGATATGAATTTTTTGCAATTTTTCGAATTTCAGCACGACTCAGATTTTGGGTGCAAACTTACGGTGGGTCGGAGCTGGTGCAAACTTTTGCAGACCATCTTGTAAAGCTTGCTTTGCTCTATCGAATGGTGCCTTGGAATCCTGCAAAGACTATGAGGTGTATGACTTATCGCCGTTAGAAGTTAAGTGTAACAAGACTTATGTAACAACCTAATAAATAGAGACCGTTCATTTACAACTAACACGTAAACGCCGATTGTGCTCAAAGTGTCACTGCGATTAAAAAAAGTCTAGGGCAAAAAAGTCAATGACGCGCATTCTAACGTCATACAATAGCTACCGTGTCTTCAATCACGTAAACGAATTGTTGGAAAAAGTAAGTCCTAGCTGTTTTTTTGATTTTGTATTTTTTATATTTAGGCGTCACTTATTCTTGTGTAACATTTCAGCTTTTACTTTCTTTAGGACTCCATTAGTTAACCTGACAGGATTATCTTCGTCTTGTGCCACTCACTGAATGAGCAGACAGTTTCCATCTGAGCGTTTGGAATGAAAAATATAGGAGAAGTCTGAAAAGGCGTGAAAAGCGGGCTAAAAGTATTACTTATTTATTTATTATTCTTGCATGTTCTCAAAGAAGGAAAATTTATTTTCTATTCGGAGTTTGCTGCTCTTGTGAGTCTCTTCTACAACTTGGAATTCAGTTGGTCTTCTTCTAGCTCAAGCTCTCTTGGATCCGCTTTAACTTTGTCTAACTGTCTCAGTTTCGGTCTTCCTTTTGGTCTTTTTCCCGATTTATCTACTGACATGCTCGACCTGGTAATGTGTTTTTTTTCACTTCTTTTCACATGGCCGTACCATTAAAGTCGTTTCTCCTGCAACTTCTTAACAGGAGCGACCTTCATAATGGCTCGTACGGTGTAGTTTGTGACATGGTCCATCACTGTGGTGTCTATCGTCCATCGCAGCATTCTTGTTTCCATCGTACTAAGCTTGCGCTTCCTCAGAAAATCGCCGGGGGCAGGCGATCCGCAAACTCGCGCTTTTCTGCAGGCGGTTAGCAGAATTTTGGGGCGTGGTCAAACCTTCAGCGGGCGGTACTTGCTTTACTGTTGCATATTCTGCCAGCGGGCAGCAATACAGCATTTTCTGCGAGCGCTCGGCAAATAATTTCTTTCAGCGAGCGCTGGCCAAACTTTCAGCAAGCGCTCGGACTCTTTTAAAGCAGAATGGGCGTACGTCGAGCAAAGATGAGACTCTATGTGGCAGAGGTGTCATCGATGGTTTAATTACTCTAATTTCACGCGTACAAGGCGCGGGGTGGTCTTAGCTTTCATCGAGCTGCTCATCCGCCCCAACGTGTTTTAAGAAGCGATCCTTATGCCGCAAGATTCGTCAGGCAAAACGCAGCACGGTATGGGGTTCCTTTGGTTGCGAAATCCTTTATCGTGTTCGGGCTGGTCGATGAAAGCTAGGACCACCCCGCGCCTTGTACGCGTGAAAATAGGTTACCCGGGTTTGGGGTACCATCTTTCAACGGACTGTACTCTAGTGCAGTGCAGTCCTTCACAAAGACCCGTCAATTTTGGTGTTTTTGCGGAAAGTCCGCGAGAATGCCGGCACTGCGCCGCAACTAATCTATGAAAAAACCCCGATTGTTCTCCGAGCATTCGTCAAAAATTTCAACAAAATTCTTTCAAATATCTGCAGGCGAACCGCAAGAAAGCGCACTATTTTTCCGGTGCCCGCCTGCCTAGATTTCGCATGGCCGCCTGCCCTCGGCGATTATCATAGAATCGTTGTGCGTGATAGGCCAAATTCGCTGCCGTACATCGCAGTCGTTCGGATCATTGTAGATCATCTGCGACTTGAAGTATACTGGCATCCGTTTGTCACACATAATTCCTGTAAGGTATTTCCACTTTAACCAAGCTGCGTTTATTCTGTCGCATATCTCGTCTTCTAGCGTACCATCTGCAGAAACACGACTTCCTAAATATTTGGAGGTGATGTTCTTTATCAGGGTGTTTCCCATTTTGAAAGTTTCAGGCGACTCCGTATCCGTGGTCTCCATGACTTTTTCCTGCACCACTCCTCTGTTTTCCAACATGGCCTTTGAGATCTGCTCCAAACATCCCTTCTGATGATAAAGATCGGATCTAATCGTCGCTTATGCCAGAACACATCCTTAACCTCACTGCAACCGGCTTGTGGTGCGTAGGCCGTGACTACTCGTAATCTGCTTCCCATTTTCATTTTCAATCCTGATGCTCATAAGGCGGTTACTTACTCTATCCACATTGGTTATTTCCTTTCTCAATCTTTCGCAGACAACTATCCCTCGGCATTTTTGCCTAATTATCAACTGAGGTCCGAGTTTGCGAAGCGATGCAAAGAAGTGATAAAAACAGATTTTAAGGAGAGAAAAGTATCAGTAGTGTTTGACGCTAGAGGGAGTACCCTAATTTCACGCCTATAAGAGGCACCTTTTCCGCTTTTTCAAGCGTGCCGTTCAGCCGCCTCGTTGTGTTTCGGAAAACGAGAATTGTGCCGCACAGTACTACTTTCAGGCAGCACTGTATGTAGTTTTTTGGTCGCGAAGTCCTTCGGCGTGTCTGTGCTGTTCGAGTTTAGAAAAAAAAATCATACGCGTCCTATACGCGTGAAATTAGGGTAGTGTACGTCAGCCGAAGCCAGCTCAGAGCCCGCGGGGGTGGCGCTTTCACAAGCTGGATATCGTTTTTGGCCCGAAAAAGCAAAGGGGATCTTTATTCATCATTCCTTGTTGATGCTACTGTCCTATGAACTTAGATTCCAGCAATATGAAGATTCTGTGCTCCGATCGCTAGCCTGCCCGCAGGCGGGAATTTAAATCGCAATTCTTGTAAGAGGAAAATAACAAAATAGCTCGTTTTCAATGCACAAGTAACGACATGGCACCAAATTTGCTGTGTAGTTGGAGGACCATGAGCACAAAAAAAGTATGGAGAATTATGAGAAACTTATGTTAATTTAAAAAATGGTAAGTGTTTTTCGAAATTAGGTGGCTCCCGCGCCACCTGGGAGCCACCTGGGGTGGCTCCCTACTTCCCTTCACATAATTTCCCGGATTTCTTTACATAAATGTGGACTAGGTCGAGAGTATTACTATATGCTCAAATCCGCTTCCAAAACCACCAAGGCACCGCTTCGATACAGCCCCAAATAGGGTTCACAGCGTTCTGATCAGCCTCGGAAAGCGCGCTCCAATCACAATCGGTTACTGTAAATTGTAAAGTTTCGCAGCTAACTAATAAATGAGTGATATCTTAGATATATAAACGTCAAAGTTTGTGCAAATCTTGCAAATATGTTTGTTTATAGATTCCTTTGCGGATGAACCCATTGAGCTGAAACCTTGATGACCCGGGCTGGACCAGGAAAGCCAGGTAGTACTACTATAATAAGCGCTGAGGCCGCCCATCTTATTATTTGTGTATATCTGTTTGCAGGAACTTACAGGGGTCAAAAATAGGGTCAAAGGGAAAGTCGTAAGAAATTTTGGCTTCAAAGAGGATATCGTTTTCAAAATTCTAAAATGCCACCTCCTGCCGGGCCCTGATCCAGCTATAATTCCGTCATGCCGCGCTTCGACGGCATGACGGAATTATAGCTGCTCGCAATGGTTATTGGAGAAGGTCACTTACGAATTCACAATCTCTTTGACAGCCACGTCCACCTGCCTTTAAGTCACCTGAATAAGAACGATTATATCGCACCACTTGTCCTCCCTTTCGAGAATCGTCATGCTGATAAAAATCGTACAGCGCCTGGCTCCGACTGGATCAATTCAAAAGATTTGAAGATTCTTTCGCCACGTCTCATAAAAGCTTTGGCAAGGCTCTTCTTCATAACACCATGCATTAGCAGGAGAAACAAACGCTGGCCCAGTTTGACGAAGTGTGCGGAAAGATCGTCCACAGCTGAACGACGAAGATGATGTTTATAGGAGACAGAAGAGTGCCGCTCCCTTTATGACGAAGCATCCCGAATGCTCAAGCTACACGTACCTAAGTTGGGAAATTGATATGTTGAATGATTTAGCTCCAGAACTGAGCAAGAGGAAATGTGCAGCATGGGGAGCTTAAAAGATAATTGAGAATGTAATGAAAAGACCAAGGAAATCCGTCTATGCTACCATCCCTTCAGCCCTACGGTTATTCTTGCTTTGTCGTACTCCTAGGAAACATGGACGATGAGGAGCCAGGGTGAACACGCGGTTAGATCATCGAACGTTTTATTGAGAGAGCGGTGTTATGAATGAACCGACTCATGCAAATGAAGGATGGGTCAACAGTGCGTCAACGATTGAAAATCGGGACGCTACCGCATACGCCAAGCAGAACAAGATAAAATAGGCAAGACTCGTAATCCGTTTCGACGACGATCGGTGGACGAGGGCTGTGACAGACTGGACACCAATGGACATCAAACGCGAATGAGGAGCCGCCGATGCGATGTAGATATAATCACAAAGTCCTCTTCTAAAGTCTTTCAAAGCGTGCCAAGTGTTCCTGCAATACGCAAACAATGATAAACAATCGCTCGCGGTAAGAACGAATGGAGGCATCGCTGGTCCGCTCGTGCAACACGCTGAACAAGGAGCACACAGATGATACAAGTCGCATTTCTCTCAAAATTTCGCTTAGAAGTTTGATGAAAAATTGCCTTGACGACCAGACGAACTCGCTTACTATTGGTGCAGCCTTCGTGAATTTCCCAATGGTTTTCCAGTAGAATTTGGGTAGGGGCAAATTCGATACTCCAGGCATACTTTTCTTGTTTTTATTTCTAATGAATGACAAGCCAAAATTATCAAGGATGTTAGACTTTTATCTTGTACTATATGCTAAAAAAAGATTCCGTATACAGCAAGATAATGCCACAGCGCGCAGAAGTGCTATATAATACCTATGCAGTCAAGTTTCAGAATGGCTAGCATGCTCATGTAATCTCAACCCCGTGTAAAATCCCTGAGACATTTTCGTGCTATATATCATGATTGTAAATAATAGCAATTCACAAGACTGAAAGTGTTCCTACTAGATTAGCGAACAGTGCTCCAAAATAAAGTTGCCTAACAAAAGGATATTCCTGCCGACTACTATGAAGCTGCTTTCATTTTTTCACTAATAAGTATTGGTTGAACCTAAAATTTAGGCCCTTTTATTTAAGGTTCTTCCCAAATTTCCTCTTTGTGTAAGATGGATATATACATAAACTTGTTGTATGAAAAGGTTTTTAGAAACAAATGCAACTACTGTGTCAAACCCGAGCTTCATTCGCTGCTCTAATTTTTCGACTCTACAAAATTTTGGTGGACTTATCCGGCTAGCATGCATAACATAAAACTACAAAATGCGGGATTGGTAACACAAAAAATGCTTTTCAAGAACGAAATCAATCATTTTAAAACTTATTTGATACACAATACAGCTGGTATACAATCTATTCAACAAAAATTGCTTTACTTTCTGCTTGCTTAACTATTGTGCTTAGGTGGGAAAGAAATAATGTACAGTTTACGTTAAGCGAGAATTTTCTTGTATAACGCTATGAAGATGCAAAAATCAGCATACATTCTTGAACGTTTGCTGTCCTGAGCATCTTCTCTCTTGAACAGTCTGAGTTGAGCACCTTCTTTTTTGAAGAGGTGCTACTTGTACGTATGCATAGTGAATAAAAGCGTGACAGCAGTCGTCTTCCGCAAGTGATTTTTCGCGATTTGAAAAGTCGGAACAAAGACTTTCTGAGATGTGGGTCGAAAAGTGTCATAACCACCCTGCAATACAGACCTGTAATCTACGTTAGGTGTTCTCCTTATGTTATAAACTTGCTAATCCTTCTTTGCAAAATATTCAGATTTGCAAAGAAGGATTAGCAGACCCTTCTTTGCAAATCTGAATACCTCATCATTTTGTAAAAGGGTTCTCATTGTTAGATCCCCATACTTGTGATTTGAGTAAGTGTCCAGATTTTCGGGAAAAAACCGCCGTTTTCTACGGAACTTCATTGATTGTTCGGTGCTAGTTCAAATTGGTGAAATCTTTACACTCTCAATGCCATGAACGTGGACAGATGAGAGGGGGCGCGGAGAGGGGAGTATGGAAGGGGAAATTGGCTGTTGATTATAAGGTACCAATAAATTTCAAGTGCTTATATCAAAATCGAGCCATGAGAAAAGTCAGAGATATCGAAGCCGCTAAGGTAAGTCGCTTGCCGTAATTGAACTTTTCTTGCGAAAAACGGCTCCGCATCAACTGTACTGATTTTACGGTATGTATATCTCGTTTGTAATACAATGTGATGTCTCAATGAGGCAACACATCCGCGACAACGCCTTTCTGCTTCTAGATCAGAGATCTTGCAACGCTGAAGTGAAGAACCATCGATGGGTAGTATGGCTCGAAATGCTAGTGTTCTGGATGGATTACTACCTATATTCCTGGCCATAAGCCGGAAATCATGTCGTGAACTGCAATAGGTAAATCTTTTGAAAGCAACGATCCACCGATGGGTCGCAATGTCTGAAATGGCAGCACATGTGCGACCCAGCGGCAGGAATGTGTTGAAGATTTCAAGAGTCCACGATTTAAGCCACACGGCTCTTGCTTGCATATTATCTCTTCAATGACAATGACAAACTTGTCTTCAACATGACAGTATAATTTCACTACATCTGGTCTATGCAAAATTTGCAATGCCCCTGCAACGTTACAAACGATTCTTGAGTACGGCGAATTTAGTACAGAATGGATCACGATAAAACTTCTAGCTATTGAAGTACGCATCAAGTTCGTTGTGATGGGCATTTGATTTATAATTGAGCCCCCACATCTATCTATTAGGTTGTTCCGAAAGTTCTGTCGTTTCATTTTCGAAAATTTGTAACTTTGCGCTATCTCAACGGATTTGCATCCTTGTATTTCATTTGAAAGCGTATATTTCTCGCCTTTGAATACTTTTTCTCCTAGTTTCTGATACACATTGACTGCAGAGACAAAAATGGAAAAAGAAGACCATATAAACTTTTATCATTTTAAGTTAGGTCGCCAAAAGTCTGAAACGCTGCGGAAAAATTTGAAAACATAGTGCACAGGTTTTTGACCTATTCTTTGCAACCGTGAGAAGTTTGTGCTGTTTGGACGTCTCTGTGAAATGTTACGAAATTTGACTTTATTACAGAAAATGCCAAAACTAATCGATATGTTACTTTTCTTGAAAATCATTACTTTTCACAGACACATGCAAACAGCACAAACTTTTCATAGCTGTAAGGAGTAGGTCAAAAAATCCATGTACTCACGTTTTCAGAATTTCTCGCAGCTGTACAGATTTTTGGCGACCTAACTTAAAATAATCAAAGTTTATATGGCCTTCTTTGGCCCATTTTTATCTCTGCATTCAGTGTGTATTAGAAGCTAGAAAGGAAAGTATTCAAGAGCGAAAGAACTCTTTCAAATACAATTGCAGGGATGCGAATCCGCTGAGATTGCATAAAGTTACAAATTTTCAGAAATGAAACAACAGAACTTTTGGGACAACCTGGGACCTTTTTTGAAAATAAGCTCTCAAGTATGAATGAACTCACCCGTCCAAAGTATGTGCTAGTTCCCAGATCAAAGACAAGGCTAAGTAGCGCCATAGTCTTGAGTCGACTAGTTCACCCATATAAGTTTGCCAGATGATGTCGTTAGCGAAGAACATCTCTTGGACGAAGCTCTATTCAAATTATACTTTTATATGTTGCTATGCATTGACATTGATAATGCTACGTTTCTTGTAATGTCATCCTGGGGGCGAAAAGGGAAATTTACTCGATATCGATGGTTTCGTTTGTTGTAAACAGTGCGCAAACTGGAATATACCGAATACTATACGAAAATATTGTTATCTTCTTTTGGATGATTGTACAACAGATACTGGCGCGAATAATCAGCATCACAGCTTCGAATAACATAACGCGGTGGCTAAGGCACTCTGGCTACATTTATCCACCCCTCCATTACATTGAAATCCATAAGGCGAAAGGGTTGAGCAATCAGTGAGCAATATTATAATGCGTTTGTACTGAAGAAAAATAGCTGTAGATTTGACGAGGCAACCCTTCAAGTTTGAAGGATAACCTGTTTTTGCTCTTGCGCGCGTGTGCAAGACTGCTTCAGCCATTAGTTGTCTAGCTTGTTAGCTTGGCAGAAGGATGGCAGTGTCGAGCTGCAATTATGTGAAAGCGCAAGAAAGATATCGCACATTTGTACATGCAAATCCCTTAGTTTTCGGACAGAGTTGATGCAATTTGATCGTCGCGATTCAATCACCGCAATTTCCATTCATTTTCATTTAAAATTCAAAAATTCCGGGCTGTAAATGTATCAAACCGAAATGCAAGCTAGTCGGCATGCAATGAACTCGTAACAGTTGTGTTATCGCGATTGAATCGCGACGATTAAATCGCGTGAACTCCGCCCTGGGCCTTAGACATGTTCAACACATTGACGACCAGGTTTTCGCACAATTGACATGCTTAGACATAATCGTGGAATAAAAAAAGGAGGAACAAACTAAGGGAAGTTGTGAGAAACTTGTGTGATTGAAAGTTCTGATAAGCTTTTCTCTAACTATTCCTGCTATAGAGAAATGGAAAAATGAATCGTTTGCAATAACACGCATTGATATGGCTACAAACTTGGTTTATACATGCAATGGAGGATAAAAACAAATCATAAATATAAGAAAATCTCAAGTGAATGGTGAATGTGCCCAGCTTTCTCCCAAAATACTGCGGTAGTTCCCACTTCAATGCCAAGGTGTGTCAAAACTTCCAGTTTACACAAGTTTTCATAATTTATGCATAAATCTGTTCACCTTATACTCATTATTCATTTAACAATTCATTATTTCACTATATTTATTTACTATGTCCTATGTTCACTATATCGATCACAAATCTGGTTACAAAACTCTTCCTCCTCTTAGAGCCCGAAATAAAACGAGCAACTACTTCCAAGTGAACACGCTCTAATGGAAAGTTGCGATCAGGGGAGAAATCGAAAAAAAGCAAAAGTGGCGAAGACTTCAAAGGGAGTCATATTCCACGATCCTGCCAGACTCTGGTTCTCTTGTCTTAACTAGATCATATAGAGAAAAAAATAAGAGAAGCCTAAACCTGAAGAAAAACAGCAGAAACAACGGTTTAGAATACTCTTGGAACTCTTGAAACAGAGGATGCATCACGGTTTGACAGGACATCGCAGGTTTCTTGTATACCTTGGGTTGAAAGGTCGTTAGGTTTTATTAAGCTTGCTTGGACTCCGCTTGAGTACGTTGCCTTGAAATCGCATCAGATAAATTTGTTGGCATTTGGGTAAATTGTCAGAATCCGTGGGCCGCTGATACTTTCTCATTTATATTTTTTGACAAAAAAAAAACAACATTTTTGGGGCTTTCGGACAGGATTAGCAGTGATTTAGCGTGAATTTTAGTGAATAAAGAAGTTGACGAACTTACAATGTAGAACATTTTGGCGTTTTTTTTCTGAACCCCTTCCCTGTGCAGTAGCCTGAAGAGTGGATAATGTTCTATGTTAACTATTTAAAAGCGATTACCTTTGTCATAAGCCCTACTCAGTGGCGTACCCAGGATTTCGGCTCGGGGGGGGGGGGCGACAAAAATTTTTTTCTAAAGAAGGTGCGTGGCGTTAGCCACGCACTCCGAAAAATTTTTGGGGGTGCTTCCCAAAGTTTTTTCGGGTCCCCGACCACTAAAATCTGGACCCGAAAAAAATTTTTTTACAAGGCTAATTTGAATTTTTAAAAATTTTTAAAAATTATTTTAATTATTTACAAAAATAAACAAGTCACTTACACATTTTTATAACCCATATAAGTAACTTTCAAAAATTTCGCGACCCATTCTCGGGGGGGGGGGGCGCCCCCCCCCCCCCGTCCCCCCCCCTCGGTACGCCACTGGGGTGAGGGTGTAATGAGCTAACATAAGCCACTTTTCGACGTAAACATGTCTTACTTTTTAATTTTTTTTCAAAGAAAGAAGACAAACTTAGCTATTTAACAAGCGACAACTATCTACATAAAGCGACAGGTGATGCTTTCAATATTGCATATGTTAGAGCAGAGCGAGGGCAAGCAGAAACCGTCAGACAATTTCTCTTCGTTTGCGACAGCGAGGAAAGATCAAAAATTAGAAAGTCCCCATATTTTCGCATGCGGAGGAGGGCTCAAATAATCGGATTTTTGATTTGCTCGCAAAAATTTCTATGCAGCAAAAATAACCCGAATTCTCTTTAGCAGTGAAAAAACCTCAGTATAGGCTAATCAATGATGGCAACCAAACATGTCTGCCTATCCTCATTGGAAGCATTAGTAAGTCAACCTGGACGGTTTCGCAGAAAACCTTGCAGAATTCGAAATAATTTTTCTTCTCTTTTGCTTGCCATTATTACATGGCATACAGTGTATGTGTGATAGCCATAAACTCGGTTAATCAAACAAAATTTAATTTGTTCAAAGTTGTTGATTTTGAGAAAGTTATAAGATTTGAGAAAGTTATAAGATTTTAGATGAAGAATCGCAAATTCGACACACTCAACTTTTGAAACCACCTAGTGCGTGAGAAGTTCGTTACTCTTACTGATTTCAGTGCTTTGTTTCTTCCACGCAGTCGAGTCGGTCAACTGCTAGGACTCGGCACGGGAGTCCTATGATAGCATCCCAGTCTTGCAAGTAGGAGTTGCTTGCAATCGGGCTATTGCTTTATACTTTCCCTTCCATTATGGACGGATATGTACTGCCAAGTATTCCACTGTAAGCTCGTAAAAAGTAGAAAAACTGATACCAAGGATTAGTCTGAAAAGTTTTTCGGCGGTCATATGCTGTGGACTTGCTTACGGTCTCTTTTTGTCCACTCACGACTTTCTCGGTAGGTGGTAACGTGCTTCCTAGCGTAGCGCCTAGAAGAAGCGAGGTTTTGTAAATAGGGCCATGTGCTTTTGTGTATGATCGTGATGACCTTACATGGGGATTCGTCGGCTGTGATGCAACAGAAAATGGCGGTCGGGCAGGAGGCAGCAAAGGCTTGCCGCCTCTGCTTATGGAAGTACCTGAGGACCTTCAGACTTCCTCGCGCCTCTTATTACATCTTCGCACCTTTAGTCATGTAACATGACCTATGTCCGATTGTTCGTAAACTTTCAAGCATGACAAATACCAGTATAGGTTTTATGTTTAAAATTCATAGCAAATGTAGAGATTAGCCTAATTCAACTTCAAAGGCGCTATAAAAATATCAGATTTTTGAGTTGGTTTGAACGCATAACTTGATCGATCAATTCTTCAAGTCGGATTCTTGAACTAATTCTTGTAATTCTTTCTCATTTTAGTCATTCCAATTAAAGGCAAGGATTTTGAAGACTGTTAGCATACGTCTTTTATTTTATGGCAGACTTACTCCTTTCTGCTGCACGGATTTCAAAGAAAATCGCCCTAAACCCAATATTTCTTTAAGCTGAAACTTATTATGGCTGAGACTGGATAAAATTGCAAGAGTTCCAAATTCATCCAGAGTAAATTACTTTTCACGAAGATTTTCGTTTGATCTTCTTGCTTGTAAAGTAATCAAAGGTGCGAAGAGTGATTATAGGCGCGAGGATGTCTGCAGCTCCCCAGGCACTTCCAGAAGCAAAGGCGGCTAGCCCTTGCTGCCTCATGCCTGACGTCCACAGAAAATCCTCTTATGACATACCCTAACCTCACATTTTCTGCAATGTCGATAACGATCAACATTGCAACAGCAGTAGGGCCAGTGGCGTACCGAGGGGGGGGGGGGGCGCCCCCCCCCCGAGAATGGGTCGCGAAATTTTTAAAAGCTACTTATATGGGTTATAAAAATGTGCAAGTGACTTGTTTGTTTTTGTAAATATTAGGTTGGAAACTAAGTTTTGCAACTGGTCTCATAACTTCCCTCTCACTCAACATGGCGCACTAAAATTGTGCCACTGCGTTGGTTATTACCTAAGCTACAAGCGCAGCTGCTGTCCTACCAAATTCTGACGTCGCAGTGAGGGTTACGGTAGGTGTATGGTATGAAAGGGAAAAATTCAAAGTTTGACGGATTTGGCTGAAATTTGGCATAGGGCTGTTATCCGGCATGCTGATCACGAAAACGATAGTGAAATTGCGTGATAAGGGTTTTTTGTAGGATTACTGTAGGTATACGATATAGGGTCCCATCGTAAACAAGGAACGAGGCGTTGATTCAGCTAATAAATATGATATTCGTGTTTAGCAGGTCAAAAAACCTCAATATGTAAAAGGTCGGGAAATTTTGGGGTTCCGACTCCTTACTCATTGACGCCTGCCCCCAGTAGCCTTGCGTACAGCAACGCTTTCGAGATCATGAGGGCGCCAAATCTCGACTTGCCTCTCAATTTTATTTCTTTCTTGCTGAGCCGAATAAGTCAACCTCTAGCAACAATTAGCAGACGATTCCGGATTATTGCGGATGGTCTAGACTGCTAACAACATCATTTTGCATTGAAACCCCAAAAATTCCCAAAATTTACTAGTTTTCGAAATATACCTGAGATTTCTCTAATTCGTTATCAAAATGCAAAAAATTCTGGTCAAATGTAGCCCACATTACGCTCTACATACTGCCCAAATTTGAGTGCGCCACAACCAAAGAGAGTTGAGTTATGAAAGTAGTTGCAAAACTTAGTTTCCAACCTAATAATTAAAATAATTTTTAAAAATTTTTAAAAATTCAAATTAGCCTTGTAAAAAAATTTTTTCCGGGGGCGTGGCTGACGCCACGCCCCCTTTTTCCGGATTTTAGGGGTGGGGGACCCGCAAAAATTTTGATAAGCATCCCAAAAAATTTTTCGGAGTGCGTGGCTAACGCCACGCACCATCATTAGAAAATTTTTTTTCGCCCCCCCCCCCCGAGCCGAAATCCTGGGTACGCCACTGGCAATAATGTATCACTGATATACTGCTTACCTAAAAAGCATAAGAACCCAATCAAATTTAGATTTATTACTGGTGCTACACATAGTAGCATTAAACCGTTAGCAGTAGAGTTAAAAGTTATTTTTACCTTTATGAAAATTCGTTTCAAAAATTATCTAAATAATATCAAAATCAAAAATCATTATTTCATAGGATATTGGTCAATAGACAATATCAACAATACTGATAAGATAAAAAATATTACAACTAAGAACTTGAGTTTATATTCTGCAGATTTCTCTAATATGTTTACAAATCTACCCCACACATCATAAGAACAAACATAAAAAACATTGTCTCATTATGTTTCAAGAATGCAAATAAAAATACATAGCATACAATGGCTACAATAAAATCTATTACACCGATATTGCACATGCTAATTCAAATTATAGATATTATAACATAGAAGATCTAATATACTACGTTGATTATATCCTTGATAATAGCTTCTGCAGATTCAGCTTATACACATTTAAGCAAAAAACAGGTGTTCCTTAGAGAGGTAATTTTAGCCCTTTGTTGGCACATCTGACATTATCTTGGTACGAATATAGTTATTCCGCACATAATTATAGTAAACAGATTTTTCCCCTTAGATACATGGATGACTCATTAATTATACACAATTTTGAAGAGAATGAAATACATGAATTGATCAAACAAGTTTATAATAACAAACTAGAAATAGAAACAACTCATGTAAATAAAAACCATTGCAGTTACTTTGATCTAGACATCATGTTAGAAAACAATAACTTTATAACCAAGTTATATAACAAAACAGATAATTTTGACTTCAAAGTTAAACGATTTATACACTACACCTCAAATATTTCTATGCAAATCAAAAAAGCTACTATTTACACTGAAACACTTAGAACTGCTCGTACATGTACTTTCTTCTCAGATTTTCTTGAAAAGATTTTACAACTAAAAGAATATTTGGAATCAAACGGATATGACAAAGACACAATTTCGTCTAGTGTTTACAAGTGTTTACATAGAAACGATTTCATATTATATAAATATAATCTACACAATAATAATAATAATATCGAAATTTTCAAAAGTTTTTACGAATAGAACAAACTATACTATGTATCTCCATATACACTGAGAATGATTTATGTTCAATACAATCCATTATCATTTCATTCATAAACACACTAAACATGGTATACTTCATTTTGAATGTTATTAAAAAGTTATGTGGTTATATATAATAGAGCTCATATATTTATAGTGGAACTCTTGTATTATAAGATACATATTCTATATTAAAGTATATTCTTTTAGAGGTAAGTAATTCTATTACTATCACAGTTTTGATATAATAACTTAGCAATTTTTTTGAAACTTACATTTTAAAAAATTCATGTATATACTTTGCACTCCTTAATAGATTTACTTCTTATTATTGAAAATAAGGATGGTTTTACAGACCATCCTTCCTTACTGAGGAGTTCCGGGGAAGGTTCTGTAAATACTTTTACTCCGTCTAAGGGCAGGAACGAAACGGAGTTTTTGGTTATTTACACATTACATTAAAAAACTTTACTTCTCATTATTGATGACTGAGCAAGCACACCCGTCCTTCTTTTGGAAAGCGAGACGATGGATCAACGCAATATTTTCAAGATCAGTCATTCATTCAGTCATTCACTATTCACTACAAATCATGTAAATTAATGACACTTACCACTCAGTATCCGTTTAAATGCAACCGACTATGTGATCATCTTTAACTGGAGGTTTTAGAGGAGCTCACTTCTCCAGCGGGAAGAACGGGAATGCTGATAATGGATAGAAAATTATCACAGGTGGTATCGATACTTATCATTGTCGATATCCTGCTCTTGCAATCTTCATTGACAAGCAGGGGTGATTCACTTGTTAAATCAGTTCGATATAATAGGTTTTCTGAAGATATTAAGCTACAGATGTAGTTTCCTCTCTGGAGAGTTTAATGGGGATGTTGATAAATAATAAAGCATTTGTTTGAGCTTCTTTTAAACCTTGCCGATTTCCTGCTTACTCAGTCACGCGGACACTCTAGCTGACATAAAAGGGTGGACAGCAATAGAGGGTAAAGTTACATTAACTAATGCTTGAAAATGCAAAGGAATCTTATATAGATTGTGGCACACAGTTTTGCTTCTGAGAATTTAAGGGCAGTAATATTGGATATGAAGATTTATTGACATTCTAAGAAAGGGTGTTTCTAATCTTTCGGCTGCAGTCATTTTAGCAGAGTAGGCATGCATAGGATATCTTCCATATGAAACATCAAAGGTAATTTGCAATTTGTGGATTGAAGAAAAGTCAAAAAGCGGTACTTTGTTAGGAAAATCTTCCTGCGGTTTCTTTCCACAAAGAAAAATGCCTTTGAGGGTAAGAAAGACAAACGGTAAGAAGGAGGTGGGAAGAGGAGCGTGAGGAGTTTATTACGTAGGAGAACTTTCCATTAGGTTGTCTCGAAAGTTCTGGGACATTTTTAAATGAGTTCTGCTATCTCGAAACTAATGCATGTACATCAGAGGTACCATTCGATAGAGCAAAGCAAGCTCTACCAGAAGCTATGCAAAGGTTTGCATCAGCTTCGACCCAGCGTAAGTTTGCATCCAGAATCGAGTAGTACTGAAGGCTCGATGCGAAAAATTCATAGCATCGTTCAAATAAATCCTACGAATTTCCAAGTTGCTCATGCAGCTTGGGAATTCGTAGGAAGCGGAGAGCTGGTGCGCCCGACGCTGCAGTTGATAAGATTTGTACATGCTGAAATAGGAGACACTGTTTATTGTCGCCCACAATGTTGCGGAATGATGCTACACACTTCAACGTAAGCGCATATGCACGGCGGTTCACGACACTGGGCTTGAACCGTGTATATGCAAGACTGGGCGCCGCTGCGTACGGCAATGGTAGTTTGTGCACGTGAGAGGCAGCAGATAGCAAGAGGAAGAAAAGAGCGCTCGATTAAAAAGACGGACGATATGTACGCGCTTTGCATGCAAGAAAAAAACTCAGAATGAGACTTGCTGCTAATTGTCACTCTCATTTGAACAAATGATCTGAAGCCCTTCAGTTCCTAGATTTACGTAAATGAATCAATAAATCGATAGAAAGCCCCAGCGAATTGTGGTGGAAAGTAGCCTATGTTCTACGCCGTGGCTTTTTCATATGGAAGCAAAATTCAGCTAAATCTGTAATCTGTAATTGCTAAGTATGAAGATTTCTTGCAGAGATAAGCATTTCTTGAAGCTCTTTCATAGAACCTAAAAAATTGATTTACATTTATAGAAGTGTTTATTCTACTCAGAAAAAATAATAATGAACATTAGTTTCCATGTTTCGCTTTCTTTAAACCTGGGCATCGTATGTATTCTTCAAGTGTTCTGAGCCACACAGGTTTTTTAGATGGTCTTTATTATCCAATCACGGCCTAACGTTTCGACGCCTTCGTCTTCCTCAGAGGCCTGAAAGTGGTTCAAAACGTCATCCGTGACTCCAAGCCACCCCATCTAAAAAACCTGTGTGGCTCAGAACACTTGAAGAATAATGGACATTATTTTTACAAAGAAAAGCCTGAAGACATTTCAAATCATCAAAAAGCCGATTCACATTCAGCACAATAAGGCAATTTTCAGCTTGGAAAGAGCATTTCAAGCTGAACATAAACTCTCCGTTTATATACTAACACGTAATATATCAAAGTGCAGTTACAGATCTTCCTTGAGTTAAGCACCTTCTTTCCTTTATCTGCACTGCGGGCATAGTGGTAGGTGACACTGTTACAACAGTTCTTGGTTGCGTGTAGGGTTTTGAGCATCCGAAAAGGCGAAGAAGAGAATTCCTAATATGTGAATCGCAAAGTGACATGACCACTCTGAAAGGACAAAATTTTGTAATTGCTCGGCAGTAGTGCTTACCTTGCCACCTCTAGCAAACATTTTCGTTCGCCTTCAAACTTTTGGTATCAGCGTACATTTAGCAATTACTTGTACTAGTTCCGATTAGGAAAGAAAAAGAAAGTAGTTTTACTCAGAGAAAAAAACTGTTTTCAAACTGTGTTTTAACGATTTGTCAAAATGATTGCAAAAGGACTTCTCAAAGCCACTTTTCAAGCAACGGGGTAGAAAGATGCGAAAGAAAAAAATAGGAAGGTTTTTGTCGCATTATCTGGTATGAAAAATATGAGTAGTTCGAAAGTTCTGTCGTACCCCTCGCTATTGGAACAGATTTGTTTATCGTGCATAATATACAGATAAACACCTTCTACTTTGTAGTATCACTTTAACGGTCTCTTACATACACTGGAAGCAGAGATAAAATTGGATGAAGTAGGTTAAAGCTTCGATCATTTTATTATGCTGTTTAAGCTCTCTCTCTTTCTCTCTCTCTCTCTGTGAAAGTTATAAATTTTGCGTTTGCCAGAGAATTGTCGAAACTAATTGAATTGTGAACTATTCTAAAAGTCATAGCTTCTCACAAAAACATCAGATCAGCACAAACTTTTTCGGTTGCAAAGAGTATGTCGAAAACTTAAGTACTGAGTATTCAGATTTCAGATTTCACGAGATTTCAGATTTTTTCACGGCGTTCCAGATTTTTAATGACAGAACTCAAAGTGAACAAACCTTACATGTTCTTCCATTTCAATTTTTATTCTTGTAGTCCGTGTGAGAAAGAAGCTAGGCAAGAAAGCATTTGAAAGCAAAAGACCTTATTCTTACTAATGAAACACAAGCAAGCACCATTGAGATAGCTCAATTTACAGATTCTGAGAAACGGCAGAACTTTTGGACCGATTTAATAATAATATTTGAGGCAGCCGTTTGCTAAGATGTTAAGGCAAAATCGAGTAGAAAGCTTCAATATTTTACCTGCATTTTTTTCTAAGCGAAGTTATGAGCATCCTTTAAGCAAGACTTGCACTTTCAAAGACTTTTTGATGTTTACAACAGCGCTAGTACTTTTATATTACTTCTCGCCAAAAAGTCGCTGTAACACCATTTATTTTCTGACATTTTTTCGAGCAGATTTTCACACAATCTAAACTCCTATACTAAGCAGTATACATATTTTTCAATATATACAAGACTTTTGATGTTTTTTTCAGAAAGCAGACGATGAAGCCAGATATACAGAGCTCAACTCAATCTGTCTACCTAAAGCAGCAAGCCTAACAACCAAGCCAGAATGATGCACCCCATCTCATGATTATGCATTGCTCATTTGTTTCCTCAAGACTTCCTCAAAATATCGCCGGGTGTAGGTGGTCACCGGACAATGCGCGTATTAGATTTTTGGCATCTGCTCGCAAAATATTGAAGAGCTGGACGCGCAATTTCCCATGCCCCTTGTTAATCTCTTGTTTGATCTTATTTGTTTTAGAAAGGTTGCTGCTTCTTCGTTGGGTCAAAAAATCAGCAGGAGTCGATGCAAAAGCTCGTGAACAATTTTGCAAGATTCTGCGAGCAGAGCGAAAAATCAGTCACCTGTCTTTCCGAGGCCTACCCTCGGCACTTGTTTTAGTGCTTGTCAAGTTCCCAAATGAGTAAAAAGAAGCAAAGAAAGTTCATTTTCACTCAATGATCGGACAATGCGCGGGTTCTACAGCTAATATATTTTTAGTTGTTTCTGCATAGTTGCTCCATTTGGTGAATGATGTGATCCATCTCGAAAAAAAACCGACAGATTTAGTTAGACGCAATGCGACCATTCGCACTCTCTTCAATAGTATGCAGTTCACAACCTTATCCGTTCAGTAGGACAGAAGGAATCACTGTAGAAGCAAAACATTCAATATCCTAACACAAAGCAGACGTATTACTACAACTTGAAATGCAAGTGAAGTAAATTTTCGTTGCGTTAACATACGCAGAAAGTAATTATTATGCGCAATGAAATTTATAAACTCACACTCCTCTTAATCTCTCACTAGAAACTAGTAGACCAAAGTGTGATGTAAAAAAGTCTCAAATAGTAGATACTTGCCCGTCTAAAGTATGTGCGAGCTCCCAAATCAAGGACAAGGCTAAGTAGCGCCACAACCTAGAGTCGACTAGATCACCCATATAAGTCTGCCAAATGATGTCGTTAGCGAAGAACATCTCTTGCACGAAGCTCTGCAAAATAGGATTTGAATGCTTGAATGTTGCAAGAATTTTTGAAATTCAGATTATAGAATCCGACCGTTGTTTACCCAATCTCACAAGTGTAGGCGAATTATCCTTTTCTTTGAACCATCCGCATAATTCCTCTGCGACTGCGGCGGCATAGCTTTGAGAGACCAAAATTTTCGAGAAATTGTTTTAAACTATGCGTAACAAGAAGGTCAGGGAATTGCTTTTTCAGCAAATGTCGGTTCTGAGAGGGACCGTCACTTGAGATTTCAAATCAACCATTTTTATGGAAAAAAGAGAAGAACTTTTGTAGTGTATGTATTGAAGTACTCAGACCGAAGAATGGTTGGGATCTATGTCGTTTAAAAGTCTTTATTACTGGTGAGATAGAGCTGCGATCATCGTGTTATAATGTATGTCCCTGCCAACTTCCCATAGGTACCTTCGCGATACATCCGCGCGCGAGCTTAGGATGCCTTCCTGCGCTTCTCGTTCAGGTCTTTGATGGAAGATTTCGGGTATTCTTGCTTGTTTGATTTTTGTAAAACCTCTATGTTTTATGTATAAGCGATCAAGAAATAGCAGGTAACGAATTTGCATATGCCTTGGTAGTCGCTGATCTTAATCTTTCCAATCTTGAGTGATTTCCTTTCTTAAACAATATTTGAAATCTGTGAGAATTCAGAGTGATAATTCCTATGTTCTAAGCATCCAACCGAGCCTTGTGAAGGCTTGTGATAAGCCAATACATTATTCGTTGCATTTCGTTACTTCTGAGAATCATGCTCAAAGAAGAGAAGCTCAAATGATTTCCTTTTTATCGTGCTGCTATTTTTACATTTACTAAAGATCGGTTCATAATTTCACGAACACCCCATATTTTGCAGTTTCTGCAAGAAACTATTGGCATCGTGTGAAAGAGCTAGCCGAAAACAGTATAAGCACAACAGAACGAAAATTGGTGCCAATCTTGGAAAAGCATTGTGCGCTAAACACATTTTTGAGCGGTACATATTTTTATGCGAACATATTAAGCAGAGCTCCTTTTCAACTTAACGCCGCAACCTTTGACATTCATTCATGTAAGACGACGGTCTCAAAGTCTGCCACTATACGCTGGACCTAATAAAGTTAGGTAGGGGGGCTTGGGCTTTACTCTACTTCCATTGCTCGAGATGACTGCGCCCCAAGTCGCTTCAAAAATGCCTGCTTTATTGAGATTCAGACCTTTATCTAGCTCTTGCGATTGAGGGATGAAGGATTATTGAATGTGCCGTACAAAGCTCAAAAATATTCATGTAATTGTCCTAGCTACCAACCTAATCCCAAACTCACCATAGGTTGGCACACTTTTGAGCCTTAAAACTCGGATTCCGCACTCCGCAAAGTTCTGTAATGTTGCAAGCACATCGCAAACATGGTTTTTTATATGATTTACTGAGTTCTGTATATTGATCAAAAAATCAAACATAGAGCACTTTCTTCCCACCACGCACTCGACGTACAACAAATGAATAAGCAATTCAACGCAAGCATGCTTTTTTTGCTTTCTAGCTCCGATTTTTGAGAAAAGCTTCTGCGGGAAATTCGAAAAATTTAGCACAGATATGTTATCATAGAAACGATGCATTTGTCTCATCACAGAATTTTGCGGAGTGGGAGGCAAAGTTTTGAGGCCCGAAAGTGTGCCACCCTTATTATCGCGAAGACGCGATCTGTACTTTACATTCTCATACAGTACAGTCAACATCATGCTTATCGCCGTCGCCACCTTGCTCGTGAAAAACCGTGATACGAAGCGAGAGCTTTTAAACGAAGAGATCTCACAAAGACATGAAGCTGGAGAAAGAGCAACATCGGCGTCTCTCAAAACAAAGATGGCCATGAACCTATATAAACTGCGGCGTGGCGATCAGAGACAGTGCGAATGATTTCCACATCTTTGGTTTCTTCCCTTTGCGATTGACAATCTTTTTTAATGTGTTTGTATTATTTCTTCGTTTTTCTCCTTGTGAATTCATTTTTCTCTGCGATTGCAATATGTATATTTCATCAGTGGTGCTAACTCGTCTCCCATAGTTTGTTTGCAATCAATTTGTTGGCTTTATATTTTTCGCATGTCATTCGTTTTAATGCCTTGAATAGCACTCAGTATTTGCCTTATCGTGTGCCTTGCCGTGTTATTGTGAAATGTAAAGTTTCGAATAAAGGGTTTAATTACCCAGGTTTGAGGTTACCGCGTGGCAAAACGAGTGGTCGGGACAACTGCGCCCACTCCTTACACCTATGATGTTGGGACATGTTGGGACTGGTGTGGTCGCTGGGACGATTACATCGATATTTTTGAGCGTTGAACCACAAATTTAATGAATTCTCGTCTCTCAACCCTTATAAGTTGGATGAAAATCTGAAATCTTAATAAAGCAGGCATTTTTGAAGCCTCCTTGGTGCGCAGCCATTTCGAGCTGTAAAAATAGAGTAAAGTTCTCTTTTTCAAAATTTATTCAGTCCAGCGCATAGTGGTGTCTCAGACTTTGAGATTGTAGCCTTACATGAAAGTTTGCATGTCAAAGGTTGCAGGTTAAGCGAAGAAAGCGCTCTGATTGTATAAATATGAACCCATCAAAAATATGTTTGGCGCACAATGTTGTCCAAGATTAACACCGGTTCTTAATTTGTAGCACATATACTGTTTTCGACCACGCTCTTTCACGTGGTGCCAATGGTTTCTTGCATTTCTTTTGAAAAGATTGAGAAACAGCAAAATATAGGGTGTTCGTGTGATTTTGAACTGGTCTTAGCATTAGGAGTTCTAAACATGCATTTATTGATTTCATCATTGAGAGTTGTATTTGCGCATTCCATCTTCTTATACAGGGTGTCCCAAAATAAGTATATATTGTTTGACAGTTAATATCTCTCTTTCCAAGAGTATTTTACCTACTCTAAGGTAGGTAGAACATTTCGTAGAGCTGGCTCTAACTTTGATTTACAGTATGGATCAAACCACCGATTTCTCTCCATCGCTGTAGTAGGATGATGGTAGGAATTAATGGCTTGCGGTGCTATTGTGGATCAGTGGTGTTTCAAAAAAGCTTCCAAAAATTCTGAAAGTGGTGTACCAGGAATTCTCACGCGCTCTGATTTCGCTACTCAACTTTTTAATAGTTTGTAAGCTTTTCAAAGGGTGTGATCATAATTTTAAAGCTATTTAAAGTCAGCTATTACGATCTATCTGGCATGAGTTACGAAGGAAGCATTGTGGTCAAATGCAAAGTTCATATCTGGGCTCAGCAACTTCAATTAGCCTAAGATTTTATTGCATGATTTTCTTTCTAAGGCGAACTAGGAATTAATGATTCGAAACCCATCCCGAATTCTCGTAATTCCACAATAATGAACAGATAACGTTGATTATCCACGCTGTAACTTTGAGTTGAATCTAGCTCTACAGAATGGTACCTAAGGTAAGCAAAAGAATCTTAGTGAACAGAGATATCAACGATCAATGTGCGTATGCGGGTACGTATGTATCAAAAAGAAAATTTCATTTTTGAATCGATCCGGATAAAAGTTGGCACACATACACTTCGGTGGGACGAGGGGGGGTCGTAGGATACCTTTCGTTGTCGATTTTATTGCTTTTCGTAGTTTTTCGTAAAGTTTGACCTATGCGGCTAAGAGCTGGATAGGGGTAATTGAGCATCCTGGTTACAAATAGAATATTCTCAATTATGATCTTATCACCTTAATTAATGTTATCAATTTTTTTGCAAAGTCCGACCTGTGGGGCTGGTATTTGGCACAATAGGGTAATTGAGCATACTAATCATGAATACACTATTATTTTTCAAAACTGTTGATTGCTTCTGTCGTACTTTTTGCAAAGTTCGAGCTAGGGGGCTGAGAATTGCCGGGTATGTGAGTAAGCAAGCATGCTGATTACTAATACAGCGAGGGAACTGGCATGTAAAAATCGGCACAAAAAGATTGTACAGGCATACGAATGGGATTTTTACCATAGTGTTTTAACAGGGCAAGGCGGAGCTTGGACCAGCTAGTTCTTGCGTAAGCTTCTCCCAAAACAGATTTAAAGTTTCCAGTTCCTCTTTCCAGTTTAAAAATGCATGGATGCTTTGTCACTACCAAGTTAATGAGAAACAATAAGTCGAGCGCAGCGTGTGTACCGCAGAGGTATCTGGGAAGCTGGCACGAGCACACAATACAGCACCAATGGATTTGCACATGAATTCAGATGTTGTCAGGGTTTTTCATGTAGAGGTTTTGAAAGAGTAAGCTAATGTTTAAGTTAACATATCTTCCGTGCGCTTGGCCTTATCTTGGCTTCGCATGATGGGCACATACAACGCACTTATGGTTCACCAAACCAATTTTCAAATTGCTTCAAAATTATTAGATCGCTCCATAATTTCGTAGTGTTTTTATAAGCATACGAAATCACCAACCTACAGCAAAATTCAATCAAAATTATGTTCTTCGTCGTAGCACACGATCTTTTGGCACATTCTCGATAGCTTCCCATATTTAAGTTTTCAAACGGCAGCTTGCCGGGTCTCAAGGAGGTCATCTGTTCAGCGGTCAAACTACTTTTTGAAATCGAGACATGCATCATTTATGAGGGTTTTTAAAGAACGGATCAAATGATAATCTGATAAAGCGAGATTCGGAAAGTACGATGGGTGCTGAATTACCTTCTAGTCAAATCATGCGGGGCAGTTTTGACAACGTTTGTCGTATGAGGCCATGTTTTGTCTTGCAGAAAAACTCACTGACCTGTCTGTTAGGCTTTTTCTGTGGTAGGACCTGTTAAGACGGTGCAGTTGGATTGCTCACGGTAAGCTTGATTATCACCTACTTGCACAGCAATTTTCACTGCGGGGCGTCCCATATTCCGTAATCGACAAAAAAACTTGTCAAAAGTGTTTCTTTTCGTAAGGAATAATGCGCGAATGTTGAAGTTGCTCCTTTTTGCTCAGGGCTTCCATCTTTGGAAGCTAAGAAATCCGAGTGGATTAGTTTTCTACCGGAATCAGTAGACTGTTCTGAAGAGCACAGTCAGCCCTTGCAAACGGTATACTCGCCTTGCCGCAAATCAACCGCTCCTCAAAGATTTGAGGGCGAAAATGAAAACGTTACGAACTTATGGAACTAAATAATATAATACATCATTTGAAATAGTACTGAAGTGAAAAATATGTATATATGTGCAGGGAAAGTCTTCAAAAATCAATCTTATTTTGTTTTATGTCAACGACAGAACTATAACTCCTTTTTGATGGCTGGCATTCTAAATTTGCCGTACAACATAAAGTATTTGTCTAAGTGCCTTATATTGGTATCAGCCTTACAGGATTGTGCTGCTGGGATCAGCCGTTGTTCATTTCAGCACAAGAAAGCGGTCAGTTTTTCCGGTCGGTTCTTGACTAACAGAAGTACCCAACAACGCACTTAGTGATTTACCAGGAGCAGCCCACAGTATTAGAGGATAAAAGAAAGCACACAATAGGTCCTTAGCACTTATTGAGGAGAGTGGAGTTTCTTTGAAATATAGGGAGTATGTAATTTGGCGTTTGGCGTGCTTACCATATAAAAAATCTTGGCGTTCTTTTCTGAACCCCTTCCCTGCGCAGTGGTCTGCAACAGATTACTTCAATACTTAATGAAAATGTTGAAGTTTAGAATTACTTTTGTCACAATCCCTATTGCTGTGATAATATTGATAAAGAACGATGTTCCAGAAAATGCGAGGATAGGATATGTCATAAGAGGATTTTCATCAGCTTCACAGCCAACAAATCCCCATGTGAGGTCATCACGATCATACACAAATGCGCATGGTCCTGTTCACAAAACATCGGTTGTTCCATACTTGAAAGAAAAGAGCGCATTACACTTCTTACCTAGGAAGTCGTGCGTGGACAAAAAGATACCATAAGCGAGGCCACAACATATGACCACCTAAAATAGCTTGTTCGTTTAAGCTTGTTTAGTGCTCTATAGAAAGCGTCGTTCAATGTTTATGTTTACAGCCCTTACAATGGAATACTTGGTAGTGCATATCCGGTTATATTGGAACGGAAAAAACAGAGCTAGAGCGCGATTGCAAGCAACTCCCACTTGCAAAACTGGAATGCTATCATAAAAGACTCCTGTGCCAAGTCCCAACAGTTGACCGACTCGATTGCGTGGAGGGAACAATGCACTGTAAATGTGAAAGCGTTTGAAATGACGAAAATTTTCTAGTTTGATGGCAGCTACACTCAGTAGCTTTCCCTGCAATTGACACAACTTTCATTGAACTCTTGCTGCACCAAAGATTCAATTGAAACAAGGTGGATGAGACTGCAAATCTGGAAAGCAACGGCAAAGTTTACGGAGGCATCAGTTCGAAGGCAGTAGATTGGCAGTTTTGGAAAAGCTGAGTCTTTCATCTAGATAGCGATAAGATATCGTCGTATTTCCAAATTTTGTTAGAGAAATTGCAAAAATTTCGTTTCGTTCTTGCCTTGAAACGGGATAAAAAGACCCTGCAGTTTTCCGAAACTCCAAAAGTAGGGAAGACCTTTAGATCTTATTGTAGGCTGCTGCATGACGAGTTGCGGCCGCAGAGTGATGAGGCACAGGATTTACAAATGGTGAAGATACGCGCGCGCCGCATTTGGCGCTCTCTCAATTAATGTTGTTTTTGTACCTTGCAATAACATTTGAGCTGGCGCAAAAATAATGTTTGTTTTTCTAGGCCTGTTCTCCAAACACGTTTCTTCCCCCCCAAACTCTTTTTTTAGTAAGGTTGCCTATCGTTGGAAAGCTTTCTTCATGTACCTTTCTTACAGTAATGCAATTAGGCTTCTATCCTCATAAGTAAGAATTTCACCAACGTTTTGCACAGCCGCGCTCAAAATTGAGATTACATTGCCTTTTCTCCGTCACAACTCTGACGCAAATGAAAGAATTTCCTTGAAAAAGTAGTTACTGTATGGGATGAATATCGTTCATCTACTGCATGCATAAATAAATTTTCGAAAATATCTGGGCTGAGAAATCGATGCCCCGAAATACACAGTGTTCCAAGAGTATGTATACACTGTTTGATCGTTGATATCTTCCCAAGAATTCTTTTGCCTACCCCTAAGCACCATTTTGTAAAGCTGGTTTCATCTTAGACTTACAGTTTGGAGCGCACGGATCCTTCTTCACTACTGTAAGTTTACGGTAGGGAATTTCAGCTTATGGCGTCATTGCGGATTTACTGTGTTTCAAAAAAGCCTCCAAAATTTCTGAGAAACGGTGTACTACGGTTTTCAAGCTCGTTGATTTTAGCAAAATTTTTCTGCAGTTTACAGAAATCTTAAAATAGTGTAATCACGGTTTTATGGAGTCTTGTAAGATAAAAACAGCTACTGTGGTCTACCTGGCATAACTTATGAAAGAAGCACTGCGGTAAAGTGCAAACATCATTTTTGATTCTAGCGGCTTCAATTGATCTAGCATAAAAGTTTTCTGGTTGTTCGGCTTGCTTTCTGAGGGGAAAAAGGATCTTTGATGGCTCACAACCCTTCTCGAAATTTCTACCGTAATCCTACAGTAATGAAGAACGACCTACGATTCGCTCCATATTGTCTAAGTTGAAGTCAGCTCTACAAAATGGTGCTTAGAAGTAAGCAAAAGACTTCTTGGGAAAAATATCAACGATCAAACAGTGTATACATACTTTTGGGACACCCTCTAGATACCTTGCTGCTTATTCCATAAGTCAAAAACTTCTCAAGCTCAAGACAATCCTTCGCTAATTTGTAGATTAAAAACAGGCATCTTGCCCACAATCTTTACAGAAAAGTTATTCATTTGCACAAAGAGTCAAAATTTTCATAATTTGGGACTTTCAGTATTACCAAAATAGGCTCAAAAAGTAAACAATTTCAACTTTTTCAATCTTTTTGCAGAACTCCCTCGTTAAAGTCCTTTTTAAAGACCGTGTATTAGTGGCTTTTTTTATCCTGGCGTCTTTTTCTTTCCGGTTACTCCCGGTCTGCAACTCTTGTAAGTCTCCTCCATAGTTCGCGGTCAAGGGCTTGTTTTTCTTCGATCTTAAGTTCTCTCAGACCCGCTTTAATCTCATCCGACCATCTCATCTTCAGCCTTCTTCTAGGTCTCTTTTTTGGTACATCTTCTGAAGTGGCGGACCTGGTAATGTGGCCTTCTTCTCCTCTTTTTACATGGCCTTACATCAGTCTTTTCTCTTCCATCTTTTGGTTATTGGAGCTACCTTCAACGTGGCACGTACGGTGTCATTGGTGGCGCGGTCCAGCATGGTGAAGCCCATCGTCTATCGAAGCATTCTTGTCTCCATTACACTCATCTTTCGTTAGTCTTTTCGCGTGCATGGCTAACATTCGCTACCGTATAGAGCGGTAAATCGAATCACTGTGTGATTCATCTGCGTCTTCAGGTGCAGCGGCATCGCCTGTCACACGATTCCTGTGAGTTTTCTCCACTTCAACCAAGCTACGCTTATTCTGGCGGATATCGCGTGCCATCGGAGGTGATGTGACTTCCTAGATAATTGAAGGCCGTGGTCTTCTCGATCGGTGTGTCTTCGATCTGGATTGTTCCGGGTGTTTGGACTCCCAGTTCCATGTACTCTGTCTTTATTGATCTTCGGGCCATGCTGCTTTAACTGGGCTGTCCACATCTGCATGTCCGCCTCTAACTCCTTTCTGCTTCTTGCCATCAGGATCACATCATCTGTGTACATGATAGCCCATGGTGGTCGACGGATGAAGTGTCTGACTATCGCATCGATAAACGTGGTGAACAGTAGGGGGGAGAGTACAGGCCCTTGGTGTACACCAGCGCTTATCTGGAAGTCTTCCGATCGTCCCGCTGCTGACTGCACGTAACTGGAGGCGCCTCGGTGTATCATTCATATCTATTGATCATACTTTTCTGGTACCATGTGCTTTCGCAGTGCCCACCATACTCAGACAATGGCATCGGAAATTTTGCGGCCTCAAAGCCTATTACATGGCGCGCCGCGGCCATATATATATCTTACCGGAAACGTAGCGGCTCAACCACATCATTTGACGGGCCGCGGGCCTTTTATAGGCTGGACTTTTTACACACTGTAGGTTAAGGCGCAAACCGCGTGATGTACGCCGCAACGGTGCTACCCTAAGTGTCTACAAGGTTGGATATCACTTCTCGGATTTGATACTTTCTGACAGAGTTGGATTTCTATATTTACGAAGTGAACTTCAACAGTCGGACGAGTGTCATCAAGGACATTGAATGATGTCGACAAATGAGCAAACAAGCTCGATTTGCACTCAAATCGTCATAGTGAAAAACAGGCGAAAAGGTTCATTCACTTTTCCTAGGTCTTGCAAGTATGCTAATAAAGTCATATATAGGCGCTTAACGGGCACTCACAGGATGCGCCGGCGGTCACTTATCGGGTCCAGTATTGGTTTACCGGAGCTCGCGGCATGGATGATTGGTGGTCGGACAAGAACCCGCGAATTTTCCGATGCAAATGTCTGAGTATGTACTATGTGCTACCTTGTCGAATGCCTTTTCCAGGTCCAAGAATGCAGTATGCAACTCACATTGCTTCTCCCTGTTCTTTCCATCATTTTTCTGACTGTATGACTGCCATCTGTCGTACTGCAGCCTTTCAGGAATCCTCATTGGTTTGGTGCCAACTCCACTATACTTCGTAATCTCGTCTCTAGTATTCTTTCGAAGATCTTCAGTGTGTGGCACATAAGCCGGATGGTCGCCTTTCTTCGTCCGTAATGGTACCGTCGTGCTTCTGTACCAGTCGCTTGGCATGGTCTTAGATTTTACTATCTGGTTTAGAAGTCGCGTTAGTCACGATTCTCCAGCTTCTCCACAACTCTTCCTAAACTCGTTGGAGTTTAGGAAGAGTTGTGGAGAAGAGTCAACGTCGTTCATCTGGGCCTGTTGTCTTGCCGCTTTTCGTCTTCATTATCGCAATGCGGACTTCTTTTTCGGTGATCGTCGGCACTGGTCCGTGAATTGGTTCAGCTGGCTTCGTCGATGTACATATAACTTGCGGACGCCATCTCAACGAAGCGCGCTCGTCATCTTTCATTTATCTCCTGTGGTCTTCGCAGCATTCTCCCGCGTGCATCTTTGATGCAGTAGAAGTGTTCTATGTCATTTGCGGCGTTTCTGCTTCTCGCGTACTCCTTCGTGACTGTGCAGCTTCCTGTACAGCTCCGTTACGTACGTTTTCTTCGCGTCTCTGACGTTTCTCTTTGTCGCACGTTTCGTAGGTATCTCTAATGGTCATTTTCTGTCCGGGTCTTCTGCCATATTTTGTAGGCTACTTTCTTATTCTTTATTACGAGCTGTACTTCGTCGCTCCACCACCAAGTTTCCTTGTTGATTCTCGCTCTCCCGGGTTTCGTACGCCCCAATAGACCTCCAGCTGTATGGTAGACGTTGTCCTTCAGATGCTTCCAAAAGTGTTCTGGATCGTCATCTTATTCTGGCAGAGTAGATTCCATTGCTGCTCTGGTGCGAGTGTCGCCTTTGAGTTTCCACCATTTGATTCGTTCTCTTTGCTCAGTCGTTGCTCGGATTTGTTTGTCGGAAAGTCCAGGTCTAGTAAAAGTGCTGCGCTATGCAATTTTCGGGCTTGTCGCTTGCCTTCTTTTGGGTTAGCAGCCTGACGCTGGATTCGTGGGGCAAGAGCTTTGCCAAAGAAATTAGGCCCACTGCGGAACCGAACCTGTGATTTCCTCGCCATAGTTAAGGGCACTAACCTCTTGGCCAACTCTGCCCCTTTATGTATTACTGGCTTGCAACTACAAAATAAGGTACCAGCCAAAGGCACAATTGAAAGAAAATTGTAGATTTGTAAAAACAAGTATTTAAAAGAAAAACTCTTGGTTTCTCCACGTGTCAAGGCTCTCTTCCCATCTGCTGTATCAGCACGAGCAGGTAAATGCTAAATTGTGAAAGGTTTGCTGCTTCTGATAATCTTGACCGCGCAAAAACATGAGATTCGGACAAAGTTATAGGTTTTCAGAGTAAAACTTTGCAAAACGAACATTATTTTTGCACCAACCAGTATTATTACAGCCTAAAGAATGCTTAAGTTTAGCGAATGATTTTAGACTTTGCTCGCTCATGTCTGGAAAGCAAGCATATACAGGATGTCCCAAAAGTCTTGTAGCCTAGTATTTTTTCTGATGAAAACAGAACGGAACAACATAGCAATATAAAGTTTGGCGTACATGTTATTCAAAAAGTAGCAAATACATCACAGCATTCGAATTTCGTGGTAGCATCTTTCCGTGATAATGGAAGCCTTCAAACTGTTGGCGATTACCACTGCCAAGGCACGCAGGCAGTCATCATCAATTTTGTCCCAATTTTTCATGGAAAAAAATCCTATCGCTTAGAAAATGTGCTGTATGATAGAGCAAGCTTTCAGCTACATCATACCGTAATTAGAAAAATCTGTGAGTTTTATGGTTAAAATTACGGAAATTTGAATGCAGGCACGTGTAAATCTTATGGTGGAGTTTTGGACACATTTGCGGAAAATGAAAACAGAAAATCGGCTACAATGTGCTCCAAAACTAAGTTCGTCATCCGTTTTGCATTAGATTCCCATCTAGAAAACATGCGAAGAGGATATTACTCCAAATTCAGTGACTGCTGCAATTCTACAGATTTGAAACTAATTTCAGAGACATAGTTGCAGTGAACGCATAAAAATTTCCAGGTATTTTCTCGCCTCTCTTGACGAAATAGATTTTTTAAATGCAGCTATTATAGTGATAGTAGTGCAAAGCCTCCTCTATACTGTGGATATAAATTTGCACCGCGGTGTGCCAAATTTTTGCAGTAGCGGAATAAATTTCAAACTTTTAGGAAAGAGCTTTTTGCGTTTTGAGGTGAAAATGGTTTGATAATTTTATTTCTTTCAGACAAACATGAAGGTCATTTTTTACCCCAAAGATGTACTTTATGAAGAATGATTGGAGGATTCTGTGGTATAAATTTGAGATCAAAATCACCAGTGATTGTTGGGTTAAAGCAGTGCAAAATCAGGCTACAAGACTTTTGGGACACCATGTATTTACATTGCTTAAAGTGGCAAAACTTGTGCTTTGCTAAATTTTAGTTTCGAACAACAATTGCACCAAAAAACTGAGCATCGTGACTCCCACTGTGCTATGGGAAGCACATCACCTTTCGTCCCCGTCCAACTTATTTCAGGTCTGCTTGGAAAAGATGCGAATGGGAGTTTGCAACTTAATGTTTACTAAAGCGGAACTTCAGTACGTTACCTACCAAAAAAGTAACAAAAAATTTCCAATCATCCATCATTTCTCCAAGCTCGCCCAAGGAGTTGAGGAAACGAGCGTAGGAGTATAACATTGCTCACTGACAGCGAGATAATCCATTCTAATCACAACATTGACAAAATAGAAATGAGAGAAGGATAAGGATACCAACATGATCTGGCAACGGAAAAGAGATATGTATATCATTGAATGCGTCTGCGAACTGATTCAAAATCTGTTTCCCATTTTTGCGGAACAAATCTCCGAAGGAAGTTATGAGCTTTACAAAGTTCAAACTTGTCTTAAATAATAATCTCAAATGGCGTGTAATCAGCAAAAAGCTGTGCGACTCATATGCGGATTTCCACTAATTGTATCCTTTCCCTGCAATCAATATACTTATTAAAAGATTGTCTTCCCACTTTCCGGTGTTTGTGTACAGCTTTTCGCTGATATTATGCCATTTGAGACTCGACAAATTGGACTTTCAAAAGCTCATGAACTTTTTCGGGAATTTCTTCCGCAAAAATGGAAAGCGATTTTGAATCAGCGTTCAAAGGCGTCCAGTAATGCATATCTTTTTCCGGTTTGCCAAATCATGCTGGTGTCCTTCTCTCGTAGGAACAATTACAATGCCGAAACAGAAAAAGCATGTGAAAGCACAATTACAATGCCGAAACAGAAAAAGCATGTGAAAGCTCAAACTGAGGGCTAAGGGTGATATGAGGCCTGCATGCTCTTAGGTTGGCTAATAAGTAAGTTCGGTTGCTTTTGCGGCTCTTACAAATGCTGCAGACAAAATTTTGTTTAGTGTTTGGTATCTCTAAAAAGAGCACTTCGATAGTTATTAGAGTATAAATTCTGCTTGAGTAGCACTTATCTTCCAAAGAAAAAAATCAGCAAAGAATTTGAGAAAATATAATTTTTTCATAATGGGCAAATATGAGAAAATTTGGTTCTTTTGGTGAAACATTTTCAAAGTGTCAGATCATAATTTTTTTGCTATTTACTAAATAGGGAAACTCTCTGTATCCAAATACCAAACTGCTGTTCTTTACATCCATTACATCATGAAAATGGAGCTTAGGAAGTTGAAGACTCAAAGGCAGGGTCCAGGCAAGTCTGGACACATGGGGATTTCACGCGGATAGTAATTTTGGGGTCCGAACTAAGCCACTGCCCAACCGGCAGTGCAAGTAGTGCTCTAACGGCTGAGATATTACTGTCGAAACTGGACCCCGCGATCGTATGTCGCATGGATTCGTGGCGCAAAGCGTGGATCCTTGCGCGAAATTGCCATGAATTCATGCGAATACGATCGCGGGGTCCAGTTTCGAGGGGAATATCTCAGCCGTTAGAGCACTACTTGCGCTGTCGCTTGGGCAGTGCCTTACAAGGGAATGGTCAGAAGTCGAAGCTGCCAATCCATACAGACTGCATACCATTAGATGCGGCATAAAACGCTGATTCTAGATCTGTCTTCCTCATCTGCAGAGCGCTTTTGTGGACGAAATTATAAGCCGTTGAAGACCATTATTTTGCTAAGAAATTGTGCGTGCAAAGTGCAAACTTGGCCGTACAAAGCCATTCTCGACTAAGTGTTGGACTAAAACGTGCAACTAGGCCAGTTCATATAACCCGTACCTAGAGGTGAGCTGAAACAGCAATAATGTGCCAATTTCGCAATTTTTGTACGTGGTTTTTTCGCAATAAAGCTGCTCATAACTTCCCCTACAAAAGCGCTCTGCAATTATGGAAGACAGATTTGAAATCAGCATTTTATGCTGCATCGAACGGTATACAGCTTGTATAAATTGGCCACTTCGACTTCTGACCATTCCCTTGTTAGTTAGGGCCATAAAAGTACTTTCCATGTAAAAACCCCATAAGTCAAGATCTGCCTGAACGCTACTTTTAACCTCATGGAAATTTAGCCAAGTTGGGGCATTACTGTCTTTACCGATGATAGAAAATCCTGAATATTTGATATGTGATAGTAGAAGCTTTGATCTACTTTCTTAAAAAAGACTCATGGGTAGAAAACAAGAATTTTTTTATGATGATTTGTATGCCAAAACGAACTTATTTTTTACCCCACCTAATACATTTCAAATCGAAGACATAAGGTGAAGATGACTATATCTCACAATGAAAAACTTGTGCTTAGAAGTTTGTGAGAAAAGCGTTGACATGCGTCTTTACTTAACATAACATCCAACAAAATTGACAATCTCAACAAATATCAGCCATAAAAAAATAAGCTAATTCGCTAGCACCACCTTGAAAGATACACTTACAAAATGGTGTCCGGAGCAACATAAAGCACGAACAACAGTAGATTAGAGATATTGTAGATGGCGCGTGCCATACACAAATAACCGTACGCGTTATGATAGGATCTACGAATTACGAACACGATAACATTATAAGTATTGCAAAAGGTACCTATCACGCCAACCTGGAACAAAGTTTTTTTGCTTTGAAACCTTAAGAAGACATTCACAAATTTTTTGAGAAGAGGGCAACTTCCAAAGTATCTTCTTCACAATTTCTGAAATATTTCAGAAAAAACAATTTCTGAAGCTCAAAAATTTCCGATTCAGGGGGATTCAAGAAAATTCCGATTCAAGGGCGTGGCTCACGCCCTTGAATCGGAAAACTTCTACTGAAATATTAAGATTCTGGGCCCGCGAAAATTTTAGGAAGCATGCCAAAAAATTTTTCGGAGTACGTGTTTGACGCCACGCACCTTCATCGAAAAATTTTTTTGTCCCCCCCCCCCCACCCGAGCCGCTGGGTACGCCACTGTTAGAGGCCCATACCAGATAGCGAAGATAGCTTTAGAATCAGCGTTCAATGCTCTTTAGCACTAAATTGATTTCATCTGGAAAGGCCACTTGGATTGTGAATACTTTTCTTGTCAGCTGCATTAAAACGTTCAAGTGAACTGGGCCGGTAGTAATCTACCCTACATGATGGCATCATAGATGCCGGCAAGTTGGCACACATCGCGGAAAGATGCCAACTCCGCCGGCAGCTTGCGTAGTGATTGTAGGTTTTAATAATCTTATGTAACCTTAACACGCAATCATTTCGCACATTAAATTTTGATAACGCAGACTGCCGCTAAACTGCTACCTCGCGCGCGGTCACACTTATGAGCGTTAACTTGCAGTGTCACCACGTTAACCATTAGACCATTCGGTCAGCAACTGCCGCTTGCACCAGCAATGGGAGGAACGCGCTGGTAAATGGCTGCCTGTAAGAGGGATCGATACATTGCGTGAGAGACTTTGACCTGAAAGAACAGCTGATTGATATGAGCGAGAGAGGGGCAAAATTGGTGCAAACAAGATTTATAAGGGATTGCCAAAAAGATGGTGATCTTTATGATTCTAAGGCATTACTGGTTTCTCTGTAAGAAAATCGTCGTTTTAAAAAAGAAAAACTCATATAATTAGAAAAATGATAGTTTTTTGATGTAAAGTAGAATTTTTGATTTTTTTCGCCTGACGTAAATTGTGTGATATTGCCGCAATTCGCAAACTTGCAGACGCCGTCGGCAAAGGTGCCACCACCTCGACGTGGTAGGGGCATGTCGAGATGCCGGCAGCTCCCTCTCTCAAAAGAGCACGCTATTTCCCGTGCTCTCTGACCTGCCGGCAGCTGCCATCTCGCGGATTTCGGTGAGCTGCCGGCGGGTTGCCGGCAACTGACATCGCGAAGTTGCCGGCAGCTCCTCTTGCGCTTCCAGATATTTTACGAAAGGTGGAGTTCTGGAACCGCAGACTTTTATGGGGTTTTCTACAGAGTTGAAACGGCATCTTTATTGAGAAAATTTTTTGGAATAGGGCCTGGAACGGCCTAGATTTGGGGTATCACTTTCTGGCCACCTCACGAAAAAGGTGCCAGCGACCTGCCGACGAGACCTGCCGCCAGGTCGGGGAGATTACTACCGGCCCTGATGCGCGCGTTTGAGTAAGTTTCTCAGGGTTCAAATTAGAAATAAATTTACGCACTTTCGTTCTGACGTATTGTTAATACGTCTTGTTACGTACATACGTATTGTCTCAAAGCTACTTGCATCGATAGGTTTAAAATATAAATAAGACCGTTCATTTACTAACACGTAAACGCCGATTGTGCCCAAAGTGTCACTGCGATTAAAAAAAGTCTAGGGCAAAAAAGTCAATGACGCGCATTCTAACGTCATACGATAGCTACCGTGTCTTCAATTACGTAAACGAATTGTTGGAAAAAGTAAGTCCCAGCTGTTTTTTTTGATTTTGTATTTTTTATATTTAGGCGTCACTTAATCTTGCGTGACATTTCAGCTTTTACTTTTTTAGGACTTCATTAGTCGACCTGACAGGATTATCTTCCTCTTATGCCACTATATTGAATGAATAGACAGTTTCCATCTGAGCGTCTGGAATGAAAAATATAGGAAAAGTCTGAAAAAGCATGAAAAGCAGGCTAAAAGTATTACTTATTTTTTTTATAATCCTTGCATGTTTTCAAAGAAAAAATTTTTTTTCTATTCGGAGTCTGCTACTCCTGTGAGTCTCTTCCACAACTTGGAAATCAGTTGGTTTCCTTCTCTTGGATCTGCTCTAATTTTATCTAACTATCTCATTTTCGGTCTTCCTTGTGGTCTTTTTCCCGATTTATCTACTGACATGCTCGACCTGGTAATGTGTTCTCTTCACTTCTTTTCACATGGCCGTACCATTAAAGTCATCTCTCCTGCAACTTCTTGACAATCGGGGCGACCTTCATCATGCCTTGTACGGTGTCATTTATGACACGTACGGTGTCATTTGTGACATGGTCCATCACTGTGGTGCCTATCGTCCATCGCAGCATTCTTGTTTCCATCGTACTAAGCTTGCGCTTCCTCAGAATATCGCCGGGGGCAGGCGGTCCGCAGAATCTTGGGGCGTTGCCAAAGCTTTAGCTGACGACACTTCTTTTACGGTCGCATATTCTGCCAGGGTGCAGCGATACAGCATTTTTTGCAAGAGCAAATAATTTTTTTCAGCGAGCGCTGGCCAAACTTTCAGCAGGCGCTTGAACTCTTTCTAAGCAGTTTCGGGCGTATGTCGAGAAGAGGTGAGATTCTATGTGGCAGAAATGTCACATAGAGTCTCACCTCTTCTCGACATACGCCCGAAACTGCTTAAAAAGAGTTCAAGCGAGTAGATGATTTTACCCAAGTTTGGGGTACCTTCTTTTAGCGGAAGGTACCCTGAGCAGTGCGGTCCTTCACAAAAAACTGTGCGGCTCTCAACAATTCTGCATATTGTCTCGGAAAGTCCGCGAGAATGGAAGAGAATTTCTATGTATAAGTTGCCACTGGGCCGCAACTTATCCATAGAAAGACCGATATAGTTCTCCGAGCGTTCGTCTAAAAAGTGGCCGAATTTACTTCAGATTCCTACAAGCGAGCCGCAAGAAACCAGCGAACTATTTTTCCGGTACCCACTTGCTCAAAATTCGCATGGTCGCCTGCCCCGGAGATTATCTGAGCAAACGCGGGAGAGGTTTTCACTGAGGAAAAAATAATGTTCTAAAGCCCGTGTGCACGTACATCCCCGCTGGGGAGGGAAGGGGTCTGAGAGGAGATGCGTCATATCTCGTTACTCTAGTTATCTTTTTTTCCTTCTCTATCTTGCTTATAAAGGTTCTTATGCTCTTATATTTGCGCACAGTGAATGCCAGGTTCCCAGATAATCGCCGGGAGGGGGGGGGAGGTGGTCCGCAAACTGCGCTTTTCTGCAGCGGTTAGCAGAATTTTGAGGCGTAGGCAAACCTTTAGCGACCTGCAATTCCTTTATGGTCGCATATTCTGCCAGCGGGTAACAATACGCATTTTCTGCAAGCGCTCGGCGAATGATTTCTTTCAGCGAGTGCTGGCTAAGCTTTCAGCAAGCGCTAGGACTCTTTTAACGCAGTTTCGGGCATACGCCGCTTAAAGATGAGACTTTATGTGGCAAAGGTGTCATCGATAATTTAATTACTCAAGTTTGAGGGACCTTCTTTCAGCGGAAGGTACCTACGGGATGTGCGGTCCTTCACAAAGAACCGTGCGTCCCTCAATATTTTTGCGGAAAGTCCACGAAGTCGGCCACTGCGCCGCAACTAATCTATAGAAAAATCACGGTACTTCTCCGAGCATTCCTCCAAAAATTGGCCAATATTCTTTCAAATTTCTGCAAGCGCACTGCATGAAATCAGCGAACTATTAGGTTGTCCGGAAATTAATGCCCGTTTTGAATTTCAACCGCAATAAGTCATACACTTCTCATTGATTGATTGTGATCACGTTTTACCATCAGAAAGATTATAGTGAAGGAATGAAGCAACTTGGCTCTTAAATGATTATATCTTGTATCTTTTCTAATGTTCCAGCTGATCAGAAAATATGTCATGTGATTCAAAAGTATTAGGTTGTCCGGAAATTAATGCAGGTTTTGATTTCCAACCGCAATAAGTCATAAATTTCTCATTTTTGAATAGGCTGCAAGGTACTGTTCGATAGAGCAAAGCAAACTCTACAAGATAACAATCTTGCTTTAGCAACAGCTTCAATCCGCCACGAGTTTCGAGCCAAAAACTAAAAATATTCAACTGTTCGAAAAATTGAGAAAAATAGTAACTCAGTTCGTAAAAATCCTACAAAAATTCTAACTTGCTCACGTAAACACAATCCACATAAGGCATCTATATACGCCGTTGCCGTATTTTTCCCTCTGTTAGAAACCAAGAAAACGGAAATTTTCATGTTTCTGCCAAAGTGATGCTGTGCCGTCTCTACATAGCTAGTAGTATACCACAAGCCTGTAGAAGTACAGACCTGAATTTTCAGCTTTCTACAAGCTTTAGTTCTCGAGAAATAACGAATATAGTTCTCCCTACTTAGGTGATCTATGCTAAATTCAAATTTCTCGAGAACTAAAGTTTGTAGAAAACTGAAAATTTACGTTTGTACTTCTACAGGTTTGTAGTATACAACTACTTACGTGGGAACGGCACAACACCACTTTCTCAAATCCACTAAAATTTCCGTTTTCTTGATTTCTAACCGAGAAAAAAATACGGCAACGGTGTATATAAATGTCTTATGTGAATAGTGTTTACGTGAGCAAGTAAGAATTTTTGTAGGATTTTTGCGAACGGAGTTACGATTTTTTCAATTTCTCAAACTGCTGAGTGTTTTTAGTTTTTGGCTCAGAACTTGAGGTGGATGATAGCTGTTGCAAAATCAAGAAGGCCATCTTGTAGAGCTTGCATTGCTCTATCGAATGGTAGTTTGCAACCTATTTGGAAATGAGAAGTGTATGACTTATTGCGGTTTAAATTCAAAACGGGCATTAATTTCCGGACAACCTAATACTTTTCAGTGCCCGCTTGCTCAAAATTCTTATGGCCGCCTGCCCTCGGCGATTATCTGAGTTACTTTCACAAAAGCCTGGTTTTCTGCCATTTTGTGGAGTCCATTTACCATTTCAGAAATCAACGAAAATGCTGCAAAATTGTATTGAGGATATTCTACGGCACTGCTAAACGTGTTTACAGTAAAAATAAGTGAAATCTCAGTATGTCGAGATCTTCGATGAACTACTGCCCGCGGGCTAGGGATTATCGAAAAATTCATCTTCAAAATCATTTTCTCCTGTCGAAAACATGCTTAGCAGTGCCGTAATACAACCTCAGTACAATTTTGCAGCGTGTTCACTGAGTTCTCAGAAAGATAAATGATTTTGAAAATGACGGGTGATTCCCTGGAGATTCCTAGGAAATTAGACAAAATGGCAAAAAACCATTCATGTATGGTAGTAACCTGGCACCCACTATGCGCTGGTATAAGTGTATTAAAATCTTTATAGGCAAGATAGAGAAGGAAGAAGAAGGTTATCGTAGCGAGATATGACGCATCCCCTCTCAGATCCCTTCCCCTCCGCAGCGTTTATTTACGTACATACGGGCCTAAAAATCGAAAAAGATCCTAGCCTATAAAGGCGTATAGTGATAGCCAATTTTTAGGTTGGTTCAAAAATTTTACCTTTTTTTGAGTCCATCCATCTCTCATTTACCACTTTTTTCAGAATGAAGTCTTACAATTCAAAAATCTTTTCAAGCATAACCAAAAATCGCAGCAGCAAGTGCTTAAAAAGTCCACTACCCAGATCATCAGATTTCTTCGAAGGCCTTTTCGAAATTTTCTTTGTACAATGAAATACCTGAAAACGTACTTTCTCGAGATTTTCTATTTTTGCTGCTAAAAGTCAAAAAAAATTTTTTTCTCAAAATTTTTGCTACGGAATGTGCTAGCTGAGCCATTCTTGTCATATAGAGCGGAAAGTTCTTGACTGCGTTAAATTATGGGACTTACGCGACATGCCATTTCAGACTGTGAAATAACACACATGTTTGAAAAAAATTAATCTGTGTCCTGAAAATCATGAAGATAGAACAAGAGAGAATTCCGAATACGCTTTGTTGAGTTCAAAAGGTGCGAATCTACAGATAAACAGAGTTCCATAAAAAGGAAAGCTTCTAGGTGATACAAGCCTCCAAGGGTAATACGTACAAGAAAGTGTATTACCTAAAACTATGCTTGAGCAACAGAAACCTTTGAAAAGGTCTCATTCTCAGTTACCACATAATATTGTGTTTCCGTTTTGGATCGATTTATTTATCATATCAGCTGACCAGCGAAGATGGGCGTTTTCGTTTGCGTTTTTCTTAAATATGCACTTCAACTTACAAGTTCTTGAAAGTTAGGAAAGATACTTTGGAATTTGTCCACCAATTTAGAAACCAAAAAACTTACAATAAATGTGATAAGTCCAGTATATATGTGTGCATTTGGAAAATCCATAGATAAAGCAATGCCGATCGAAAAAGAAAGCTGCAAACTCCCGCTCGTAAATACGTTACATACAAGCGTTGAAAAATTGTTAAGCAAGCTTTAGAATGTACTTGTGCCAACTACAAATAATGAATTGAAAAGCAACCAGTTCTACTTGGTTTTCATTTGAAAAGGTAAAAAATTGTGTTTAGACTAGGAACCATAGAATACTATGGTTCCTGGTCTAAACACAATAGAACCTTTACTAAAGGAGTTAATGTACAGGTACGCGAGAAAAAAAACGTCGCGTATGTATTTAGCAACAATCGCGAACAAAGGCTTGCAAATCACCATCATTGCAAGACAAATACGCAGACTATCAACAAGACACCATGTTATTTTTCAAGTTCTAAACATGATAATGTTATCACATTTTTTAGTAACACTAGACATAGTTTTGATAAAATGGCTTGACAATTTTCTCCATTATTTCTACCATACTTAGGACCTTGATAGATAATCGAATATGCTTATTGCTTGAAGGCACCGGCTAACTTGCGCGTTCAAGCTTTTCTTACCTACATGGCTTCTGGATTCGCTGAGTCCATGATTGTATTTGAAAAGTCAAAAAAGTGCTTTTTTAGCGTTTTTCAGTCTTGGAGATTGATGAGGGGGCTGGGCGAGAGATATCCACCCACAACAGCGACTGCCCGCAGGATACTGTAACTCCAACCATTTTGGCAGCGATTGGCTGATTGGCTCAGGCAGCCAATCGCGAATTATGGCGATCGCTCCCTTATCTCCTCCAGCAATCTCCAAGGAAAACTTTATGAAAGCAATTTTTCAACCCTTTAAGCACAGGCCTGTGGCCGTATTTATCAACGAACCCCGAGGGTTAAACTAACCCTGGAGGGTTAGGGTAGGCTCAACCCTGAGGGTTAAATCTAACCTTGAGGGTTAATTTTACCCCGAAAGCGAATAACCCGTATTCATCAACGAACTGTGAGGGTTAAACTAACCCTGGAGGGTTAAACTTACATGATTCATCAGAATTAATTTAACCCTAGCTCAGAGCAAGGTTAACTCTACCCTAACACTTCATACAAACATTTACTAGCATCTAACAGTTTATGGATAACGATCAACGAGTATTGTAGTATTTAGCATTGGTTGTTGCTATAGTATTTAGTTTCGACCTCGTTTTATGTTCATATTCGAAGTACATGAAACACTGACTTCGCGAAAAAAAAATTCTAGCTTTGGTGACAATGAAATGAAATGCGACGAGGAATAATAGCTCAACTGACAAGTGCCAAAACAGAAGAACCCCTCTATAATAACACGCATTGACCTTTAAAAAAGTAGCACAAGCCCGGTATAAAAAGAACTGTGCAAAAGTAGAATACACTGCACAATTGCACACATGAAAATAAACTCACGCTGTAAGATTGGATGCTGCACAAGTATGCTAGAGCTGCATTGTAAAAACTGTGTTAGAAGCTTATTCGTTGACTATACTACTATAACAGTGAAAGAATAGAAGTATAAAGTGAATTTAGCCCGTACTCAGGCATTCTGTGATGTGAGTTTGCACAGCGCACACGTAACTGACGCCTTAACCCTCCAGGGTTAGTTTAACCCTCAGGGTTGATGAATACGGCCACAGGTTCGTTGATCGATACGGGTAGATCGCGTTCCGTGGTAAACCCTAGCCTATGGTTGATGAATACGGCCACTGGACTCAGCGCATTCAGAAGGCCAATGGATGAAAAGCTTTTGTGAGCATCCCGAGCAACTGCTTTTGACTCACGTCAAGATACCTTGCGCCAGCATAGTGCCTTCACGGGTCCTAGTGTCAGCGATTTGCCTCTTGCCGCATGCACCGACAAACGAAACGAACGTAGAGCAGAGGATTTTCGAGGCTCCCTGGGCCGGCCACGACTGGACAACTCGCCAACATCGAGGCAACTGCGGACGCAGTCTTGGCTAACAGTAAGCGGCTCCTTTCAGGGAAAAAACATCCAATGTTTCGAAGACTCAACTTAACTTACTATATATTTATTTATATACTAATGTAACTTATCATATATTTTGGTCACTATTCTGCTGTTGACTATAGCAATTTTAAGTCGAGATAATTACAAGTAAAAATTTGTTTTTGTTTGTAGTTTCTGAATTCAGTTTGTTATCATATACGTTTTTGGTCGTATTGTGAACTTCAGTATCTGTGCGTTCAAGTATTATGTTGGTCCGAATGTTCTTGCGCATCATTTTTAAACAATCACAACTTCTTGGGCACTCCATTGATGTCCTTAAAATTACTTTTGCTTAAAAGAGCAATCCATGCTCTTTACAGCTGTACCCCCGTCATTAATTAGTTTGAAAAAAATTGAGAGTAAGAAGCAATCAAAGGAAATCAGTCAAGACTGGCATTTCCTTTGAATCAAAACAATGGATAAATTCTGGAAGGGAAGGGAAAATCTTTTAAATTTTTTCTTAGAAGAGAAAATTTTGCATATGACTGTAGCACCTTTCCCGCAAATCACTACGAAACAATTCGAAAACTAGAAGCCAATGATGAGAATTACTTTAGTTTTGCAATTTTTGAGCGTCCTCAAAGAAGCTCCAAACATCGCAGCAGAGACAAAACAGTCATGAACATAAGTTTTATGAGCTCCTTTTCTAGCCAAGTGAAATTCGTGCCAATCTGGAGCAGATTTGATTTTCGTAGAAAACGCAGGGCGAAAGCCCGAAAATTACACGAAAATCAAATCTGCTCCAGATCCGCACAATTCACAATTTCACCTAGCTAGAAAAAGGACTCATAAAACTTATGTTTATGACTGTTTTGGTCTCTGTTGCGATGTTTGGAGCTTTCTTTTCATGCTCAAAAATTGCAAAACTGAAGTAATTATCTTCATTGGGTTCTAGTCGTCGCGGGAAAGGTACTATAGTAATGCGCAAAATTTTCTCTTCTGAATTAGAACAAGAATTTTCGTGACTCAGCTCGAAAAATGCCAATCTTGACTGATTTCCTTCAACTGCTCTTGACTCCGAACTTTTTCAAACTAATTCAGGGTACAGTGGAACAGCTGTAAAGAGCATAAATTCCTCCTTCAAATAAATGTAAATTTAAGGAAATCCACCAAGTAACAAGTAAGTTATGTTTTTTTTTGAAATGCGAAGAGGAGTAAGGAGATTCTTTTGAACGAAAAACGAAAATCCTGACTTTGCAGTAGTTTAGTTGAGGATCGAAAATGAGAACTGCGGAACAAGTTCTGGGAAAGTTCAATGAAGGTGGTCAATCATAAGAATGATCGAAGGTTCACATCTCAATAACATTGCTTTCCCACATTCAAAGTAGCTTAAAAAATGTTTATCTTCATTGTATACGATTGCTAAAATGCAATCTAAAGATAGCTTTCTGGTGAACTGAGTGAGATACTGTTTGCTGTTTCGTGCGAAATTCGAAATTAAATTCCTCATTCTGATGAACCTGTATGATTCCATGATCAATTTTCACAAAAAATTACTAACTTTAGCAGCGAATAATTGACTAGTTATTCGTGCAAGTACCGTTATTTTTATGTGTTCTCTTTCTTTCATCGACTGCCGTTTCAGTCAAAAGACGCACCAAGACTCTGTCGCGTCGGCGCCAGATTGTTCCCTCACATTTGAAATTCAGTAAATAGCCCATATTAGTGATTTTGTCTTCACGCAACAACTTTCCCATGAGTTCCCCAGATTGTCTGGCACCATATCTAAACTGCCTACAGTTAGCGCAGACATTGAGAAGGTCAATAAGAATTATTTTGAAGCTCATAAATAAACTAGCTGGCGGTCCCGGTCTCACCCGAGACTCTAAATTCAACCAAAACATATTGCTTAGGCTTTCCAACTTTTTCTAACACGAAGAGCGCTTGTGACGAACTGCCACATCCTGCCGATCTTGACATTGAAATCAGCTTTACCGTCCCTGCCTACATGTTTATTGGGAAATAATTGGTTAAAGGTTAAGCTTTTATCTTCCTAGAATCAAGTAAAACAAATTATCAAATCAATTTAAGGACTTGCAAGTCGCCGCAAGAAGTAACGTATAATCTGCGCCGGAATCGAATAGACAAGTGTGCAAAGTTCCAGCTTAATCGGTCCAACGGCGCGCGTTTCTATAAAACACAAACGAATAAAGCGGTATAAAGACACTGAGTTTTACTTATGTATAAATTTTTTCTTTCTAGCACTTCTGACTAGTGAAGGCCCCAAAATCGAAGTTGGCTTTCCATATGAATAACACGCCAATTTGAAGAACATCAAGCGCTAATTCCAAAACGTTTTTGTTTCTTGCCAAACGCCTCTAGAGGATGATTTATGAGCAGCGTCATGCAAGCAGTGTGGCACACGATTGCTGGTTACGACCCTCCCCCCTGATTAATGTCTTGTCTTAATAAGACCTTCCCCCTGAGTCATATACCTAAGATAGCATTCTTATTATTGTGATTGTAAGTATTGGCTAACGTTTCGGCAGATCGCCTTCTTTAGAGCCTGGCATGGACAAAACGCGCAACCTATTCGATCAAATGTCTCTGCAGCTCCACAAGCAAAGTTCTAAGACGATGCCTGATCGCTGTGTAGACCGCCAAACCAAACACTTACGTTTTTGAAAACGCCGATAGCATACAGGTGCCTGAGCGAGCGCTACTGACTCTGATCATATATGTCACGCTATTTATATTCTTCACTGAGTCAAAAGAGGTAACCCAGGTAAGGAGCGAGTTCACGAGTGATTGCGAGGCACTCCTCTTTGTTCATTTCTGGACTTTTTGCGTGAATCCAAAAGGCTTCCAAACATTTGCGAGCTGATGTTTGGGATTCATGCGCCAAGATCTTCACTGCAACTTCAAAGTTTTCTCCCGCGTGCTTCACCAGCCTCTCAGTGCCTAGAGGTGTGGTCGTGCGTGATCTATCTCTACCGTCCAGATGCTCTTTGATGCGAACGCACATAGGGGGCGCGCCGTTTCACCGATATACATATCGCCGCAGGCCGCGCAGGTGATCAGATAGATGACCCCCGACGTCATACAGTCCCCGCCCTTGCCCACAGGGCAGATAATGCAATTAGGCGTCATGCAGGTGCGATCGTAGATGCGATTGCGGACCAAAATACTTTTTAGGTTATTTGGGGGTATCTCCACTATCGCAACAGAGTTTTCTAACCGGCATCTCCTCAGGCACTGTCTGAATGCAGTGCTTACTTCATCGGAGATATAAGGAACGCTGAAGGGGATCTTGTCAACTACACTAGGTCTGTCTGGGGATGATGTTTTTCACGCCGCCCTGTCCTTCTAGCACGGTATTCGTGGCCATTAGAAGCCGCTATTCTACGGGCCAACTCAAGCGATTCTGTCCTTTCCTGCTTCCACTGCAGACTCGAGAAGCTGTACGAAACATGCTTTTGATAACATCTCTTTTTTGATGTGTGGGATGCGCCGAGCGGAAGTGCACAAGGATGTTTTTGTTACTTGGTTTACGGTACCACTTTGTTATGTGCACACCTGAAGCGATATTAACTTGCACATTCAAAAATGGTAACCACTCTTCACTGGGCTTTTCCCTTGTGAGTTTGATATATGCAGACTGCTCGTTCAGAATCTTAAAACAACTGTCAACCTCTGCCTGAGTCGAGCAGATTATGAAACAGTCGTCAATGTATCTGCAATATAGCAGCGGACGGCATTCTAGAACTGGCGCTTCAATTTTGGCCATGAAAGCTACCGCAAGTGTGGGAGCTAATCTTTGTCCCATGGCTAACCCTCTAATTTGCGCAAAGTACCTCCCAGACCACCTAAATATGTTGCATTGCAAACAAGCCTTCAGAAGTGCCATGAGCTGCATAACTGAGAGACCGTAAAGGTTGACATTGTTTTCGTTAGCGGTAAGAAGCTCCGACACAGCTTGGATGGCGCACTCGTTACTTACCTTAAAAGCACTACTCCTTCCTTTTAGGATAGCATTACCTGAAGGCCCTGTCAAACATGATGGGCATCATATCCATAATGAGCATGTCAATTAACCCCTGTAGGCAAGTTTGAGCGAATTCGGAAGATTCAAGATACTAGGCTACCTGAGTGAAATCGTCATTTTCCAACATGATTAACTTTGTTTCAAAGGTGAATTAGCTATCCTTTTTTGCACTCAAGACAAAGCACTACTCCTTCCTTTTCCATCTCAGAAATCCCGCTCTAAAAGACCTCCAAGCTGTGGAATTAGAAGCCAACCAAAATCTCAATTTTTCCATTTTCTGCTTTTGATGGCTGTGCTTTCACTAACTATTACTCAGGGCAAAGGAAGCGAATCAAGCTCAAATCACTTTTGTGAAAACTAGGCCATCGATCTATATAAACACGGTTTGCTAAAAATGTCTTTATGACATAGTTAATGGGGTGTGACATGGCTGCCACAGCTTTTAAGGGGGTGTGCCACACCCCATTAACTATACCAAAAAAACATTTTTAGCGAACAATATTTATGTGAATCGATAGCCTAAACCTCGTAGATATCATAGGAATGTTTTAAGCCTGATTCGTTTTCTTTGCCCTGAGTAAAAGGTGGTGAAAGCACAACCATTAAAAGCGAAAATTGGGAAAAATGAAATTTTGGTTGGCTTCTAATTCCATAGTTTGGAAATCTTTTAGAGCGAAATTTCTGAGATGGACAAAGAAGGAGTAGTGCTTTGTCTCGAGTGCAAAAACGGTGGAATATTACCATTTCACTTAGGTAGGCAATATCTTGAATCTTCAGAATTCGTTCAAACTTTGTCTTCAATTGACATGCTAACTGTGGATATGATACGAATATCATTTTATCATTTTTTTTATTATCAGATTACCCAACTACGACCTCCTCCCCTTCTGACTCCTCAATACGACTCCCCAGTGTGGCGTGCCAAACCCCACGCTTGACCCTGGTTATGAGTGTTTATTGGAGTGAAAAATGGCAGCAAATTTTTGATGATATCAGTGATTATGGTCTTTCTAGTGCCAAATAGAGAAGAATTGAGCACTAGTAGCACAAGTTTATTAGACAAAAGTTTTTCTATGTACAGAGTGCTATGTTACCCGACGCTGGGTCATTTACGCAATCTTAAACGTTTTTGCACCAGGGCCAAAACGCTTATAACTCAGCTTCTAAATGCGCTTGGCAGATAACAAGCACAATTTTGGACTTTTGGTTGATGTTCCTCAGATTGGTATATAATCCATGTGGAAAGCCGATTTCGATTTCGGGTCCTCCCCTTATGAGCTCACGCAATTGCAGCATGTTTTCCTAATATGTCGCTAATTTTCCTAAGTGTTTCAGCGTTCTGACCTATTAGGTTGTGTAATACGTTCTGTCCCATTTTTTCTTTCGATTTTTTTCTCAATAATTCGGGTGATGTTCTATAAATTGTTTATATGCTTTGAAAGCTCCAGGCCTTCTCTATCAAAACTTTCATTTCGGTTTTCTACATTAGATGACATGAAAAAGTTTTACAGCGCTAAATTTGGAAAATCAAACAGGGAAAAAGTCCAATTTTGACAACTCCTTACGTCGCCTTCCTAATTAGTCAGAATACCTACGAATAAGCTCGAAGAATTTCCTACACGTAAGCAAAGAATGCTCTAGCTTATTGCGCTTCAGAAGAGCTGGAACTTTTCAAAAATCATTTCTGTAGACTTTAAAAAATTCTTCTTTCTAACATCTTTTCAACGTTGGTGTTGAGCATCATCTGAAGGCATCCTAAGGAAGACGGTAGGCCGATTATCCAGAAAAGAGAGAATGGATGGTTTGTGGCTTCAAAATTATCGAATTCGTAGGTTGAATACTCAAAATGCGAATTTTGGGAGCCACACAGCGTGGGTACGCGAGACTGCGAACATCGCCGTGACAAAGTCTTGCCTTGCCGGCTTTTGAAAACATGTCATTAAATAGCCGGTGGAAGGAAGGGAACATGCGCAAACAGTGATAGAATTAGTGTAAAAAATCTAATAGATTGTTTAGGTTGTTGTCAAGCTCGTTTCGTATGTTTCACCAATAAAAATCGAGAAAAATTTGGAGGAAAAAAGATGTCGAAAATTGATTTTTCGGCTCTTCGGATTTTTTATTTCAATAATAAAAATCTTTTTCAATTTCTTGCTATGTTGGGGAATGATGCGTGTGGGCCTGTAGAGCAGACTTAGACTTTCAAAAGCATATACACATTATCTTGAATATAGTCAATATTGGCAAGAAAAAACTAAAGCAAAAAATGGGACAAGACTTATTACACGACCTAATATTTGATAGGCGACGTATCATAGTCGTCGATGAAGAATTTCCCACTTTTTCAAATTTTGAATTCTAAACTCCAAAACGTTTGCAAAGTTTCTAGTTTGGAAACTAAAGCAAGGTAATCGAGGATTGAGGTGAGAACTTTCAGAAGCACATGCACACTTTACCAGATGCCACACAGTTTATCAAAAACAAATCGAATCGAAAAGTACGAAAAACTGATAACACTCAATAATTTTGCTATTGAGAAGGAGAGCAGATCTGACGTTGGCTTCAATGTGAAGTTCAATTTTCGATTGCGTTTTTATGTTCTGCGACATGGACTGTTCGGAAAGTTCATTGAATCAGACTGAGAGGTTTTGATAATTCGTTCGTTGGAATCTGTAAAGCTCAAAAACACTTTTTCCATAATTTGAGCTCGAAAAGCAGAGCTTTGTGGAAAGCAGAAATTGCAAAAAAGCGCAAGCCACTCCAGAGCACACGTTCAAAAGTGGCTTGAGAGTGGTCATTATTTGCTTTTGTAATTTTGCGCATTAGGGTACTGATCGAAAGGAGAGACCCGTTATGTGGTCTACTACGAGTTTCATGAAGCCTAAGAAGTTCGCATAATGGCATAGCTACAAGTTGTTGTGAGACAATCTTTTATTAGGTCGTCAAGAAAGCTTCCGGGCACTTGAGAAAAATTTTTTCAAATTGCTGTAACTTCAAGCAGATTGATCCTTTCTCAGAGCTACAAACTTCTTTGCAAAGACAATTTCATAACAACTTCACTTCAGTTTCATTTTTTACAGCAAATGTTTGTATTTTTGTTTTCTTGAGCTTTCCAACTTCTCATTGCAGCCCACCAGCATGCGCAGAAGGGGAAAAGGTCGACGCGAAAAGTGGCTTATTTGTGAAGGATTATCTCAGGCATGATGAAAGCTGGAGAGCTCAAATGCTGTAGTTATATAAACGTCTGCTGGGAATGTTATGGAACTATTCAAGCCATTGAGCTACCAATTGCAAAGAAAAGATTTTCCAAAAAGTTTGAAGAATCGACTAATTTTTGCCCTCAAAAATGTACCATTTTTCGAGCAAGTGACTTTAAACTTAAATTCTGCACATGGACGGACCAAAATTTGATTACCGCGGCATTGATGGAGCATTGCCTTACACATCTTTTGAACTCATTCAGGCGCGGCGATCCCCGTAGAAGCGACGTCAGCTACGAAAAGAGTTGCAGTAAAGAGATTTTGTGATTTCTGAGCGCAAATCGCAAAACTCGAGTACAGCTGCGATCGACAGGCTCCTCAATCAGATCACCCAAGATTTGGACGAAATTCTTCAAATTGCACAAAAAAGCCGCAGAAAGAAAAATTGTGAAATTTTTATGATTGGAAAGATTTCTTTTTTGATGTGCAAATCAAACACTTCTTCGCATCGATAAAAAAGCGGTTTCAAAAAGTTCAAGCTTCCCTCTATTGAACAGTTCAAAAAACCTGGTGTAAAGTCCGAACGAGCGCCGAAAAAATGCGTTCGAACGTGAAATTTCCCAGAGTGCTCGGGAATTTCCTTCACAAGCTAATAGGTTGGCAGGTATCTGTTACACTTTCTTGGTAAAATTCTGAAAAATCCCGGAAGCTTTCTAGAATTTTCAAATTTGCTGCATATGTAGTGCACAACAAGATGTACCATTTGATACTAATGGATTGGCTTTGGGAAGGCGAGGCTCCGTGTCACAATTAAGGCTAACTAATGGTCAGAGAGCCCCCGCGCGAGAAACGCAGGTGCGACGCGGGCGCGAGCGGCCTCAATTACGTCACAAAGCCCGCCTTCCAGAAGCCAAACCAGCGAATCAAAGGTTACATAGTAGTATGGCTGATGCGGCAAATTCACAGGTAGCCAGCAACTTTATAACTTTATAAGCACACTAAGAATTATCGCTTTTCTTTGATTTTTTTCTCCTCGTCTAGTCCTCTTTTCGCTCTACTATAATTTTCTAAAACATATTTTCCCGATGTCTCTTTTATGGCAGTACTTTGTTGCCGTCAGCATGTCAAAAACGGGAGTGCAAAATGAATCAATAAATGAGAATTTTATCGAAAACTAGCTGGCTTACCCGGCTCCGCCCGGCCCTGTCAAACACTGTAATAAAGGCCCCTCCCTATCCCTGTACAGCCTTTCCCTGTGCACACTTCCATATGCAATTCCCTATTCCCGCTGTGTTAGTAATCAGCATGCTCACCAACCTCCCTCAACAACCCTCAGCCCCGTAGCTCAAACTTTGCAAAAGAAAACAACAAAAAACAATAAAAGTAAAGATAATTCTAAAAACTGGCGTTATTCGGCTATCCGGGCCCCAAAATGTTTATTTTTGTGAGGGATCTCGCTCAAAATCGGTATATGGGGGTTGTTTGAGCCGCTGATGACAAATATCGTAGTCATTTCGGTGGCAGCGGGTAAAAAATCATGAACCTGCCTGAAACCTTGGCAGGGAATTACCTAAAGAAGAACATCGTCCTTGATCCCCACAATAAAGGCAATTCGCATGGTATAAAAGTTTCCCACGACCGTAATGCTTTCCTTATAGGACCACTGCCGCGCGCGATGCAACATTCAGCGGCTTTTGCCTGAGCAAAAACAGGGGGAGGGAGATTTGCCGCGTGCGTTACGCTTTGTGACAAGTTATCAGGATGGTGCTGGTGACCACCATGCAAAACAACCGTTTCCTCATTTCGTGATTATCTGGGATCTAAATTAGCCCGAAAGCCAAAAAATGTCCACTCAAGCCCTGCAACTCACCATAACTTCATAATAATGCATTGTGACAGCGAGCAAGCATCATATTCATAAGGAGTATGCTTGTGAACCGTTACAGGTAAGGTTTTGAGCAAATCTGGAACTTTGACTCATCTACACCCACCGTAACCCAAGGAAATGCGCTATTCTGTGAAATCAGCATGATATTCATGTTCAGCGCGCTAAGTGACCACCCTAGACAATTTTCAAATCTATGTTTTCGACCCCATACCGTATAACCACCACCATAACTCTATGAAAAGTCCCAACATGCAGAGAGAGTACAAAATTCGTAATCAGCATGTCGAATAAGTTCCTGAACCGAACTCCAGCTGAATTCATGATTTTGACTTCCTACCGTACACCTATCGTAAATACACGGGGAGAGGTTCTGCAAAGAAAGTGTGGTATCTGTAATCAGCTTGTAAGATAACCCTTATACACGAAGTCTGAGCAAGCTCTACGACAAAAAAATTTTGGGGCCCGGATAGCGGAAAAGCGCCAAACTAATAGTGTACTCGTAATCAGCATGCTCGATTACCTCAGACGTTCAGCTTTATATACAAGATTTTTATTGGCGCACTATGTAGCGCATATGAACGTTGGACATAACTGTGTCGTCCCTCTGCATTAACTGAAAATTATGGAAAATACTCTGCCCGACTGCCGCATCGCCCCGTCTCTCGCTAATCACTTGGAAGAATGCCAGCCCATTAAAAAAATGTCCATAAAGCTGTCCCACCGATAGAGCGAGTGTTTTGCGCACGGACCGCGGATCCGACAGGATTAGTGGGTAGACCTGCACCCCGTCATCACTTCTCAAACATAAGAATTTTTGAAAGCATCTTAGATCTTCAAAGAAAATTTTAAAAATAAAAGTGTAACAAAAAGTATCCGCCAAATTATATTAAGTTGTCCATAAGTCCTTCCATATTTGGATCTTTAGATCGACATTTCCAAAAATTATGCCACCTACAGGGTTGCAAATTTGCGACAGTATTTACAAGTGAATAAGCTGTACAAAAAATATTTGCGAGGAACACGAAACTGCAGAAGTAAAGTTTGAAAAAACAGCTCATTATTTTTTCTTGGTTTTTAGCCATCACAAAAATGCGAAAAGTGCTTGTTTATTTATTTGATTAGGAGATTATATGCGGGAGCAAGTAAGAGATTTGCAGAGTTGTTTTGAACTGAGATGTGATGATTTTTGCTGTTTCGGAAATTCGGAGATTTTTTTTGGCTTGAATTGATGAGAATCAAGCTTTTTGCGAACTTCTCAACGCCGACTTGTAGAGTTTGCTTTGATCTGTCGATTGGTAACCCGCATGTCATTAGGGATACAAGAAGGATCGACTTGTGCTGATGAAAATTCAGGTATGAAAAGACATATGGGACAACCTAATATGTACAATGCTGACAAGGAATTAATCACATCATTCCCAACCCCATAAGCTGTAAATATCGAACTAGCCTCAGAACCTTATTATCATTTACATGTTCATTATCTGCTAAGCAACTTCTAAAAGGATCTATGCGTTTTGAATTGAATTATTTGAGTCACAGTAAATAAAGTTCGTGGAAATTCAGCTTATAATCACAGTAATGATGAGAATTCTACTTATAAGGAGAATTCACCAGACTATATAGGTGTTTTTGAAACGTTTTCCAGGGAGCATGCGTCACAGCATACTTGACAAATACGCACATTGAACGTCCTAACTACATTACGAAGATGCCATAATGAAAACAAAGCACCTTGTTTGGATTGAAATCAAGTTCTGGCCAAGAATATGACCATTCTCAAGCTCGTTCCCAAACTTCGCCTCTTTACTATTTTGCTCAGCAGTAAATAAAATATTGAGAATTTATATGTTTTTAGTTTTTGAAAAAAATGAAATTACTTATCTCGCTATGGATAAAAATTTTTGAGCTTGAGTGTTTACTGCACACGAGTCTACGTCAGAAACATAGTTATGTGAGATCACGAGCAAGTATCTCAAAGTTTGTATCCAGTTTTGCTTGAGTGGTACCCAAAAGAACGAAAGATTATGTCGCATGTACCTTCAACGCTTATTATAATGTTTTCGTTTTACAAACGCATACTTCACATGATATATGTCAATGAACATCGTAAACAAGCCATTTTTATCGCTTGCAACTCGAGCATCAAAAGGCTTTGTGATATGACAGTTTCAATCTTGTAGCGACATGCTTAAATACATCATGTAGACAAGTAGGGTCTTTGGCTCACTTGTAGCCTTCATTTGTTCCAATAGCGAATTCTTATGTGAATTCCAACCGTAGCCAATCCGTGAGTGTGTCTAGGATTTGTAAATGCTGTGTAATCTTCCACGTATTTTCAATAAACATCCTGATAACATCGTAGCCATGTCCATGATATTACTTGGTTGAGTTTTTATCTGACGAGCGAATGGCGAAGTTATGAAGGCAGTGGCTTAGCAGATTGCCAATTCAAAGGTTTTCATCGTTTTTGACTCTCTTGGATGAGCTGAGCCTAAAACTGTGCTTTGCAGCTTTTGAAGACATTGACGACTCGTTTTTCTGAACGTAGAAGCCACTGTATAGGCAGAAAACGAAAGCCGGGCCCTTTTGTAGAACGATTGGCTGCTGGAGCCAATAACGCAGTTGCCTTCGAGGTGTGCGGGGTATTCACCCATCCAGACTGCACGAGCCAATCGCTTTCTAGAGGGCGGGCTTTTGCTCCCCCTCCTCCCCTCCCCCCCCCCCAAAATAGCACTTTTCAAGCCCGGAAAAGCGAGTTGTTAATATCTTCCGAAGCTGCAAGCACAGTTTTGCATGCTGATCCACAGGAATTAAGAACGATAAATAGTTCAAAATCTGTTTGAATTTATTTGAGCTTAACCAAGGTGATGTAGAAATTGATAAAATGGCTTAGCGTTTCGGCGAAGTATCGCCTTCTTCAAAGCGCTGTAACAAAAGTTTGACCGCAACACCTTAGGACTGATCGCGGCCGGCACACGTTTTTGATAACAGAATTCTTAACCTAGCGCGGATGTGCTAACATGTAGTGCACTAAGATATTTTTGCAACTAGGTGACTCTGCGATACCATCTTCAAAAAAAAACAAGGTTGCTGTGGCAAAGGAGGAGAGTTCATAACCATCCTACCGGAACTTGACAAAGCTATAGCACTATAGCACAAGTTCAATTACAAAATGACAGTCTTCACAAATCTTCTTCCATTGATGAGCACAGAAAACAGTACCGCCGGCTAAATAGAATATGGAAAGACGTAGTTTGTTACGCACGATTACCGAAACGCACAATCTCACAACTTAAAAGCGATTCACCCATCTGTCCCGTCCTCCATACATTGATTAAAACAAACTCCATTTACTGGCCCAACATCTACTGATCCGCACGAATTAAGAATTAGACCTATAATAATTGGCATAGATGGTCCAACAGACAGGATCTTATGGTTTCTAAACGTGATTCTCTCGCCTTTAATCAACTACGTTAATCCCCTCTATTTAACACCCAAACGTTTTCTCAAAATGCCTGCGGAACACTACTCCGACCAAAGGTAGCGTTGTGGAGTATTTCGATGTTACGCTCTCCACATTAATGTTCTAAACGAAGCAGCCATGCAGGCAGTCTTCGAGCTTTTAACACTACATCAATCAACTCTTGCCATGCTCGGATATGTTATTAAGGGCATAATGACTCTTGTTAACGAATGTGTTAACGTTCTATTTTTCGTTGGTCGGGGCAGTACTACAAGCATGTTAGGTGTCTGACCATGGGACAGAGAATACCTCTGATATTGGCGTTTACTCATGTCCAAAGTTGAAGTGCCAGTCTTGGAACGCAAAACTCTTTGTATTGTAGACTGTTTGATAGTGTGCCCCATCAATACGAAATGGATACTTGTTTTAATCCTTTGAATCCGCAATACTCACAGATCAATTTAACTAGAGAGATACTCAAGGATGACTGACTTGCATTCCATTCCTAAATATGCAGATGACAATTGCTAATGGGGCATTCAAGACAAGATGGTATCGCAAACCTAGTTCCAAAAATATCTTAGTGCGCTACATGTCGCACATCCACGCTCGGTCAAGAATTCTGCTAAAAAAACATTTATAAGACAGCATCGCAAGTTCATCTGGGCAGAACAATCAATTTTTGAAAATGGTGCATAATGCAGCAAGTAGTAATGGTAACTTTTACAAAAGTTCCATAAATCTCGACGTTTTGCTGCTAGACGGGCAAGTTTCGAGGACCAAAAATTTTGTTCTGCCTACCTTTCATTTCAGATAGAGTCGGGGGGGGGGGGAGTCGCAAAAGCTCCCAATTTGTCTTTCTGATAAAGAAGGAAATTGTATGGCCGGCATTGTCTACCAAATAAAATGCAATGCTTGCGGGGCTACTTACTTAGGAGAAACAGGACGTCCACTAATTTCTCGTGCCAAAGAATTTAATTGGTCTGCAAAAGCACAAATTCTCTGCTCCACTCGGTGTTCATGCACTAGCTATCCATCTGCAGAAGTTACGGATTTTTTTAGTCTAAAATTTCGTAAATATCCAAAAATTCAAAACCCCTAAACTATTATATTTGAAAGTACCCCAGCAAACTACATATTTCCTAAAAGCTGAAGAGAAGATGATTCTGAAAACAATTTTTTTGCTGATATTGCTGTTCATCTACAGAAATTACAAGTTTTCACTCTCAAAAGTTCGTAAGTGCTCTTTTCCAAAACGGATGTTCTCGCATACATTCTATGGCAATTTCAAAAACAAACAGGGTGGTTTCAATCCTACTTCAGTTTTCACATTTTGGTAAAAAGACAAAATCGGTGACTCGCTCTATACTGTAAGTCTAAGTTGAACCACGCTCTACCGTATGACGCTCAGAAATCCGCGAAAGCTTTCCATATAAAGAAGTTATAAAGATCAAACCTTCGATACATTTTTTGGAACATCGTTTAGATTGCATGATTAATTAGCAGTCAGATTTTGTCGAATACATCAAAGATGCTAATCTTCCGAGGCACTGCCTTCAAAGGCGTTTCGGCAAAATCTCGATCTCCGGGTTTCTTATCTTTTCGGAGTCTTCTCGCCATGCTGAACCCATATCTGGGCTTTGCAGCGCTTGAAAATGGCGAAAATAGATTCACTTCGAAGTTTTCCATGTCCGCCTTCGCAGGGATATACGTGTAAGCAGGAGGAATCCGGAACAAAGGAAAGGATCTGGAAGACTGGAGTGGATTTCAGGCTCTCAAATAGGATTACTTGGTAGGTTAGCCCTTGTAATGCTGTGAATTCCCAGTACTACACATCATTTTGCTGGGATGCTGCTCTTAAGCAGGAACTCGCAATGCTTGAGGCTGATAAAAGATTGAAGTGACTCGACAGCAAACCGAGCACTCATTCGAGATTCGATACGGCGGAAGAAGATTCGATTACCGGTAATTAGAGTATCGAAACGGCATGGATCTTCTATAACCTTGAAACAGAGGTTGGCACGAGATGGCACCAGAGAAATTTCAAGTCCTTTAATCTTGAAAATTTCGTACGAAGTCCCCATTGTCCCTAGAACCTAAATGCAAAAGACCGTAAAAAAGAAACGTCGACTGAAAGAAACGTCGCAGTTTTTGTACTTTTTTGGCCACAAAAACGATATCCCCTTTGCTATTTGTCCCAAAAACGATACTCAGCTTGACCCGATGCCAGCTGTGGCGAGCCCTGCTCTAGAACAACCTGTGATGTTGAGTACTTGACTTTCTCAACATGGATCAAGACCTGTAGAATTCAGACTTACTACGCTTTCCGACAGATTTTCGAAAATCTCACCCTCTTCTTTCCTGAGCCTCTTCCTCACACGAGCTGCTCAGTTGGAGTGTTTCTTTCAAAATATGGGAATCTATGTAAGGCCATCTTTTAAGAGGAAGGAATTTGCAGCAGTCAGAAACGAATGTGGCGTAACACATCAAAGAAATTGTATTATTCATTTTTATGCAGTCTTTCAGGAGGACGACCTAGCCTGACCAACGTTTGCTAAACCATTCACAGTCTTGTTGATTTCCATTCTTTTTCCTACGAAAATTCTTGAGGGGTTGCTTTTCAAACACTTCAAGAAGCGGATAGCTCTTTCTTATGCTTTTTGATAACGAGCGAATCACAAAAGATTATCCATGCTTAGAATTTCTACTCACTACTACAATCTGCTTATGTTTGTTGGATAGCAGGAACCCAGTGCACCCTAAACATGCTATAAGCGCTGCAAATCTTTCTGTTGACTTCGCTTTATGAATATCGCAAATTCGCTTGTACACTTAGAAGATAAGAAGGTGTTGTCCTACTGTGAGCAAATTGCTCTCAGGCAATTAGGTCTTAGCGAATTAGTCAGTCATTTCGAGAGACCTACCTTCAACTTATTCAAAATTGTTGGAAAACGCTCTGAAAGGTGTTCGATGCAGAATTCTCTTAGTAGTAACGGTAAAGCTTCCGAGCTTTTTGATAAATAATGATTAGTGTATAATGACTAGCTTCCATTATTGTAGAGATCTTCAACCATGGTTTTTTACCTCCCCTGATTTCAGCTATTCTCGAATATTTCCCTCCAGAGTTGGAAAAGCTTTGATAACACGTGGGTAGAGTGAAAACAAGCGCAATGCGTTGAATTTTTCTGGCACCCGTAGCTGAAGTAATTTACTGTTTTACAGCTGTTCGTTTATTGTAACCAAATGAATTTCTTCCAAAAGTCTGTTTTCAAAGTCTGAAATACCCGAAAGGAAGGTAAGTAAACAATATGGGTAACAGTTTCTGATGATGAACGATTATTGAAGGCACTGTCCACCCTAAGTTGAGGGTGTTGAGCTTTTGGCAGCATATAATAGTAGGGCTCCCTATCAATCCAATGCCCAAGTCACGGGGCAAAATTTCGCTTCGGAAGCGAGAGAATCTTGGAATAGCGAAGATGCACGAAGGCTCCCATTCATTCCCGCCTTCCCCCATCCATGCGCGCCCTGTGCACGCTCATCCACTCACCGTTCCGAAAAGCCGGCCTGTGGGTCCTCCGAAACGGGGATTGTCGGGGTTTCCGCGCGTTCTCGACTTCATATTCGGAGGCAGGGACATGAGAAGGCCTTGAAAGACAAAAACGTAGAAGTCGAAAATCTGGGTGGACGCCTTCAAAGCGTTTGGATCAAAAACAGCATAGCCAGGGCTCGGCACGAGGTGGCTAGTTGGAAATGCAAAAAACGAAGTCCCCCTTGACTTTTGCGAATTTTTGCGAAGTCCCCTTTGACCTTAAACCATAATAAGAATCTCCAAAGAACTAAACGTCCACAAAAAAATCGCGAATTTTGTATCTTTTCGACTACAAAAACGAAACCCCCTTTGCTTTTTGTACCAAAAACGATATTCGAATAACTTCTCACATATTTGGAACGTGCAGCGCGCGCGCAGTCACACGATGGCGCAACACCCAGTGCGCGGATGGCGGGACATTGGATGCCGCGCCGCGAGTGCTGACCCGCGGATGGCTGCATTTTTTCAGTTTTTCGTTGCGCTATATACGCAGGTCTTGATAATGAACTCCACACTTCATACGCCAGAAAATATGAATTCGTGTTAGACAAAAATTCAGATCCAGCATCCATTCGCAATGCTACCGAGGGCTAACGCTTGGAAGCAAAAAACAACTTCTACTTCCGCGACTACTCATACACTAAGATGTAATACCTAATCTCTTGAATGATGGGGCAGCCTAACCACTGCGTCGTACAATACGCGAGTATTCATTGTGCTTACAGCATGTGATAATTGTAGGCGCGCGTTCCGCACGGATAGAGTATAAAGGCATGCGCGCGGCGTGCTATAAAATTAGGCGTGCGGGTCGCGAGATCGAGTATAAAGTTAGCGCGCGGGTCGCGGCTTGGCCATTGATACGCGCGCCGTACGCATTGAATATCTAGGATGGCACGCGTTTGGCGTACTGCCGGACACGCCCACAAATAAGGCACGCGCTTTGCCGCATTGACCATAAACGCGCGTGCACCGCACGCTCCAAGTGTCTGAGTTATAAGCCACCTGTGGCGAGCCCTGAACATAGCCAAAAAAGGAATAATTTTTTGCGGATATGTCTAAAAAAGGCATGAGCTTTTAAAACATATAGCTAAACATGTTCAGAGGTTCATGACAATAGAAGAAGATTCGCGTGAGTTTGATCTATGAAGATCTGCCCCGTTGCTCCCCCAACGACTAATTGATCTCGTCAATCGTGATGACCTTTGAAAATCTATTCAAAGGTTGGAAGACTTTACGTGAAAACTAATTAAAAATGTGGCAATCAGAATTTTTTGAAATTTGTGCCTCAGTCATAGATTGTGTAAGTATCCTAGATTTGCTTTCTTGCCTTCAAAATTGACGAGTCGATAAATACTGGGTCGGTAGTAATCTTGTCGAAACTCCGAGTTTGAAGCTCCGCGTTAACTCAGAGATAACTCTGAGTTCCGTTTTTGAAACTCTGACTTACGCTTATTGAAACTCTGAGTTCCGCTTTCGTAATTCCGAATTCCAACTCTCAAGCTCGGAGTTTTGCTTTGAGGAGCTGTTAAGCACTTTGTTGCAAAAGGGACGTTAAAGTAGGGACTCGAACCTGTATGGTCTAGCGTAAAGATCCTATCACTAAACCCCTAGACCATGACACACCCATGAACCCTAAAATTGCTTTGCTATAATGTACTCACTCATTCCATTAATACTTAGCAGGTCAAAACAAGTTATATCAAAGCCTCATTCATTTCCATTTCTATCGGGCAGTGATGGTTCATCACAAGGATTGGTCTTTTGCGCAGCTGAAAGCTTCAAACAATAGAGAAAGCGGATGGCATACGCAATGATAAGAATTGACTATTAGGATTTGCGCACAGAATAAATCCTCCGGGCAAAGTTTGCCCTTCCATGATTTCGTCTTACTTACCGTATACCTACCGTAACCGTTCCATAGGTTACCAGTGTATGTAGCAGATAGATTGTCCGTAATCTGCATCCCGAATAACTCCAGTGTACCAAATTACGGCTAATTCCGCCGCTTTAATTCATCTACCGTAAACCTACCGTAACCTCGTCAGATGACGCCACAGTATAATCTGCATGTCATATTTGTTATCGGCGCCCCGAATAACCCCAGTGTACCAAGTTTCGATCAGTTTCGTGATTTTCTCCCATCTACCGTAAATCTACGGTAACACCTCTGCATGACCCCATAGTGAAAAATAAGTACCATAAGCGTGACCAGCGCACCGAATAACCCCCTGGGCCAAGTTTTTACAAAATTTCAAAATTTTGTAAATCACTGCGCACCACGATAAATCACTACGCACCCCCATCATGCCTGCTTAAACTACAAGCAAAATGTACCCCGGAGGACTTTTTAGCTGCCCCTCTTCTTTTGCGCACTATTTCTCTTTCTCTGACCAAACTCAGAGTTATCTCTGAGTTCCACGATAGACTGGAACACGCATCAAACTCAGAGTTATCGAAGACACTAGTTGCGCGTTTGGTGGCGCTGTTTCTTGTGCAGGACGATTTGGACAATTTCGCGCTACTAGGAATAAACTACGTGTTAAGGAGAATCCTGCCATATCATCGCTTTCCGGATTTGATCTGTTCAAACACCTGTTAAAGGGGTCAAAAAGTTGCGCGTTAGCTCAGAGATAACTCAGAGTTAACTCTAAGTTATAACTCTGAGTTTCGATAGGTTTACTACCGACCCTGATAAACTCCAATCACTAACTTCCAATCATGCATGATTAGCTTGCGAATATGATTATGATTATGAGTATGAAGCAGTCGTGATTTGTTTTGAGAATAAGATGCAGAAGACTCTGAGAATACCTGATGGGAAACTCTGATTGTAGAAGGTTACTGCAGAGCACCATCCGACACGGTCTAAGTAAATTATGAATTGCTTTCTGAGATTTGACATGCGTATGAGTTTTTATCTGTTGGTTTCATAGGTAATTCAAAGATTTGATCAACTCTATGGTTTATCTCTAGGTTACTGAAGCTTCAGAAATACAATATCCATCTAAGCTAAAAGGTGAGTAAACCGAAGAGATTTCGCGCGGGCAGCATATCCATAATTAGCATGCTTTAGAGAATGTTTGAGAGAATTCTGAAGTTTCAAGATACTGGGTCACTTAAGTGAAATCACCGTTTCCCAGCATGATTAACTTAGTTTGGAAGGTGAAGTAGCTAGCTGTTTTTGCGCTCAAGATAAAGCACTACTCATTCTTTGGCCAGCTCGGAAATCTCGCTTCAAAAAACCTCCTAACTTTGGAATTAGAAGCCAACCAAAATCTCGTTTTTCCTATTTTTCGCTTTTAATGGCTGTGCTTTCACCAAATATTACTCACAGCTAAGAAGACGAATTTGGCTCAAATCACTCTATGAAATCTACGAGGTCTACGCTATCGATTCATGTAAATAACTTTCGCAAAAGATGTTTTTTTATATAGTTAATAGGTGTGGCACCACCCCTGAAAAGCTGTGGCTGCCCAGCTTTTTGGGGGTGGTGCCACACCCAATTGGCTTACCTTCAAACATATCAAATACCTGCGTTTTTTATATCGTTGTTATTGCTTAACCTTCTTCTTTACATAGTAGAAATTTCATACGAAAACATTTCTTCAAGAGCAAAATATAATCGTTTTTCCTTACCTATGCAAATGTAAAATACTGGTAAAATACTGCGAAATATTGGGATACGGTAACATGTTAAGTCTGCGCTACTACCTGAATCGCAAGGGGAGGCGACAAGAATGTATATATTCGATAGCCTAAGCCTCTAATCCACATTAAAGTAATTTGAGCCTGATTGGTCTTTTCTAGCTTGAGATATTGAAAAACGAAAAATGAAAGAAATGAGATTTTGGCTTGCTCTTAATTCATAGATGTGGAAGTCATTTGAAGTAGGACTCCTAATGTGAGCAAAGAAAAGGAGTCCTTTGTAATAAGCGCAAAAAGAAGTAGCTAGCTTTCCTCTCAACAAAATAACATGTTTGAAAACGACGATCTCACTTAAGTGGTCCTGTGTTTGGAAACCTCAAAATTCGCTGAAACTCGGACCACAGAGATTATTTTACTTGCTAATTACAAAACGATGCTCTTATACTTTATAGATCTTTGATTATGCTTACTGTACGTATGCGATAGTGAGTCAGACAAAAATGTGCTAGAATTTTGCGTGACGGGCCTATTTGACATTGTTAACGAATATCATGTTATGCGAACAGCGGACACCTTAATAACGACCCCCCCCCCTCCCTGATTCCTCAATACGACCCCCCAGGTGTGGCATGCCACACCCCACGCTTGACCCTGATTATAATTTTCTTGGCGAGGAATCATAGCTCAACACATTGACGACGTAGGACCGCATGATGGGTCATAGATCTAGTTCAAAAATCTTAACTTATCCGTGAAATGTTCTGTCCCACAAAATAAACAAGTAGAAATGCGCCAACGCGCTGAAAGGAGTTTCTTATTCTGGTGCTCCTGATATCTAAATCGCGGTTACCCATTTATCTAAGTGTTTCAATCTCTCTCTACATTTCTTTAGTGTTATACTGAACAGGGCTGTGTTATCTTATAGGAGCATTCTCCAATTTATTGCATGGCTCAAGGTGATCTCAGTGATTAATCGCCTTCTCTTCAAAGTCATTTATTATTCATTGCAGTTGATGATGATTATTTTACAAAGTCATGCTGATTATCTGTTATCACTATGTCAGTTCTTTCGTAGAGGCTCGCACTGGTTCTACTATTTATGTGCCTTCCGCTGACTATCAAGTATAAATTTTAAGCAATTACTTACTCACTTTTTTCATATAGATTACTCCTTGTAGTAGAAGAATTTTCACAAGAGTAAAAGACATCGAATCCTTTTCCAATTTTTTAGTCTTGGTAGTTGTCATATGAACAATGACCCCAGGATGCTGGAACCTACATCATTCTGCAAAAATCCTTTCGAATCCTTAGTAAGCTCTTAATGAAATGACCATCTATGCAGTCACTCATTTTTGGCGTATTTTCGCGAAAACTATGACTGATAATATTTTGTGCTGAAGTCGATGGCTCTAAGAAACACGCATTATGTGATATCATATTTTCGCAAGTTTACATGCTATTTGATTCAACTGGCTTGGAGGCTGAAAGGAGGGGCTAATTGAGGCTAAGTAATGATCAGAGAAAGAGAGAGACGCAGACGTGTGCGGGCGCGAGCGGCTAATTAGGTCACAAGGCCCCGCCTTCCAGCCGCCAAGCCAGTTGAATCAAAGGTTGCAAGTTTTGCAGGCAATACCTTGCGTACCCTTTGACGCGGAATTTTTGACCCGCTCATTGAACCGCTTGTGCTTTTGCATGTTGACCTACATGCTGGATGATGAGATTTGAGATAAGACACAGTTTGAAACTCGAGCTTAACAAAAGATTTATGATCGAGTAACTCAATTGTTTTTATCTGCAACTAGCTGGCTTACCCGGTCCCGCCCGGCCTTGCCAAACCCTGTGATAAAGGTCCCATCTCTATCTCTGTACAGCCTTTCCCTGTGCACACTTCTACATGCAATTACCTATTCCCGCTGTGTTAGTATTCAGCATGCTCACCAACCTCCCTCAACAACCCTCAGCCCCGTAGCTCACACTTTGCAAAAAAAATAACAATGAAATCGGTAAAAGTAAGGATAACATTAAAAACTGATGGCGTTATTCGGCTATCCGGGCCCCAAAATGTTTTAGTGAGGGATCTTGCTCAAACTCGGCATATGGGGGTTGTTTGAGCCGCTGATGAGAAATATCGTAGTCATTTCGCGTGGCAGCGGGTTAAAATCATGAACCTGCCTGAAACCTTGGCAGGGAATTACCTAAAGTGCGTTTTAAGAACATCGTCTTTAATCCCCACAATAAAGGCAATTCGCGTGGTATAAAAGTTTCCCACGACCGTAATACTTGTTTATAGGATTACTGCCGCGCGCGGTACAACCTTCAGCGGCTTTTGCCTAAGCAAAAACAGGGGGAGGGAGATTTGCCGCGTGCGTTACGCTTTGTGACAAGTTATCAGGATGGTGCTGGTGACCACCATGCAAAACAACCGTTTCCTCATTTCGTGATTATCTGGGATCTAAATTAGCCCGAAAGCCAAAAAATGTCCACTCAAGCCCTGCAACTCACCATAACTTCATAATAATGCATTGTGACAGCGAGCAAGCATCATATTCATAAGGAGTATGCTTGTGAACCGTTACAGGTAAGGTTTTGAGCAAATCTGGAACTTTGACTCATCTACACCCACCGTAACCCAAGGAAATGCGCTATTCTGTGAAATCAGCATGATATTCATGTTCAGCGCGCTAAGTGACCACCCTAGACAATTTTCAAATCTATGTTTTCGACCCCATACCGTATAACCACCACCATAACTCTATGAAAAGTCCCAACATGCAGAGAGAGTACAAAATTCGTAATCAGCATGTCGAATAAGTTTTCTGGACCGAACTCCAGCTGAATTCATGATTTTGACTTCCTACCGTATACCTATCGTAAATACACGGGGAGATGTTCTGCGAAGAAAATGTGATATCTGTAATCAGCTTGTAAGATAACCCTCGACACGAAGTCTGAGCAAGCTCTATGACAAAAATTTTTTTCGGGCCCGTATAGCCGAATAGCGCCAAACTAATAGTGTACTCGTAATCAGCATGCTCGATTACCTCCCTGCGCTCCCCAGCCCCGTAGATCAAGCTTTGCAAAAAAAATCGATAAAACCGATATCGATCGATTACGAAAAGTAGCCTATGACACCCGCCGATCCCGAAGTGTATGTGTGCAGTTTGGTCCGGATCGGTTCAGAAATGAAATTTTCTATTCGGAACAAACGTACACAAAGACAGACATACAGGCAGACATACAGACATACAAACAGACATTCAGCTTTATATATAAGATTCTCGCAAACAGTTATTACATTCGTAATCAGCATGCTCGATTACCTCCTGTGCCAAGTCCCAGCTTTGTAGCTCAAACTTTGCAAAAAATCGATAAAGTCGATAAAAGTAATGGACGATTCTAAAAAGTAATATTGTATTCGGAATCCCCACGCTCACCCCCTAAGCCAACTCCCAGCCCCGTAGGTGAACTCTGCAAAAAATCGATAAAAATTGATAAAATCGATATCGACCGATAACGAAATAGCCTATGACACCCGCCGGGCCCGAAGTATATGTGTGCCAAGTTTGGTCCGGATCGGTTCAGAAATGGAATTTGCTATTCGGAACATATGTACATATTAAGTCGTCCCGAAACTTCTTTCGCACTAAATTCAAAAATTCATAACTTGTTGAATTCTCAACGAATCTGCAAGATCTAAATTTTGTATAAGAGGGGAACTCATGCTTTTTGCTGAGGTTCCTAAACGGCTCGTTAATGTGTACAAATGGAGGAGATAGAAGCTCAAAACCAAAATCACCCAAATTTGAATTTTTTGTGCAGGTTCTTAAAAATCGGAAACTTGCAACAAAAATTGGAGCAGTCAGTATTGTAGGCTCTTTCACAAGCTCTTTCTAGCAGCGCAAAGTTTGCGCCGATTGAGCGTCTCTGTGAAAAGTTATGAATTCTTTGAAAAATGCCAAAAAAAATCAATCAATTAATTCGCCCTTTTGTATTGCTTGCTCGAAAATCATAACTTTTCATAGAGACGCTCAATCGGCGTAAACTTTGCACTGTTAGAAAGAGCGGATAAAAGAACCTACAATATCGACTGCTCCGGTTTTTGTTGCAAGTTTCCGATTTTTTATGAACCTACACGAAAAATTTAAATTTTGAATGATTTTGGTTTTGAGCTTCTATCTCCTTCATTTGTACACATTAACGAACCGTTCAGGGACCTAAGCAAAGAGCATGAGTTTCTCTTTTATATAAAATTTAGAACTTGTAAATTTGTTGAGAATTCAACTAGTTATGAATTTTTGAATTTGGTGCGAAAGAACTTTTGGGACGACGTAATACATACAGGTTGTCCCAAAAGTAAATACCCACTCTTCAATTGTCAATATCTCTCTTCCCAATGGGTCTTTGTTGGCCATTCAAGTACCATTCAGAGCGAGGTTCAACTTAGATTTCCAGTATCAATCGAAGCACCGATCTCTTCATTACTGTAGGATTACGGTAAAAACTTCCAGCGTATGGACCATTGTGAGAAAAGCCATCCGACAAAATTTTTTTCAAAAAATCTGAAAAATCGTGTACTAAGGTTTTCGCGCACGCTGATTCCACTACACAACTTTTTACAACTGTTTTCAGCTTTTTTGACGGTCCAGTCATATTTCTGACAAATAAGGGAATTCCGTTGTTAAGGTTTACCTGGGATAACTTTGGAAAGAAGCATCACAGTAAAGTGAAAATTTTATAATTGAAATCAGCGGGGCTTCCAATACCATAGTACAAGAGTTTCTGGCTTGTTTGATTTTGTTCCGAGGCAGAATATGGCTTCCAATGGCCTAAAATCCTTGTCGAAGTTCCTACAGTAATCCTACGGTAACGAAGAGAATTTAAGCTGAACCTCGCTCTACAAAATGGTACTTAAGAGGCCCAAAAACACCCATTGGGAAGAGAAATATTGACGTTTAAAAAGTGTGTACTTACTTTTGAGACACCCTGTAAAGACGGACGGACAGACAGACAGACAAACAAACATTCAGCTTTATATATAAGATTGAAATAAATTGTTTATTTATGCGTTACGAGTTGACACAACAATTGGGTATCATTCAGTGCGGCTATAGTAAACGATAGTAATGCATTGGAGGTAGGCAAACAACCGCGATTCAAATTTCTGAAGAACAAGTATGCTGAGCTTTTTTGAGCCTCCTCAAAAAGGATGCGTCTGCGCGCCCTCAGAACGAGGCAAGAATGGGTGGGAAGGCACAATGGAAGGCAAACATCGAACTTTAAATAGCCAAAATTTAGCTATCTTTAAAAAGGTGCTTAAAAATACCGTATGAAAAAGCAATTTCAATATTCATTCAACAACATTTGAACTTCCTCGAAAATGCAGCCGCGACTCAAACCTTGATAACACCGTGTGTGGCGGCTCGGTGTGATCAGCACCTTTCCGCAAGTGCTCGCCGCAGCTACACCTAACTCCCTATTGTCCCCTACGATGTCGCGCGTCCGTTAAGGTTCGCGACGCCTTAACGGTCGCTGCCGAGGACTACCCCCCTACAAGTACGAACGGCACAATAGATAGCGCGTAACGCTGAGAAAGAAAAGGACCGACTAATTCAAGTTACATTTATCTACAAATATACACAACAATAAACTAACGCTACTAAAACTACTAGAACTACGAAAACTACTAAAACTACTAAATCTACTAAAACTACTCTCTAAAATCAGGAAGAGATAGGCACGGGACGAGCCGCCTTGTCCCGTGCTGCCGATGCTCGGTGATGATCACTCCGACGCGTAGTTCCGGGCTCTCCGCTGGGTCAACCGCAAGCCCCTAGCCCTTCCGGGACGGTATGACCCCTCTCCACTCACGCTAGTGTGCTTCCTACGCAAGACAAACCATGCTGTTAGCTGCGCGTCTCCAAAACCAAGACGATGACAAAAGCTCAACCGCTCGAAACCGATGATTATCTGCGGGAGCTGCTGGAGGCGCTACCAGCACGAACGATCTCATAAAACGATCAATACGAACGAAACTCGAAGAGGCGTAGACCGCGGCGTGCGCGCCCTTATATACCCTGTGACTTGGCAACGCGCCAGCAGGAGAGGTCTTGGCGCGAAATGGCCAGCGCGCCAAGTAACGCGATAGCCAGCGCTCCCGGCCTCCTGTTTCGAGGAGTGGCTTGCATCGCGAGCCGCGACACCGTGATTGCCAACGGCCGTGCACATACCCTCAGTACTTAGAGCCAAGTGGTTTGATAACCCTGACTTTGAGGGTCATGAGAGAACACAATCTTTACCTGAAAAAAAAAGAAGCCACCCGGTTGAAATAAATGTGAATGAAGCATGTTTGGTGATTAATTTCTCTGCTATATAACAATAAAACTCAAAAATTGCGTTTCTATAGCCTTTTTAGGCAAGAAAGTTTTTGTGAAATTCTTACTTAACCTTATTTTAGACTGCGGTTGAGCTTCGAAAGTTTGCGAAGGCTGTTCGAAATTTGAGAACGAGAAACTGCGTCAACTGTTGCATAGAGAGCCGCGCACGAATGTGATGATTTGCCTCATTAATGAGTGATTTTTAACGCTTGCGACGTTGTCAGTGCTTCTAATAGTGTCATGACGATCAGAATAACGTTCAATGTTGCAGGCTTTCGTTAAGATCTCGAGGAAATTTAGGACCAGAGCCAGACCTAGTTCCGGTTTTTTCTCCTCTGTTCGTCTGCGTCTCCGCACGTTGCACGCTACCTCGCTACCTTAAACGCGGAGAACGAAGCATTCCGTCTGCTACCCATTTCTTTGTTTTGTTGACCCAGTTCTACCGAACTATATATCATATTGAAGCTCTTGATCTCTACTTTCACGCTGGCAACGCAATAAAACCCATTTTTCATTTCAAACAAGAAATCTGCCGAAGATCATAATTTCGAAAATCTCTTTTTTATCTAATTTAACTCATTTTACGCGGTATCTTCGTGCACTTGACAGATCTTGCTTCCATCAATGGTGTCAACAACGTCGCAGAGCTTATTTGTTTGAACATGGCGATTTTTTGTGAAATTCGTAAAAAGTGCTATTTCTTTACTTTGTTCTTTCTCATTATATTCGCGGCGACTTTTTTCTAACTTGAGCGATTATGCTCAGAATAATAAAAGCAACAAACTAAAGCAACGTCCCAGAAAACAGGAACGACGGTGGCGGATAAAAAATTTAAGGACACATCAAAAACTAGTTTGCTTTTGAAACTGTCAAAATGGCACAATTTCGAAGTATCCTCAAGAACTATTTAGATATCTTCCCCTACGTAGATTTTTAGCTTTATTTTCATTTACCTTGTGTATGTTCTTACTATTTACCGCGTTATTTTTTTGTTGCTTGATTACTCGTAGTTTGTTATTTCTGTTGTATTTCATCGCATAGATACGCCCATGTAATAAAGAATAATAATAATAATGATGATGATTGGCTTTGACTGCATTTCGACTTATTGGTAGTAAGAAAGTAACTTTGCGTTATATCTTTTCTTGTTTATCTTCTTCTTTATCACCAATTCCGAAACATGGTCGCTTTTGAAACAGTCACGTAGAAATAAAACTTCCTCTTTCTCGTTTTACGGTGCTGTAGATTGCCTGCTCTTGGAGCGAAAACCTGCATTTCGAAAAACCACTAAACGAAAAACTTCAAACCCATTGCAACGCTTTTATCCGATCTCTAAGAGTTTTTTTTTCATTTTGCTATCTGTCTTGCATCTTTTTTCTTCTCTGATTTTATATAAATACGAAGGTAAGGCCGACATCAAAGTGCTGTTCCATACTGCCGCACTGCCCACAGCTGGCCGCACTAACCGCAGCGGCCGCAGCATGTTGTGAAAGGAGAAGGAAAACTTAACTGAAACTGTGAAAGGGAAGTCAGAACTTGTAAACCTTTTACGCGTCATTCATGGTGTTTGGTCGTGTTTGTTCAGCATCACGCGTGAATGCCGCGGCTGCTGCAGCTAGCTGCAGTCAGCTGCGGTCAGCAGCAGTGTGAAATAACCTAAAGATGTTACTTATGTTATTTTAAAGGCACTGTATGAATTCTTTTTAAATAAGAATGGAAATTCGTACAAAATAAAATTTCTTTTGTAATACCTATACCAGTGAATATATTAGGTTGGCTAAAAAATAATTTTGGTCGTTTTTGGAGTTTGTAGAAATGTTACAACTCAATTTTTGTGTAAATTGGTACCATAGGAGAGAGCAGACCAAGGAGAATGGTTGGTTGAACTCCAGTTCTTCTAAAAATAATTTTCTGAGAACTAAATGGTGCAGGAAAAAAGAATGGTCTGAAAAACGAGTTGAAGTTGAGTTTCAAATGTAGATTCGGTACATACAACAGGTTTTCATTTTTGCAACCGATCACATGGCCATAGGTAGTTGAATTCGAGTGATCTGAAATGCCCAAAATTCGACTTCCACGCGCGAATGCCTAGAAATTTTCACATTTTGGCTACAGCAAATCATATACTGCAGGTCACAACCTTCATTGTAATTCGCATCTAGCCGAAGGGTTGTGTGTATCCAACCGTCAATTTATTACCTTGTGCGCTTACTACAGGACGAGAACGAAACTTAGTAAGTCAAGAAAGCAATTTTTTGTAAATCTGGTCATATGAGGGCATGCCTGTCATTATTTGGTGACAGAAAAATTCTGACTACTTGATTTTTGGAAGCAGAGGTTGAAGCTATCTTCTTACAAGAAAATCTCATTTGAAAAACTACTACTTGAACTGTTATAGAGCTGTGAATTTGCATCTCAAAAACGAACTTATTTGCTGGGCAAACTTACTTTACACTTCTGCGCCCAATTACCGTCCTATTGGCATGGCGCCAAAATGGAAAGTGGAGAACAGATTGTTCACTACATTTGTGCACCATAGATGTTACTCATGTTAATTCAAAACACTGCATCTATTCGTTCTAAACGAGATGAAAATAGTGCAGGATAAAGTTTCGTTTGTAAGTTCTACGTAGATCACATGTCTTTACAGTGAATATACCTTACCTTCTGTGCAACTTATGGTCCTATTGGCATGGCGCAAATTGGGGAAAGGAATACGGAGCCATTTGCTGTATCTTAAAGAGAAGAAAAGTGCGCTCAAAAATCCACATTTGAGTTGGCAGTCCTGATAAACAGGTTCAACGAGCTCTCTTGCGCGACAAAACTTGGTCCGTACGGCAACCGTTGTCATGGCTGTCCTGCAAGACTATCGGAAGGGCTCTGGCAAATTGGCATCTGTTTCGGTCTATCATAAATTATATGGGCGTCTGTTTTGATTTTAATGATGATCTCAGGCGCTGGTCAGACGACTGTCTGGGACCGGACCCGCTAAGTGGAAATGAAAATCTGATGGCATGATGGTAGAAGGTTGTATGCAACAACGGAACGAACATTGTTGACTAAATTTTACTAGATTGTCACTTCGTTGATTTCATCAAAACTCTATGAATTTGTAAAACGACTTAATAAGTTCCAGCTGAGGAAAGCAGCATTTCTATCAAATCATTTATTCCCTTTTTACTTTTTAATTTACCCGTACTCATCCCAGTTTTTACACAATGCATTTAATCTCTACCAGCTATAATGATACACTCATGAACCAAAAAAACAAATAACGCATGGAATTACAAAAAATTTCTAAGTGAGGCTAAACATGAACATTGGAGCTTATTCACAACGTTACCTCCGAAAACGCCGCTGAAACGCCAAAATCCAATTATGAAAAAACAAAAACAGCTCGCGACTTCCGCAATAGTGATGGTTGGATCAGTCCCTTCCTGAAGATAGTTGAAGATATCAAGGATGCAGCAACTCTCTGAAATGCAAAAAAAGCGTTTAACAGAAAAACATGAAAGAGAAGGGGCGCGCAAAGGCAAATAGATAATTTGTGCAAGACATGAGATGCAGAAGTTTCATTCTCAAATCCTGCTCTAAGTTCGTAATTCTCTATTGCACAAGAAGAAGCAAGATGCCCAAATGAGACAAAAATGGGCAAAGAATTTAAAATGTTGAAGAGAGTCAAGAATTGCCATTTCGTGCCTCTCAAAACGGCATGCGGGTGGCTGCAGCACATGCAGCACAGATTAGGCTACAGTTCTAGCACAGTGCGAGAACTGTGCTAGAACTGTTCCAAAACTTCGCTATCAGTATAAACCCAGCCTATTAGTAGACATCTGTTGCACAAATTGGAATTTGAACTGGAGCAACATGGTTGGGTACAGTTGCGGTGGAGCGCAGCACCTTCAACATCTTCAACTTCAGCACCGTCATCCTTCATCGAACTCATTGTAAGTAAAGTAAGCTCGGAAAAGTACTGCGGATGGAATTACGACATTTTTTTCACCAAAGCGACTTAGGCGCGTCCTATCAAAAAATCTTACGAAAAACTCCCAATCTTCATTGTTTCTCTGGGCTCATTATAGTTGAAAAAACGAGCTTAGCAGTATGGATCATTGTTCAACAACGATGAAACTGTCCCAAACACAAACATTTGTAGAGCACTAATGACAGCATCAACGACGAGAAAAAAAGCACGTGTAGGTTTAAACTGAGGACTGAGGGTCCGCGCCCTAAGGCAACCAGCTTAGACGAAAGATGAAGAGGACTATATCTCACAGCCAAAAAATTTTGGCTGGGGAAATCGTTGACATGCGCATTTCGTAAAACAGATAATGTTCGAATGATGTGAATGCTCAATCTGTCAAGCAGTGTCAGCCATTGAGAACGACACTAATCCGCAAGTTCAACCAAGGGACGAGTGGCATAGTGGTATGAGGCGCCGCCATGACCAGATCGAACACAGGTTCGATCCCCGCCCAAGGGCCCAAGCCCTCCAGCCTCCAGGGCTGGTAAATTGGTACCAGCTCAGACAGTCGACGGCATACCTCCGGAGCAGAAATGGCCGAGCCGAAGGGTTTCCCCAGCTGGGGATTGCCACTCGTGCTCCGGAGACCTCCCATTTATGCTCCGGAGTCCTCCCATTTTGTGCTCCGGAGACCTCCCATTTGTGCGCCGGACCCCTCCGATTTTCTGCTCCGCAAGTCTGCCGCGGCATACTGTAACTAGCCCTAATTAAGCTCCAAACCCCAATTATGTATCTAAACCCCATAGCCGAATACGACCCCCCCCCCCCGAGTAGGACTTCAGCGCGACCCTCACCCCCGTACTCTACCCCCTCCCTCTCACCCTAGCGTTTGTAGATAGAAAATAAAAGAATGAAGGGACAAGAATTTATTTCAAATTGACTGCAAACAATCTACTGCAAACTGCATAGCTACATAATGTCTTCCCATAGCTATTTTGCTGAACGCAACCAGCATTAATCCAACGGCAGCAAACCGGTACTGGAGATAAAATGCGACACTAGAATAATATCATCAATTTATTTTACTATGGCATTTGTTATCCCAAAAATGTTGCCACATCGGCAAATGCACTATAAACTCCCACAAAAACTAATGAAAAGACTGTACCTGGCCGCCTTCCGAAGCGATTACCAAGAAGCGGAAATAACACAATAAGTGGTCCATTGAAAGTAGAACAACAATGATAATTTGATCTGCCCTTATAGGCATCTATGTAGCTAGAGCAGAGCTAAGGAGACGTCCCACCATCATTGGAAAGATGAAGTAGTCCAGTTGAGTACCAGTACGTGGGCTGACGCACATCTGTAAGAGTAGCATTCCCGAAAAGTTGAGGCATTGCACACCAAATGCAAAAGGAAGTTCAGAACCAACATCTTGAACTACTAAAGCACTTCTTCAGATCGTCTTCCTAATGAAGCAAAACACATGGACAACCTACTGATAATAGAATGCAAAGATGCTTTTTCCTTAATTTCATGCCTGTTCTAAGAATGAGTGGTACTTGAAGAAACGCTCATTTTAGTTTTGACGTTAACGCACCTCAATGTAGAGAAAAACCATCAAAGCAAATGTTTCCATGCTCCCTGATAGGAAAACGAGTCCAACAGATAAACTCGCCAACTTCATCATGAGTAGCACACTTCCTAGCACAGAAAAAATAAAACTACACAGCATTGAGAGAGTAGGCAATAGAACCCCTGAATGACAATATTTTGAACTTTCGAATTTATTGAGGCCAATAAAAAATTGCATAAGGAAAAATAAGTACCGCGCTTAAAGAAAGGTTTTCATCTTCCAGAAACAAGGCAATTACTTGTAACAATGCAAGGCGAATTCTGCGGTGAGCCGGCGATGTGTGGATCAAATAACTATAAAAAGAAAAACACTGCTTGTGAAAACGGCAAATTTTAGCCATTTACCCTTGTAAATTTGATGTCACTACTCAAGCTGCACGGCATGCAGCAAAACACTATCATCAGTACGTGGAAGACGACAGCAATAGTGGTGAGAACGGTTGTAGCCCAGATATTTGGAGAGAGGGGACGGGTGCGATAGGGATGGATGTGGGGGCGACAGACGTAGAAAGACTAAAATATAACATCTTGCCTAAAAATGCATAGGAAGTAATATTAGATAAAATGGAGAAGATTACACAAGTTTTATGTCACCACACCTGCTGTGTAAACGCGGAAAAACAGCAGTAAGTCGAAAACGACAGCCAAGCACTAAAAGTGACTGAGTGCATCCGCACGAAAACCTAAAACCTGAAACCTGAAAAGAAGGAGATGAACAAATAAACGTCAACGCGCCGACGAATAACACGAAAAACCAAAAAAAAAGAAAAAACGAGCGCGAAACGACAAAAAAAAAGGGTAAGTCGAGAGCGATGGCAGCTTATTTTCGAAAATGCTAAGCTGCGTATCACAGCAAATTGGCTGCGTACATATTGTGCTCTGGAGACCTCCCATTTTCTGCTCCGGGGCCCTCCCATTGCTCCAGAGACCCCCCATTTGTGCTCCGGAGTCCTAGAACTTTGCTTGTGGAGCTGCAAAGACGTTTGATCGGATAGGTTGCAGATCGTTTTGCTCATTTCAGGCTCTGAAGAAGGCGATCTGCCGAAACGTCAGCCACTCAATAAATAATTGTTACCAATCTCGAGTGCGGCTTACATAAACAACTATATCTACGCCATGCCGAGGTTCATAGAGAGTCGAACAATCCATGTGCTCCGGAGGTGTCCCATATCTGGCGCACTCGCGACGGGCAAATCTCTGCTCCGAGGCTCTCCCAAATCTGGCGTACCTCCGGAGCAGAGATTTGCGCGTCCCGGAGAAGGGTCCCATTCGCCTGCTTGTGACTACACCGTGACCTACAAGAAGAAACCGCCCCCTCGCCTCGCTCTCATTGGTCAATTGGGTCCTCCGCGGCTCTGCCAGATTTCGACTGTCCGCCGCGACTACGGCACCGACTGTCTGAGAGAGTAATCTGGGAGGATAAAAGCACTGACTTAGTAAACTGCTGGCCTCGCAAGTCACTGTATAGGCCCGCACGCTTACGATTGCCTCTTCGATTATGAAGTAGTGTGCGTTCGGCGCATGCCCGCAAAGAGTATTAAACGCCAAATTCTTTATCCTTTATCCTTAATCATTCAAAAGAAATACTTACAAAACGCTGTCCGGAGCAACATAAAATACAAATAACAGTAGATTAGGAACGTTGTAGATGGCGCGTGCCATACATAAATAACCGTACGCGTTATGATAAGATCTAAGACTTATGAACATGACAACTTTATAACTGTTGCAAAAGGTATCAATCAAGCTAACCTGAAATATAGGTTTTATGCGTTGATCGTAAGATGACCACCCACACAGCGTGATATAAAAAGACCCCGGCCGAATTTCCCAGACAAGGCCAAAGCGCTCAAAAGCGCCGAAATCCTCTAATGTCTCTTTACTTTCTCGGGAAGAGAGATGTGAAAATGTCGAGCGTTTTTAGGCTCTTTTGGGCAAAATCTGGCCGGGGCCCTAAACTAGTCATTCCTTCAAGACTGCCATAAAAATTGCAAATCCTACACATAACAATGTTTAACACCTAGAATTTCATTTTAGAAAGCTGCCATCACTGCCAAATTTGTCATTCAATTAAAGCTTTTAGTGACGAAAATAACTTGCCAGAGAGATTTTGAATTTATATTATTAGCGTCATGTCTATCAGGCAAATGTGTGTGAGAGAGATTTTTATTACGTATGAAGGATCCTTGAAAGTGAAAAAGAACTCCGTTTTGAAAGCGCATGTGCGCGAAAACTTAATTGATGTTTGATTAACTGCAATGCGAAATCTTTATTTATCTGCCTTTATAAGATGTGCTTGAGCACAAACACCTTTTAAGAGCTCTCATTTTCGTCCACACGAGGATACCTTACTGTTCATTGTAAATTTTCAAATAACAATGCATACCTGACCAATGAAGATAGGCAGATCTTTGCGTTCAAACACCTATCCTCTATTTCTAACTTACAAACATAGTAAGCAGGAAAATACTTCAGAAGTTGCCCATCAATTTGAAGAGACCAAAAGAACATACAATGAATGTGATAAGTCCAGTATTTACTGGGTCTCCCAAAAAAATATGAACGCTGTTTGATTGTTAATAACTCCCTTGATTTCATGTCTTTCGCCGAGACTGAGGCGTTATTTCATAAAGCGAGGTTCAACTTAGATTTTTGATAGGGAGCGAATCACCGATCGCTGTTCGTTACTGTAAGATTACGGTATGAATTTCGACAAGGATTTTAGGCCATTGGAGGCCATATTCTCCTCGGAACAAAACCAAACAAGCCAAAAACTTTTATACCACGGTAATGAAAGTCGCTGATTTCGAATGTGAAATTTCCGCTTTACTGTGATGACTTTCTCAAATTTATTTCAGCCGCAACAACTGAATTTCCAGCATTCGTCAAAAATGTGATTACACCGTCAAAAAAACTAAGAATACTCGTAAAAAGTTGTGCAATGGAATCAGCGAGCGCGAGAACCTTAGTACACTATATTTCAGATTTTTTGAAAAAAAATTTGTCAAATAGCATATTTCACAATAGATCCACATGCTAGAAGTTTATACCGTAATCCTACAGTAACGAACAGCGATCGGTGATTCGCTCCCTGCTAAAAACCTACGTTGAACCTCGCTCTACAGAATAGTGCCTCAAGCTCGGCGAAAGACCTGAAAGCAACGGAGTTATTAACGAGCAAACAGTGTTCATTTTTTGGGACACACTGTGGTGTACATTTGGAAAATCCATAGATAAGGGGCACCTTAGACAATCGACGGGACCCCTCCGCCGGACCCTCCGAAACTGCCAGAGTCGCGCCGGACCCAGTTGACCAATGAGAGAAGGGCAAATGGGCGGTCCATCGCGGTGCATCACTGGCAGGCAAATGGGAGGCTTCTCCGGCCCTGCTGCAAAGGTTCGCCATTTCTCCGGCGCGACTCTGCCAGATTTGGCGGACTCCGCGCCGCGGAAAATTTGCGCGGCGCGTGTCCGCCAAATTTGGAAGAGCCGCGCCGGAGAAAATGGGAGGGGTCCGGAGCAGAAATGGGAGGCCTCCGGAGCAGAAAATGGGAGGTATCCGGAGCAGAAAATGGGAGGTATCCGGAGCAGAAAATGGGAGGTCTCCGGAGCAGAAAATGGGAGGTATCCGGAGCAGAAAATGGGAGGTGTCCGGAGCAGAAAATGGGAGGTGTCCGGAGCAGAAAATGGGAGGTATCCGGAGCAGAAAATGGGAGGTATCCGGAGCAGAAAATGGGAGGTATCCGGAGCAGAAAATGGGAGGTGTCCGGAGCAGAAATGGGAGGTATCCGGAGCAGAAAATGGGAGGTGTCCGGAGCAGAAATGGGAGGTGTCCGGAGCAGAAAATGGGAGGTATCCGGAGCAGAAAATGGGAGGTATCCGGAGCAGAAAATGGGAGGTATCCGGAGCAGAAAATGGGAGGTATCCGGAGCAGAAATGGGAGGTCTCCGCCGGAGAAATGGGAGGGCTCCGCCGGACAAATGGGAGACCCACCGCTGGGGAAACGCCGCGACCCTGCCATTTCTCCGGCGGAGGGGTCCTATCCGCTGCCTGAGACCGTCAATCAGAAGATAACACTGTGTACTTCCGCTTTTAAATACGCAAGGTCAAGTGTCAATCTGTTTGAAAAGCTCTCGAATGTGCTTGTGATAACTACAATTAGCGAGCCAATGAACCTCATCACTTCCTCTTTGATTTTTTTATTAAAGACGCTGTAAAGTTTGTATCTATACAAGAAAACACAGACTCTCTCTACCACAGATACTCCGCAATGTGGATCATGGAAAAAACGTTGCTTACCTATTCTGCGGCAATCGTATACCAGAGTGGGCGAATAATTGTATCACAATCCTTAGCGAAATTTACCGCCATTTAAAGAACGGGGTTGCAGAATTCTTTGCATAAACTCGATATCCCGCTTCTTGGTAGGGCTGAGAAGAAGCTTAGCAATGATTATTGCGTCCAAAGATGCCCTTGTTCCTCATAGTGCGGGTAGAGGAACGAACACCTCAATTCGGCACAGCCTACGCGGGCTGCTGATCCTTTCGTCCTACTGCTGTGCATCGTGTTAGGACCAGCAGTCCGCGGAGGCGGTGCCGAATTGAGGTGTTCGTTCCTCTACCCGCATAGTGCCGCTACGGGTCCAGGTAACTCAGGTAACTCGGTTTGTCTCTTGCATCGCATGCACTAACGGGAACGAAACGAGAGCCACAGCAAGCGATGGTTTCTGAAGTTGCCCAGACGTCACGACTGGACACTATGCCGACTGCAAGGCAGCGGATTAGTTTTGATAAATAGTGGCTTCTTTCAAACAAGTCATTAACTACTTCAAAGATTCATCCAAGTAGCTTTTCGAGTCTATGAATCACATAACTTTTTTCTAAAGCGAGTGATCAGGTGGATCGGTTACCAGTGAGTGTTCATAAGGGCTTTTTCAAATAACTTGGTCGTTTGTCATACCATATTTCCTTGGATAATGTGACCTTTTTTTCTAAAGCACACGATGAGAGTTATCGGTAGTCAGTGGGTGCCTACAAATTTTCTCAAAAGTCAATGGTTTGTAAAACATATTCTCGAAGCTTGCAGTTTTGGTTTGCTCAACGCGCACTACTAAATTTGCGCCAAAGTATAAGCGTCAAACTACAGCAGCGACACGAAAGAACTACTCAAAGTTTTGGACTCAAGCATGCCATAGAATGCTGTGATCATCCTCTACAAAACACCATTTTACGTGCCCAAGGTGACCACTTTATGTATTTGAAAATGAGATCGTCAAACGAGCATTTTTAGAGAATGCAAAGACTCAATTCTCTAGTTTTTATTCTCAATCCGTAGTTGAAAATTTTTGAATCTTCACGCCCAAAATGTAGAGGAAGCTGCGCTATGACATCGTCGCTGAGAAAAACTGTTACTTGACTTAAAGCGAAATAAGCTGACAATGTCACTTATGTGTTAACAGACGTTTGTCTTTGAATTTTTGAATTGCAGAAGAGCTATAGCTATTACATCACACAGCGTCCAGATAATTATATAGCTTCTTCCGATTAACAAAATAGCTCCACAGTATTTATGCCTCTGAACTGTACATTTTTCAGCATATGGCATACATATAGTGGCTGGTTGAATTTTGGTAATTTTCCTGCTTATAAGTCCAAATGTCTTCCTTTGAATTATTACAGAAACTTGCTCTACAAGATGCTTTTTTTCAAAATACAGGAGTAATTTCGGTGGAGACGCGGAACGGATTTATGAAGGTCGACGTGTATTGCGTTCAACCTTGTCGGCAAGATATTCAGTGATTTTTCTGGAGCCACAGTTGAAAATTTCAAATCATACTGTAGCTTCCTAATGATAGAGCACTGTCACAGATTAGCTGCAGACAAGTATCATTTCCACGCCCTCTTCGTCCCGAAAACTTACAGTTAACCTATAAGTTGAAACCTAACCTATGAGAGTGAACCTGACTTCTTGCATCCCTCTTCAACCCCAAAGGGGTTGAAGAGGGATGCAAGAAGTCACAGCTCCATCCCCGCACTTTATGTGAGATCAAGGACCAAACCTCTGCAAAAGACCTAGCAACGGTCAACATGAACCAAGTGAAGAAAATTGAAAAATTTGAATGAACGAAATTCTCATCTCCGAACATAAGAACAAACATAAAAACATAACGCACATTTTGAAACGCACACGTTGATGGCGCATTTACCAACTATATATATTGCATAAATTGGAGAGCCAGTTTTACGACCGCATAAACACATTCCGCTAGTAAATTTGGAGCTCTTGTAGAAAGGATGAGGACGCCAAAATGGTGTTGAATCCTTCATCTAAATACTTTTCTCAATCTCTTACAAAGACATGTCTCGTCTCACTATCTTTCGCGCAAAGATCCTGCAGCATAAACACCTCGTGCATTTCGAGCTTCTGCAAAATCCGTCGAGATTGCATTTAATGCAAGGGAGAGAATGGTATTAAAATCTACTTCCGATAAGGCTCAGGGCAATGAACAGCGGCAGACAACTAAGCAAAAAAGAAGCATAAACGACGACAGCGCATTCTCATTGAAATATGCACGTTTACTTGGTAAGTTAGGAGCTAGCTTTGCACATTATTTTACAGGTTTAATAGTGTAATCACAAGTTTAAAACTCGAACCAGGGGAAGCAGATTCAAGCTGTTTGAACAATGTTTGGAAAACCTACTTTAAGGCAGCGTCTCGGCAGAAGTTGTCCAGGTTTTCATTTTTCCGGAGCCTTCTCGTCAAAACCATATCTGGGCTTTTCAGCGCATGAAAATGGCGAAAATGTGCTTTTGTGAAGCTTTCTAAGTCCGCATACAGTGGCGAATACGTGCACCTAGGCGGGACCCGAAACGAGGAAGGAGGGGTGGGGAAGACTTCCGCGTATCTTTACTGAATGCGGACCTGGAAACCTTCGGAAAATTCGTGCGCTGAAAGCCCAGATATGGACTCCTCATGGCCAGAAAGCTCCAAAAAGGTGAGAAAACGGAAAACGAAGTTGTGGCAAGACAGGCTGTTAAGTCTCTCAGTCTCAGGATTATTACTTTATTCCTATGAATAAATGAGCGTGACAGTTTGGACATACTCTTTTGCAACTTTGATGCACGAACTTCCATGCCTGCATTTTCCGCGCACATCTTCAACTACTTTGTTTTATTTTGGTCCCTTCTCTCGCTCTACACCAACCAAGGTGCCGGTTATGCAAAATATTCCGCATGGTCCTTTCCTACCAGGCAACGATATAAGATCGCATAAACGAAAGCTAGGAGATATGTACTACTAAAAAGCTTCTTGCGTTTTGACTGCATATGAAAATACGTCAGAAACAGAAATTAAGTGCTACCACGAGTAAAATGCTACTGTCAAATCTAGTTTGTACCCAGTTTTGCGAGTAAAACCCAAGTAAAAGTGAAAGGGAGGAAAGGATTCTGTCTCAAGAGTCTTTGAGGCTTTTTGGCGCGTTATTACATACATATATTCGTGAAAGTAGAGGTCAAAACCTTTAATATGATATATAGTTTGCTAAAATTAAATTCAGAACAGCGAAAATAAGGGTACAGAGCCAAATGCCCCATGTCCCGAGTTTGAGGTCTTGAGGTAGCGCGGTAGCACGCAAAGCTAGGAGACGCAGACGAGCAGGAGGAGAAAAACCAGAGCCGACAGGGCATTTGAATCTGGTCGTAGATGCTCCCGGGGGTCTGAAAGAAACCCTGCACATTATGTATCATTCTGATTGCCATGACACGAAGAAACACTGAAAATGTCGCAAGACTTAAAGAAACACTTCTTAAGAGGTTAAACCGGCATCTCCGTGCGCGATTCTCTGCGCAAGAATTAAGCGCAGTTTCTTGTTATTATTGAGCTACAAAAGCTCTCGCGAGTTTTGAAATTTAATCGTAATTTAAAGGAGTCGACTGAGAAATGCTATTCTAACTTCTACGAAAATTGACCCAGTTCCTCGTCTTTAGCTCATAAAAGGCCATAAAAAACGGATTTTCGGTTTTACGGGGTTACTTGGAGATATCATTCAATACACTTACTTCATTCACATTCATTATATAGTTATAATTCTAGCATCTGGGACTTCGCCCCGGAATTCTGTTTTTTGACGAAGGTTGTTCTCTTATATGACTCAAAGTGAGGGTCACCAGAGCTCATGGCTCTATGTATCGAAGGCATAATTATGACAGACATAGGCAATGTTTTAGAATATTGGAATGAAACGGACACTGATGTTTGCTAAAGTGCCGAAAAAATGAAAGCTTCGATAGTAAAAAACAAATCGTAGTTTCGTCTGCAAAACTAAGTACTCGTCTTCCTCAAAATCGATTGTCGGCTGGTCATATTGAGTAGCATTAGCAGACTTACCACCTTTCTTTATATATTGTTGAATGTGTTTAACCCTGGCTGAAGCTGTCCCGTTAGAAAAAGCAAATTTATATAAGGATTTATCTTTAAAGGAAAAATCTCGAGATGAGTGAGGCAGAAACAGGAAAGATTCTATTTTGCGTTTACTTTTATGCAGGCTTTTAAGGAAGGATGACTGCTAAGTCATTCACAAGTTTTGCTAAATCCGACTTCTTTTCCTCAAATTTTCAGAGTTTCTTTTGGAACTGTGCAAAAAATAGCCAGCTCTTTTGCTTTTGATCAAGAACGGATACTGCAAAAGAATGTCGGCACGCTCAGTTTTACTGCTGCTTACTTTCTGCTTAGGAACTGAAACTACAGGATCCTAACGCACCTCGACCATGACATAAACGATGCAGCTTTTTCTGCCGTTATGCCCCTGTAATTTTCCAAATTCGCTTGGAGACTCAAAAGAAGAGAAGGTTTTGCTTTCTGTAAACAAACTGTTTCGCAATTTTTAGCGAATTACTCAGTGACGGAAACATAGTTTCAATTATACCAATTAAGGTCCGCTTGATTTTGACCTATAAATTGCTATCTGTCCTTTACTTCTCCGTCTACTGATTGCCTTGGACGTGATGGTTATCAAAATATCGTCCAGAAAGCTGCAAACTTTGTTTTGAAATAAATTGTGATATTTCAGAAGTAAGACTGCAGTCATAACCTCCTTAAATTTGTTCCTCAGTCCCGAACACTTGCGAAAAGTATTATACGCCAGAAAAAAGTGTCCTAGACTTGTTCGTAGATTTTTCTAGAAAACGACGAGTCTATGCTTACTGATACAAATGCAATCGGTTGGAAACGTTGCAATCGTTGCAATTGGTTTCAAAAATGCAGTGATCTCCGAATATGTAGTACGAGAGTATTTCTAGTTTTATTCCAGAAAAAAACAGGAAAATTTGAATTTGCCATCAACTGATTAGAGAATATTGTTAGTAAAGGATTTGAAGGAGCTTTTGAAGAATTAATTTTTCAAAATTCAATTCTGAACTGCATCTGAACTTTGATCAAGGTAAAAAAATAGTGTTATACAGTGCTGGCCATAATCATAAAGACACTCTTGGTGCAAAAGTTTTGTCAGTTTCTTCAATCCATTGGCAAACACGCTAGAATGATAAACAAACATCTCAAGAAGTATCCGATGCAAAATTTCTTCCTCTTTCCAGCTGCTAAATATTCGCTGGAAATTGCAACAATTCGTTTTTACCATGTCTAAATTTCACTAATTTTCAAGATTTTTGTATGAGACTTTCGGAAGAGCCCTAATAACCACCAGACAGGCCAGACCTTTTGCCAAGTCAAGCAACTTTTTTCTTGTTTTTCAGCTGCTCTTACAGACTTTTGCTAAATAATTTTCTAAAAGTCTTGTGTTTTGGAAAAATCGCATAGCGTGTTATTGCACCAAACACTGCAAAACCTACAGAATACTGAGGTTTCAACACTCGATTATTACTACCGCTACCATTGCAAAGTAAATGAGCGATTTTCGCTTTGAATTATGAAGATTTTGAAACTCAGGTTACGCCAGTGCGCACTCATGAAATTCAGAAATACTGCTTCCTTACAAATTTCGTAGTAATTCTAAAAGACAAGGCGTAGGGCTACGAAAAATTGCTTCTGTTGGCAAAAGGAGGATTGCTCTATGTGCTGGTTATTAGGATTCCTCCGAAAGTCTCATACAAAAATTTTGAAAATTAGTGAAAGTTGGACATGGTAAAAACGAGTGGTTGTGATTTCTGGCAAATATCTCGTTATTCTCTCAACGGAACACAACCGGGGTTTAGCAGCTAGAAAGGAGAAGAAATTCTGCATTGAAGACATTTTAAAGCGTTTGCTTATCTTCATTCTAGCGTGTTTGCCAATGGATTGAAAAAACTGACAAATATTTTGCATCAAGAGTGCCTTTATAATTATGGCCAGCACTGCAGGAGCTTGGTAAACGATTTGATGATTCTGTAGTAATCTTCAGGTTGAAGAAACTTCAGAGATACAATACCTATTCATTATAAAGAGCAAGGTAATGTAACCCAAAGATAGTACTTTCAATGCAAGACTTGGAACCGCATGCAAAATCTCTTTTCTGAAAACACATGATGAATCGTAGTTTACATCTCGTTAAATTCGCTTCTATACTGGGACAAACTCACTTCAGGAATTATTTGCCGCTGGATCTAGAATCTGGATCTAGCAGCTGTACCGATGGTTGTCCTCAAAAGAGGCAAAAGATGGTTGTACCGATGGTTGTCTTCAACAGAGGCAAAAGATGGTTGTACCGATGGTTGTTGTCAACAGAGGCAACCGATGGCTGTACCGATGGTTATCCTCAAAAGAGGCAAAAGATGGTTGTACCGATGGTTGTCCTCAACAGAGGCAACCGATGGTTGTACCGATGGTTGTTCTCAACAGAGGCAGCCGATGCCGATAGTCGCCCTTCCGTTTCGTTCCTCAAGAAGAGCATGTACTGTTTCGTTCCTACCCTTAGACGGTTTGGTTAAACAGGTCCTAGGCTTTTCCCGGAACTCATCAGTAAGGAAGGAAGCTCGACTGGATTTCCACCTGCCCTGATCGCCGCTGGCCGCCGTTTTTTTGGGTTTTCGTTTTGCCATTTTTTTTGGGTTTTCGTTTTGCCATTTTTTTGGATTTTGTATTTTCCATTTTTTTTGTATCCAATAGAATGGCATGCAACAAATAAATACTGTACTATACGTTTCCAGGTCTATACCTACTGTTCGCAGAGACTGTCCTTGCGCTTTGTTGATCGTCATAGCAAGTGCAGGCCTGACCGGAAACTGCACTCGCCTGAAGTCAAAGGGCATATCGGAGGGGACCAAAGGGACTCGTGGAATATGAACGACTTCGCCTTTGAACTCCCCCCCCCCCAATATGGTCGCTGCTATGACGTTTGGCATGAGATCCCTGATGCAAAGCCTTGTACCATTGACATCTTCGGTGGGTTGATGTTACGAAGGAGCATGATTGGCAAACCAGCCTTCAGATCAAGTCTGTGAAGTGGTATCCCATTGGGCTCGAATGAATTCAAGAACTCAGTGGGGAAGTAAACAGCCTGTTCACGCTAAACCATGGTATCAACGGATGTGTACTTTGACACCGGTCCAGGTAGGCTGTTTAGAATCTGAGCATTGACAGAATTTACTTGCCCATTTTTGGGTGCCAGATTGCTCGCTCGCAAATCCAGTCCCCATTGCTGAAGTTGGCGGCAATGTTTGGGAAGACCTTTTCGATCAGTTTTCCCACCGATTGAACCATATTGCAGAAGTTTGGATTAAAGGTAATCCGGCCAGAACTTGGTTCAACCGGAATTCTGCCTTCGCCAAGAAGCAAGAGTTGTTGCGCAAAGCTTCGGGCAGTCTCATCGCCAAAGAGGTGGACTCGCATGTTCGTCGTGAGATTCAGCGATCGAACATGTTTCCAGAGATGAGAAGTTTTGAGGCAAGCGTTCAGCTCATCTGGTGGAGTCGATCGCGGAATCACTGGCAGAGATTGACGAAAGTCGCCTGCCAGTAGCACGACGGCCCCACCCATTAGCCTGCTGCTTCCTCGTATGTCCCGTAATGTGTTGTCAAGGGCTTCTAGGCACTTCTTATGCGCCATGGTGCACTCGTCCCAAACTATGAGTTTGGTTTCTTGTAGGACCTTGGCTTTCCCTGTGCCTTTGCTTATCCCATACACTGTGTTCTCTACATGAGCAATATCCAGAGGAAGCTTGAAGGCTGAATGAGCAGTTCGGTCTCTTCTAGCAGTGTTGAGGCAATCCCCGAGGATGCCACTGCTAGTGCGATTCCTCCTTGCCTGCGAATCTCTGCAAGTAGGAAATTGATGAGAAACCTTTTCCCTGTTCCACCCGGAGCGTCGAGAAAGAGTAGCCCACCATTGTCCAGAACAGCACGGTAAACCAACTCTTGATCCTCCGTAAGAAGAGGTCTGTTGGACTCTACAAATGTGGTCAGCTGATCGGCATCATAGGACCTTTCTCGGAGAACATCGCTCTCGAGTGCCTGGTCATTTCCGCGTATTGGTGACGGCAAACCGAGGTCTCTGAGGGTTTGACCGGTCATCGACACGCACGTATCCTCATGCAGTACCAACGCTCGGTTGAATATTTGGGAAAAGTAACCGACGTCTGCAGAGGGTGCCACTCTGCGACATTGTCTGAGTACGTCTTCACTCAGAGCTTCTTTGTACTTCTCCCAGAGTGCTCGAGGATTTGACGGTTGACAGGCTGTCAAGATGATGCCGAAGAGACTTCGCAGTTGAGCAGCGAAACTTGTCGTAGCTGCTTCTGCGACTGTCCCATTGCTGATCATCTTCAAAGTAGACAGGAATCTCTCATCAACTACGTCTTCACTCAGAGCTTCTTTGTACTTCTCCCAGAGTGCTCGAGGATTTGACGGTTGACAGGCTGTCAAGATGATGCCGAAGAGACTTCGCAGTTGAGCAGCGAAACTTGTCGTAGCTGCTTCTGCGACTGTCCCATTGCTGATCATCTTCAAATTAGACAGGAATCTCTCATCAAAGCAGTGGTATCAACGCAGAGTACTCAGTGACTTCATCACCCACTGCAAGGCCGCGAGCAGCTTCGGCGAAATTGTGTCGCCTTGTCGGACTCCCCAATTAAATGGTCAGGGGGCGATGGGACAGCTGCATCGTCGTTATATAGTCCTTGTAGCAGTTGGCTAATGTCCTCACGTAAGCTGGGTCCACTCCATGATCGACTAGCGCAGACAGGATGGCGTTGGTTTCGACGCTGTCAAAGGCTTTCTCGTAGTCGACAAAGGACTAGAGGCAGTCGGTATTCCCGGCAGACTTCTATAACCCTCTGGATGTGGTCCATGCAGCTGAATCCTTTGCGAAATCCAGCTTGTTCTTGGGGTTGGGCTTCATCCAGTGGCGAACGAGGATAAACTTCGTGAAAAGCTTGTACAGCACACTCAACAGACATATTGGACGGTAGTTCCGAAGATTTTCCCGTTTACCCTTTTTGAAAAGGAAGACGGTTCTTGATGTTCTCCACTGGTCGGGAATCCTTTCCTTTTGAAGGTGAGATGTTAGGTGCGACGCCAAAACCTCGTGTAGACATTATCCTCCGGCTCGCAAAAATTCGACGGAAAGATGGTCTGGTCCTGAAGCCGTGGAGGTCTTCAGGGTCTGAATCGCCATGCGCACTTCAGCAGGTAGAACTCGTGGTGATACTTCTCCACACGTTGATGAGTGGAAGAGGTTGGTGTAGAAGTTCTTTGCAATAGATTCCATCTTGTATCGGGAAGAAGTCGGAGTCTTGTCTCCGTTCAATAGTGCAGCCAGCGGTACGTGATATTCACAGAGGTCCAACTGGAACTTCTTGAGACTTCGTCTTCGTTCGGCTGCTTCCAGTATCTTGGCTTGCCTATACTTCCTAAGATCCTCCTGCAAAGCTGTTCTGCAACTGGCGTTGGCTATCAGTCGCTCGAGATGGGTTGCATTCGGATCCTGCCTCAGAAACCTTCTTCTTTCTAGCATTTCTTTGGTGATCTTCGAAACGCGTTCCAACTTCTTTTCAGAAATCACTGAGGCGCACTCTCCGCAGGCTCGCAATCCTTTCAGAAGCCGGTCGTAGTCGTACGTTGGGTCCTCCTCGATGGGCCAATTACAACTTGATATGAGCTCTTCCAGCCTGTTACCGTCATAAACAACATTATTCCCTCTTGCGGCACTGTGGCAGACCTTCTTTTCCAGCCTTTGACTGAATCGTACCTTCGCTCGAAGGAGGCGGTGATCGGAGTCATTGCAGAAGGATGGAACTACTGAGACATCGAGCAAGGTCCACCTTCGGTTGGTGAGAATGTGGCGATCTCCGCGTAATCGTTCCGTTGGGCGATTCCCGTGCCCACCGGCGATGTTCTTTCTTCATGAAGATGGAATTTCCATGGAAAAGCCGTGCGGCGAGAGAAGCCCAACAAGAGGTTGCCGTTTTCGTTCCGGAGCCCATATCCAAATTTCCCGATCCTATATTCCTCTTCCAGTGGCATCCAGTCTTCGCGTTAAAGCCGCCCACAACGAACTTGTAGAAAGACTTCTCGTTGCGGACGACCTCCTCTACATCTTCGTAGAAAGCATCGCATCTAGTTTTGATTTTTCAGCTGCTGATGTGGAGAATAGCAGTTGATGATGCTGATGGTCTTCTGACGTGGAGGCGTATTCGTAGGATGCCTAGTCGAGGTGATAGGATCTCATACGAATCGACAAGATGGACGATAGATGGATGGACGACAAAACATACGCCTCCAAGGTTTCCTGATAGAACCTTTTCACCACGAATGATGAGAGTCCCATCACTCATCTGTCGCACGTCCTTCTTCCTGGACTTCGTTTCCTACAGAGCGATGATATGGTACTTGATGTGCTCTGCAGCGTCGAGAAGAGCGTGGAGGTCGGCGTTTGTGGAGGCTACTGTCCTGGAGTTGTAGGTGCAGAGCATGAGGCAGTCTCCATGGCGTGTCGTCCGGGCAGACGTGTCGTTTTTGTTCGATCCAAAAGGTTCTTGCTACCACCCGACGCCATAGGCGGGATCCGATGTACAGGGTTTTTTCTAAATCTTCTTGCTGTCTGAGTAATAGGATTTGTTCCCCTACAAGAGCAGACTTACTAGGCCAACTCTTGATTTCCACGAGGCGATCGCTGACCCCGGGCTTGGAGCGGGAGAACCGCCTAGCGACCATAAAACCAGACGGCGGTGGATCTGGCCTAGCCGCTCTTAGCTAGGCGTCTGGCCGAAACCGGAAACGTTGAACTCCTTCACAGCTTGGGAAGCCCTGCCAGAGTATACACTCGGCTGTGCATCGCAGTTCGACACCCAATGTCACCCCCACGCCACGTTGAGGCGACCGACCATTGTGGGGGAAACGACATTTAACAGACAAAAAAAAAACTAAAGATGTTCTTACTCTCCGAATTGGCGGCCCGCCGTATTCGGTGCGCACCCTTGCACGCTTGGAGCCGCTTGCCACCGAAATGCAAAATGGAGAGGGTGTAATAGGCGAGGAAGAGAGGGTCTAGAGCGATTTGAACACTCAGTTGTAGAACAAAGTAATGTTGAACACGTGAAAAGTTATGTGAAGCAAGAGAAATTCATGACATTTCTTTTCACAGCCATCTCAGGAGGGGGTGGCTGGAAAGCCATGTAACTCTGTCGAATCTGTTGAAATAGGAATTTTTGGTTTTCGCAGGAATGGGAGTGACTATGTTCACGTTGAGTTCGTTTAATGTGCACGACGGCGAGCACGTCCTAAGGTCAGCATTCACTTAGCGACCGTGGTAAGAGATGGTTGTATTGCTTGCTCGAAAATCATAACTCATAGAGACACTCAATTGGCGCAAGCTTTGTATTGTTGGAACAAGCTGGTGAAAGAACCTACAATACCGACTGCAATTTTTGTTGCAAGTTTCCGATTTTATGACCCTACACGAAAATTCAAATTATGAGTGATTTTGGTTTTTAGCTTCTATATCCTTCATTTGTATACATTAACAAACAATTCAGGCACAGGTGCAAAGGGCATGAGATCCTCTCTCAAGCAAAATAGTGATCGTACAAATTCGTTAAGAAGTCAACGAGTTATGAATTTTTGAATGTTATGCGAACGAACTTTCGGCACAACCTAATAGAAAATTTATCCACAATTATAGAAGTACTATTATCACACAGCAAAATAATGATAGACGTCGTATCTACAGAGAAAAGCCTAAAGACATTTCATTCTAATTATCAAAGAAAGCCGATTCATATTCAATTTCTAAGTGGTTTTCAGCTTGCTCAGTTATGAGCGGAGGGACACCTTGAACTGGGCATAAACTCTTCGTTTACTTGTACTAGCACATAATATATCAACGTGCAGTTGCAAATATTCCTTGAGTTCAGCGTCTTCTTTCCTTAACCTTCACAATGGGCGCACTGCTAGGTGACAGCGTCGTAACAATTCTTGTTTGCGTATAGGCATTTGAGCATCCAAAAAAGCGAAGAAGAGAACTCCTGATATATGAGTCGCAAAGTGACATGACCACTCTGAAGGTACAGCTCAATGAAGAAGAGTAAAGAAAGCAACTTCATTCAGAGAAACTTTCTTCAAACTATTAACGGTTTGTCCGAAATGATTGCGGTAGAATTTCGCAATGCAATTCCTAAAGCAATGCAACGGAAACAGATAGAGAGGTTTTTGTCGCCTTTTCTGGTAAAAAAAATATTAGGTCGATCCAAAAGTTTCTCGTTGCATTTTCAGAAATTATTAGAATAGACTTGTTTAGTGTAATTATATCAGAAAGAAGAAACCTTCTACTTTGCAGAAGGGCCTTAGCGATCTTACGTATACTGGCAGCAGAGATAAAATTGAATGAAGAAGGTCATTTAAGCTTCGATCATTTTCTTATGCTGTTTTTGACACTCTCTGTGAAAAGTCGCGAATTTTGAGTTTACCAGAGAATTGTCGAAATTACTTGATTTGTTACCTTTCTCGAAAACTGAAGCTTCTCACAAAAACGTTTTTGACAAACTCTTTGCGACAGAATAACTTTCTGTCGCAAAGAGTTTGTCAAAAACTTACGTACTGACGATTTCAGATTTTTCTGCGGCGTCCTAGATTTCTAGTGACATAACGTAAAATGATCAAATCTTGTATGGTCCTCCTTTCGATTTTAATCTCTGCCGTAAGTGTGAGAGCGAAGCTCGGCAAGAAAGCATTCGAAAGCAAAAGACTTATTTTTTCTAATGGAATTACAAGCAAGCAAATTCGTTGAGATAGCTCAATTTACAGATTTTAAAAAACGACAGAGCTTTTGGACTTACCAATAATAATTTGAGGCAGCCGTCACATTTAGAAAAAGCCAAGATCGAGTACAAGCTTCGACATTTAATCTGCATTTTTCTTCTAAGCACTACTTTAACAATGTTGTGAGCATTCTTGGGACAGTTGCACTTTCATCGGCTTATTGATGTTTTCAACAGCGCTAATGCTATCATATGAAGCTCCTCGTCAAAAAGTCGCTGTAACATCATTTATTTACCGAAACTTTTTCGAGCAGATTTTTATACAATCTAATCCCCTAGCAGTACACACAATTTTCAAATCACACGAAATACGCAGTTTCTTGAAAAAGCCTAGCAGACATCAAAGGTTGATACACATTGCGCTCAATTTCATCTGTTTACCTAAAATAGCAATCCTAACAATAAGCGAAAATGACGCATCGCATCTCACAATCATGCATTGCTTCATTTCCTCAAGGCTTGCTCAGACGATCGCCGTCGGTGGGCGGTCACCAGGAAATGAGCGTAGTAGATTATTAGCGTTCCGCTCGCAAAATATTGAAAAGTGGATGCGCAATTTCTCATGCCCCTTGTTGATTGCTTTTCAGCTCTCATTAATTGTAGAAAGGTTGCTGCTTTTCCGTCGAATCGAAAAAATCAGCAAGAGCCCTTGCAAAAGTTCGTGAACAATTTTGCAAAATTCTACGAGTGCAGTGCGAAAAATCATTAAGTAATTTTTCGGTGTACGCCCACTGCCTGTTTTTAGAGTAAATAAAAAAGTTATTGATCTTTCAATGATCGGACGATGCAGTTCTACAAGCCGTTTTTAGTTGCTTTTGCATAGTCGCTCCATTTGCTGAATAATGTGATCAAGCCCGAAAAAAAAGCCAAGTTCAGTTAGACGAGATGCGAGCATTCACACATCTATTCAAGAGTGTGCAGTTCACAATCTTAATCTTTCAGTAAGACAGAATAAATCAGTGTTGAAGAAAAATACTCGATATATGTCCTAATAAAATTTTCAACAAATTAGACATATTACTACAAGTTGGAATGCAGGCAAACTTAATTTTCGTTGCGTTAACATATACAGAAAGTAATTATCATGCGCATTGAAGTTGTTTTTTATCGCAGTTGCTCTTAATCTCTCATTAGAAATTAGCAGATTCAACTTATGATGTAGAAAAAGCTCAGTTAATAAACACTTACCCGTCTAAGGTATGTGCGAGCTCCCAAATCAAGGACAAGGCCAAGTAGCGCCACAACCTAGAGTCGACTAGTTCACCCATATAAGTCTGCCAAATGATGTCGTTAGCGAAGAACAGCTCCTGCACGAAGCTCTGCAAAATAGGATTTGAACGCTTAAATGTTGCAAGAATTCGAATAAAACTCAGATCATAGAACCCAACCGCTGTTTACCCAAATTCACGAACATAGGCGAATTATCCTTTTCTTTGAACTTAACCAATCTGCATAATCCTTTTCCGACTGCAGCGTCGGATGCCTCCGATGCGCCTCTCGTTCAGGCCTTTGATTGTAAATTTCGTGTTTTCTTGCTTGTTTGATGACTTTTTGTAAAATCTCTATAAATTAGGTATAAGCAATCAGTAAATAGCAAGTAGCGAATTTTCACATGTTTCGACAGTTCACGCAGCTCCAATCTTGAGTGATTTCCTTTCTTCGCGAGTCCTGAGTCTCTAAATTCTGTGATACTTTAAAAATGGTATTTGTGTTTTCCGGAAAGAATAAGCATGTACGAATAGTTTTTTGAGGTGTAATTGCTTCCGAGCCTTTTGAAGGCTTGTGATAAGCCACTAGGGCATTATTCTTTGCACATTTTGCTTACTGCTCACAGAAGAGAAGTTTTTTTGATGACTTTCATCTTATGCTGCTGCTACTTTGACTATTTACATAGCATGAGATGCTTCAAACATAAGTTCGTGACTTCATCATAGAAAATTGTAACGTTTTCTAGAGCTGACTTTAACTTAGAATCATACCTTCGATACATAGAGTCATGTACTCTGGTAGTCTTAAGGTCGTAGAACATAACCTTCGCCTAGAGAAAAGAATAGAAGTCATCCGGGGCAGAACCCCAGATATTATGACATGACTATATAAGAGTGAATTTGAATGAGGCAAGTATAATGAGTGATTTTTGAAAAGAAAAAGCTCAGACAACAAAACTATTGCGTTTTTGTAGCCTTTTCTGCCAAAAAGAAGGTTATTATTCGAAAATTCCCATAACATTCAGAACGGCAATTCTCAATTTACCTTTCCATAGACACTAAGCGTTAAAAATTCACGAAAGCTGTTGGAGTTCAATAAAAACGAGAAAGTGCGTTCAAATCTTGCGCAGAGAGTCGCCACTCAAATGCTGGTTTATTTCGTTATGGGGTGACTTTCAACCTCTGTGTCGCGAGAAGCGATAAAGAAGGGGCGGAGCCATAGTTCTTATAAAAGCCATGACTTCATGCATCGTCAAGGGACTTTTCAGGGTTTTGCCCATGCCTCCTTGAATTGTGCTTGTTTGCATATTAGACTTTGTTAGTTGATATGTTGCTATGATATTTGGATAATAAATGATTGTGAGGATGTGAACATGGTGCATCGGCCGGCCCATTCGAATCACCCACAATCTATACTTTAAGTCTCCTTCATTCGTAAATTCGAAAATTGTCAACGTTTCAAGGGGTTGCTGGACCCCAAAGTCCAGCCGAGGGGTCGTCTGACACTCGCATCTGCTTTTGGAGGAGTGCCGAAAGCATTTTCAGTTCCGGGAAGCAGCCCGAAGAACAAAGCGAAGAAGGAACCGGTTCGACAAGGGAAGGTCAAAGCTATCTGCCTCTGACTCACCGCATTTTTTTGATGTAAAGTTTTGATAGATATAAGATAAGCTGTCTAAGAATTCAATGTTCTCAAGCTCAGAAGACTTAGGGAATGTCAACATTGATTATCGCAACTTTCCCAGACAACCATACTTTTATCAATAGTACATCTAGCATAAAGGCATGAACACTTTACTACAAAACAGTTCTTAAGGGGAATTGAACGTGCTTCACCTCATTTGCTTCAAGCGTTTAACAGCTATCACATTTTCATTTTATGTCGCGAACAAATCGTGCGCTTGTCACTGCTAAACAACAGCTTAGCAGACATCTCAATGACATTCTTCGGTTAGTAGAGGACTGCAGCAAATACAAGGAGGGCTGGCAGTTTCCCAAAGTTCGTAAAGAGCTCTACGTATTTACTCGTACGCAACGCTCAGTTATTCAAACCACTATAGCAAAACTTGAGTCGAAAATCGATACCGTAATGCAAATCTATGGAGACACAATGGAAAAACTCTCCAGCTCAGATTCGGACAACGCAAGGGTAGTAGAAACTAAGGAAGGTTTTGATGCGTACTGGGTTGAAAAAGACGGCGAAAACACCTTAGAAGCGGCTCGTGAGATGGTACGAAACTTAGAGAGAATGGTGGAACTAAGCGTACAAGAAATGCAATTAGCTTGTGCAGACGAATTCGAAGAAATCGAAAAGCAGCGCGCAAACGAAACCCGTGTTACACAGTTCGTAACTCCAAACACATTTATTTCGCAATCTGATATACCTCAACCAAGATCTAGTCAAATCCCGGCGCACTGGTATAGAAAAGAACTCAGAATACCGGAATTTTCCGGGAACCCCACGGAATTCGAGCAGTTTTGGGAGATTTTTGCGGAACTAGTAGACAAACAGCCTTACTCCGACATCGAAAAGCTGACAATACTGCTCGATAAGTGCAAGGGAAAGGCAGCAAGAAATACTTGCCTGAAATACTTGCCTCGCAAAGGTTTGTCATACAAGAACGCCGTACTCCAACTCAAAGAACAATTCCAAAACAACAAACTGAACGTAAAACTTCTTCTGCAGCAGTTGGATAGTATCCCAACATCATCGAATGATGCGACGCAACTACGCACAACTCTGAATGATTTAATGGCAGTTATCGTCCCATTATCACGCGCGGAAACACACATAGACGCACGCGAATACAAAAGTAAGATACTGCAAAAGTTTCCAGAAGCAGTTCAAAGTACGCTTCTTTCGAAAGAATATGATGAAGACAAAACCTGGATAATGGAACAACTGTTAGAAGAAATTCGCAAAGTTGTGAAGAAATGCGAACTCACGCAAATTCATACATGCACTAGCTCCACGTGAACCAACGGGATCACTCGTTGACTCGGCGGCGGAGAAAAACCCAAAACAAAGCTACAACAAAATTTTTCCATATGCGGGGCGGAGTGTCGCGAGAAGCGATAAAGAAGGGACGGAGCTACAGTTTTTATAAAAGCCATGACTTCATGCATCGTCAAGGGACTTTTCAGGGTTTTGCTTATGCCTCTTTGAATTGTGTTTGTTTGCATATTAGACTTTGCTAGTTGATATGTTGCTATGATATTTGGACAATGAATGATTGTGAGGATGTGAACAATTTGCGACGTTATGTGCTCGTGGTCGTCATGAGGATCACATCGATATATAATGTTACAGGTTTCGTTAAGACTCTGCCGAAATCTACGACCAGAGTCGAATGCCCGCCACCTCTGGTCTGTCTCCGCTGCTCGTGTGCTCTCCACGCCTTGCCCGCTACCTCGCTACCCCAAACGCAGGGCGCAGGGCATTTGGCTCTGGTACCCTTTCCTTTGTTGTTTTCAAACTAGTCAAAGCAAACTGTATATCATATTGAAGCTCTTGATCTCTACTTTCACGTTGACAACGTCGCAGAACTACATGTTTTAATTTAAACAAGAAATCTTTCAAAAACCACATTTTCGAAAATTCTTTTTGGACCTTCTTCTTTTATAATCACTCAAAATATGTTTGTCAAGAAAACAGTCACAAAAAAGAGACTAGCTTTCCCTCGTTTTCTCCCGTGCTGTAAATTGCCAGGTCCTGCCGAAAATCTAATTTCGAAATGCCGCCAAACGAGAAATTTCTATGTTGCTGCGTTTATTAGGTTTTTAAGAAATTCTTCTGCTTTCGCTAATTGTTTTGCATCTTCTTCTCCTTTTTGATTTCCTATGAACAACGCTTTTTATGGGGGGGGGGGGCAGATACTCAAACAACCTTCACTTTTGACGGTCTAATTTCAGACTTTCTAGGCTTTCTAGACTATCTGGACTTAGATATACAGTATGGAGCAAACCACCGCTCTTCATTACTAAAACATTATAGGAAGTTTTTAGAATTTCCACTTCCTATTTCCACCTCAAAAATGCATAGAAATGCTTTATCACTATCAAGTGAATGAGAAGCAACAATCTGAGCGCTGCGTGTGCGCCGATGAGGTACCTATGGGAAGCCCGCACGAGTACACATATAGCACTAATGGATTTGCACATGACTTTGTCAATTTTTTCCCGGCACAGTTTTAGGATGAGTAAGCTAATTTTTAAGTCGACATATCTTCCCTGCACTTGGCCTTATCTTGGCTCCGCATGGTGGGCACATACAACACGCGTATGATCCACGGAGACCAAATTTCAAATTGATTGAAATGACATCATTTGAAGTTGTATTAGATTGGGAAAATATGTATGTGCAGGGAAAGTCTTCAAAGGATCACTCTAATTTTCTATTTTAACGACAGTGCTATAGATCCTTTGACTGGCATTCTGAATTTGCTGTACAACATACACTATTTGTCTAATTGTCGTACGAGGGTATTAGAGTTACAGGTGTGGCTATTGAGATCAGCCTTATTCGTTTCAGCACAAAAAAACGGGATTAATTCTCCCGGTCGTCTTTACCAACAATGATAGCCAACAACGCCTCTGTTAGCGATTTACGAGTAGCCCGAAAGATAAAGAGAACGCACACAATAGGTTTTGAGCATGGTTGAGAAGAGTGAAGTTTGTTTAAAATATAGGTAGAGCGTAGGGCGTGCTTACCGTATAGAAAATTTTGGCGTTTTTTTCTAGACCTCTTTGCTGAGCAGTGATCTGCAACAGATTATATCAAAACTTTGTAATAATGTTGATTTGAGACTACCTTTGTCACGATCCCCAATGCAGTTATAATATTGACAAAGATTGATGTTCCAGAAAACGCGAGGATAGGATATGTCATGAGAGGGTTTTCATCAGCTTCACAGCCAACAAATCTCCATGTGAGGTCATCACGATCATATACAAATGCGCATGTTCCTATTCACAAAACGATGATTGTTTAATACTTATTTGAAAAGAGCACGTTGTACTTCCTACCAAAATACTTGTGTGTGGACAAAAAGATACCATAAGCTAGCCCACAACATATGAATACCTGAAATAGCTCTTTCACCTAAGCATACTCAGCTCATAGGGTTCACAGCTTACAATGGAATATTTGGCGGTGCATATGCGGTTGTACTGGTATGGAAAATATAAAGCGATAGCGCGATTGCAAGCAACTCCCACTTGCAAAACTGGAATGCTATCATAAAAGATTTCCGTGCCGAGATTTAACAATTGACTGACTCGACTGCGCAACGGAAACAGTGCACTGGAAACGTGAAGGTGTCAGTAAGGACAATGAAATTTTTTTTCATCTTTAGGCTTTTCGCTGTTTTATAGGTTGCAGCAAGTTGCGCGACGTACCCTGCGTACGTCCCATATCTGCACGTGCGCGCACTCCGCCGCTTACGCCTCAGTCTGGACCAACCCAAGTACGTTGATGTTGGCGTAGCAAACTATTGATGTTTGTCCCACAGGCAGCTGCATCCATTAGTTTTCCATGGGATAAACAACATTTTCATTGAACTCTTACTGTGGCAAAGAATGTGCCATTTGATACAGATGAACAAAGCGGTGCGTTTGCAAATCTGCAATCTGCAAAGCAACGGCCACTTTTCAGAAACATCACCCGAAGGCAGCAAAGTTTTTCTTCAGTTGAAAGAAGCTGAGTCTTTTGTGTGAACTTTGCTTAAGTTTTCGATTAGGTAACTGCACAAGAAGAGTGATTTCCTTGCATAAACACTATTTCTGCAATCAAACAGGATTGCTCTTTTGTAAAAGAAATTGTTTCAGCAAATCAAGCGTTCTCATATGTTTGCTGACCGTGGCGAAAAAAGAGCCTTGAAGTCCGCTGTTGCACAAAAAGTCTAGATTCAAAATCAGTATTGGAGGCACCTAATATTCGTCAAAAATTTTCGGTTTCTGCGAAGGAAGTTATTTGAAAACTGGAGAACGCGACTACGTCATAAGTGCGTAAGGTATTAAAAATCAGAATGTTCAACGCATGAAAATGGAGAAGCGGATGTGAATAAAAATGAAATTAATGTGTTTAAGCCTCCCTTGTAACTGGACGTCTAAGCTGAAGTCAACTACACATAAAGACACCTAGAGATCGGCAGACGAAACAAAAAGAGCGAGATCAAACAAATGTGCATACATATTTGAAGAAACTCTGTATATGAGAAGCCTTGCAATGGCTGATTTTGCGATAGCAAGCTTTAGAGCTATCGAAATGATATTTGCACGCATCAGTATCAAATTTTTGCTAAGAAATGTCCGTTTTGTAACACTTTTTTCCATCAAGCTTTCTTTTCCGATACAGATTTCGCATATTATTAGAGCTTTCTTCATGTACCTTCCGATGATTGTGCAATTTGGCTTTTATCCCATTCTGTAAATTTACATCAGCATTTTGCACAGCCGCACTCAAAATCGAAATATCATTGCCCCTACTTTCTTCGCCACAGCTCTGGCGCAAATGACAGAATATTCTTTGAAAAAATAGTTGCTGTATAGGGTTAATATCGCTTATCTACTGCTATAAGTAAATTTTTCGAAGATATTTGGACTGAGAAATGAAAACGCCCCCGAATAGATACTCGCTGTTGATATTCTATCAGGCAGAAAATTTCTCAAGATCACGACAATCCCACGCTCATTTCTGTAGATTGAGATAAGGACATTCACTGCATAAAGAATCAAAATTTTCATAACTTGGGACTTAGTACTACCACAAATAGGCTCAGAAAGTGAACAACTTCGGCTTTGTATTATTTTTCTCGCAGAAGTCCTTTGTTGAGGTCTTCTCTGAAGACACATGTACTACTGGCTTGCAACTATAAAATAATCTTACCAGCCATAGCACAATTGAAAGAGAATAGTAATTTCTAAAAACGGATGCAAAAGAAAACCTCTTGGTTTTCCTACGCAAGGTTTTCTTTCCATCTGTCACATCAGCACGAGCGACTAAAAGCTAAATTACGAAAGGTTTGCTGCTTCTGATGGTCTTAACCGCACTTGGAGGCATGAAATTCGGACAAAGTTGTAGGTTTTCAAAGTAAAACTTTGCAAAAAAGGTATTATTTTTGCACCACCCTGATATTATCACGGTATAAAAGCTATAAGTTTAATTCCGAAGTCTGCGTGGTCATGCCTGGAAAGCAAGCATATATTTACACTGCATAAAGTGCCAATAAAAACTTGTGCTTTGCTTAATTTTAGTTTTGAAAAAATTGCATTAAAGAATTGAGCATCGTAAGCCGTACTTCTGTGTCATATGAACCACAGCACCTTCCGCCCCATCCAACGCATTTCAGGTATGCTTGAAAAAAAAGATGTGGATGGGAGTTTGTGCTTTAATGTTCAAAGCTAAACTCAGTACGTTAAATACCAAAAAGCGACGAAAAATTTTCAGTCATCATCGTTTTCCCAAGCTCGCCTAATACTGGAGTTGAGAATGCCAGCATATAACATTACTCATTCAGAGCGAAATAGTCCATTCTAATCACAACATTGATGAACATGAAAAACACTATACAACGCCGAAAGCAGAAAAAACTGCGAAAGCTCAAACTTAGGGTTGAGGCTGATATGTTCCAACGGCCTGCTACATTTTGAATGAAACATGAGGTAAAGAGGACTATATTACACAAAGGAAAACTTGTGCCTGAAAGTTTGTGAGAAAAGCGTTGACTTGCACCCTTATTCATCATAACAACCAACAAAACTCAACAATGTCAACAAATATCAGCCGTAAAGAAATGGGCTAATTTGCTAGCAACCATTTCGAACGATACACTTACAAAATGGTGTCCGGAGCAACATAAAGTACGAACAACAGTAGATCAGAGATGTTGTAGATGGCGCGTGCCATACACAAATATCCGTACGCGTTATGATAGGATCTATGAATTACGAACACGATAACATTATAAGTATTGCAAAAGGCACCTATCACGCCAACCTGGAACAAAGTTTTTTTGCTTTGAAACCTTAAGAAGACATTCCCAAATTTTTTGAGAAGAGGGCAACTTCCAAAGTATCTTCTTCACAATTTCTGAAATATTTCATAATAAACAATTTCGAAGCTTAAAAAAATTCCAACTCAGGCTTGCGCTTTTCTGCAGGCGGTTAGCAGAATTTTGAGGCCAATCTTCAGCGGGTGGCACTTCCTTTATGGTCCCATATTCTGCCAGTGGGTAACAATACGCATTTTCTGCAAGCGCTCGGCGAATGATTTCTTTCAGCGAGTGCTGGCTAAGCTTTCAGCAAGCGCTGGGACTCTTTTAATGCAGTTTCAGGCGTACGCCGAGTAAAGATGAGAATCTATGTGGCAGAGGTGTCATCGATGGTTTAATTACTCAAGTTCGAGGTACCATCTTTCAGCGGAAGGTACCTACGGGCTGTGCGGTCCTTCATAAAGGACCGTGCGGCCCTCGATATTTTTGCATGTTTTCGCGGAAAGTCCGCTAGAATGCGGCCACTGCGCCGCAACTAATCCATAGAAAAATTACGATACTTTTCCGAGCATTCCCCTAAAAATTGGCCAATATTCTTTCAAATTTCTGCAAGCGCACCGCATGAAATCAGCGAACTATTTTTTCGGTGCCCGCTTGCTCAACATTCGCATGGCCGCCTGCCCCCGGCGATTATCTGAGTTACTGTCATAAAAGCCTGGTTTTCTGCCATCTTGTTTGGTTCCCTGGGGATTCCTCAGGGGATCCTCAAGAGATTACCTCTTATTTTCAAAGTCATTTACCTATTTCAGAAACCAATGAAAATGCTGCAAAATTGTACTGAGGATATACTACGGCACTGCTAAACATGTTTATAGTAGAAATAGTTGACAAACCCGGCTCCGTCCGCCCTGTCAATAACATATTTGTAATCAGCATGCTCGATTACCCCCCCCCCCCCCTGTGCCAACTCCCAGCCCCGTAGCTCAAATTTTGCAAAAAATCGATAAAATCGATATCGATCGATAACGAAAAGTAGCCTATGACACGCTCCCTGCCCCGAGGTGTATGTGTGCCAAGTTTGGTCCAAATCGGTTCAGAAATAAAAATTTCTATTCCGCACATACGTACAGACAGACAGACATACATACATACATACACACATTCAGCTTTATATATAAGATAAGTGAAACCTCAGTGTATCGAGATCCTCGATGAACTACTGCCCGCGGGCTAGGGATTATCGAAAAGTTCAAAATCTTCAGAATCATTTTCTCCTGTCGAAAACATGCTTAGCAGTGCCGTAGTACATCCTCAGTACAATTTTGCAGCGTGTTCACTGAGTTCTCAGAAAGATAAATGACTCTGAATATGACGGGTGATTCCCTGGAGATCCCCAGAAGATTACACAAAATAGCACATCCATTATGCGCTGGTATAAGGGTATTAAAACCTTCATAGGCAAGATAGAGAAGGAAGAAGAAGAATATCGTAGCGAGATATGACGCATCCCCTCTCAGATCCCTTCCCCTCCGCAGCGGTTATGTACGTACATGCGGGCCTAAAAATCAAAAGAGATCCTAACTAGGAAGGCGTATAGCGATAGTTAACGTAGGTTGGTTCAAAAATTCTACCTTTTTTGAGCCATCCATCTCTCATTTACCACAACTTTTTTCAGAATGAAGTCTTACAATTCAAAAATCTTTTCAAGCATAACCAAAACTCGCAGCAGCAAATGCTTAAAAAGTCTACTACCCAGAAGATCATCAGATTTCTTCAAAGGCCTTTTTGAAATTTTCTTTGTATGATAAAATACCTAAAAACGTACTTTCTCGAGATTTCCTATTTTTGCTGCTAAAAGTCAGAAAAAATTTTCAAAATTTTTGCTACGGAATGTGCTAGCTGGGCCATTCTTGTCATATAGAGCGGAAAGTTCTTAACTGCATTAAAATTTTTATGCATTTTATGCGACATGCCATTTCAGACTGTGAAATAACAGTCATGTTTGAAAAAAATTTAATCTGTGTCCTGAAAATCATGGAGATAGGACAAGGAAGAATTCCAATACACTTTGTGACCTCATAAGGTGCGGATCTGCAGATAAACACAGTTTCATAAAAAGGAAAGCTTCTAGGTGATACAAGCCTCCAAGGGTAATACGTACAAAAAAGTATATTACCTAAAATTATGCTTGAGCAACTGATACCCTTGAAAAGGTCTCATTCTCAACCACATAATATTCTGTTTCCGTTTTGGATCGATTTATTCAACATACTAACTGACCAGCGATGATGTGCGTTTTCGTTTGCATTTTTCTCAAATATGCACTTCAACTTACAAATTTTGAAAGTTAGTAAAGATACTTTGGAATTTGTCCACCAATTTAAAAACCAGAAAACTTACAATAAGTGTGATAAGTCCAGCATATATGTGTGCATTTGGAAAATCCATAGATGAAGCAATGCCGATCAAAAAAGAAAGCTGCAAACTCCCGCTCGTAAATGCGTTACATACAAGCGTTAAAAATTGTTAAGTAAGCTTTAAAATGCGCTTGTGTGAACTACAATCAACGAATTGAAAAGCCATCAGTTCTACTTGGTTTTTCATTTGAAGGGGCACAAACTGCGTTTAGACCAGGAACCATAGAATACCCTTTACTAGAGGAATTACCGTACAGGTACACGAAAAAAAAAACGTCGCATATGTATTCAGCAACAATCGCAAACAAAGGCTTGCAAACCACCATCATTGCAAGATGGGACAAATACGCAAACTATCAACAAGACACCATGTTATTTACCAATATTTCTACCATACTTAGAGCCTTCATAGATAATCGATCACGCTTATTGCTTGAAGGCAGCGGCTAATTTGCGCGTGGGAGCTTTTCTTACCTACACGGCTTCTGGATTCGCTGACAAGGAAACGATACTTGGTGTCCGTGGCCTTTTGAGATGAACCGTATACCATCACATTCGTCTTGAAACGCTGATTCCGAACCTGACTTCCGTTTCTGCTAATCATTTCTCTAAAAGAAGTTATAAAAGAATTTTCGCGTCAATGGTTGCCTAAGAGAAATACGGTCGAGGATGCATAACTTTCAAAAAGAAGCTTGATTGAGAGAATTCAAAACTGAAAAACACAAAAAGACTCAAACCTAAACCTGCATTAATTTGCGATGCTATCGCATTAGCCACTACACCACATCTTAGCGGCGGTTTGGGCATTCCGACCACATCTTCTTTGGCGCGAAAATCTTTCATAACTTTTTTCCGAGAAACGATTAGCAAAAACGGAATTCAGATTCGGAATCCGCGCTCCAAGGCGAGTGCTTTGGTATACATCTCGTCTCAAAAGGCCACGGACACCAAGTATCGTTTCCTTGTGAGTCCATTATTGCACTTGAAAAGTCAAAAAAGTGCTTTTTCAGCGTTTTTCAGCCTTGGAGATTGATGAGGGGGTTGGGCGAGAGATTTCCACCCACAACAGCACTGCCCGCAGGATACTGTAACTCCAATCATTTTGGCAGCAATTGGCTGATTGGCTCAGGCAGCCAATGGCGAATTAGTTGGCGATCGGTCCCCCATCTCCTCCAGCAATCTCCAAGGAAAACTCTATGAAAGCATTTTTTTCAGCTCTTTAAGCACAGCTCTGGACTCAGCGCATTCAGAAGGCCAAGGATGGATGAAAAGCTTTTGTGAGCATCCCGAGCCACTGCTTTTGCTGCCCAAGATACCTTGCGCCAGCATAGTGCCTTCACGGGTCCTAGTGTCAGCGATTTGCCTCTTGCCAGCATGCACTGACAAACGAAGCGAACGTAGAGCAGAAGATTTTCAAGGCTTCTTGGGCCGGCCACGACAGGAACTCGCCAACATCGAGGCAACTGCAGTCTTGGCTGACAGTAAGCGGCTCCTTTCAAGGAAGAAACATCCAATGCTTCAAAGACTCAACTTAACTTACTATATATTTATTTATATACTAATGTAACCTATCATATATTTTGGTTACTATTCTGTTGTTGACTATAGCAATGTTCAAGTCGAGATAATTACATTACAAGTAAAAATTTGTTTTTGTTCGTAGATTCAGTTTGTTATCATATACTGTCGTACTGTGAACTTCAGTATTGTGCGTTCAAGTATTAGGTTGGTCCGAAAGTTCTTGCGCATCATTTTTAAACAATCACAACTTGGCCGCTCCATGGATTTCCTTGAAATTACTTTTGCTTAAAACAGCAATCTATGCTCTTTACAGCTGTACCCCCGTCATTATTTAGTTTGAAAGAAATCGAGAGTAAGAAGCAATTGAAGGAAATCAGTCAAGACTGGCATTTCCTTTGAATTAAAACAATGGATAAATTCTGGAAGGGGGAGGGAAAATTTTTTTGAATTTTTTCTTAGAAGAGAAAATTTTGCACATAACTGTAGCATCTTTCCCGCAAATCACTACGAAACAGTTCGAAAACTAGAAGTCAATAATGGGAATTGCTTCAATTTTGCAATTTTTGAGCATCCTCAAAGAAGCTACAAACATCGCAGCAGAGACAAAACAGTCATGAACATAAGTTTTATGAGCTCCTCTTTTTAGCCAAGTGCAATTTGTCCCAATCTGAAGCAGACTTGATTTTCTTGAAAAATGCAGGGCGAAAGCCCGAAAAATACACGAAAATCAAATCTGCTTCAGATCGGCACGAATTTCACTCAACTAGGAAGAGGACTCATAAAACTTATGTTTATGACTGTTTTGATCTCTGTTGCGATGTTTGGAGCTTCTTTGAAGACGCTCAAAAATCGCAAAACTGAAGTAATTCTCTTCGTTGGCTTCTAGTCTTCGAACTGTCTCGTAGTAATTCTCGGGAAAGGTACTTAATGCGCAAAATTTTCCCTTCTGAATTAAAACAAGAATTTTCGTGACTCAGTTCGAAAAATGCCAATCTTGACTGATTTCCTTCATCTGCTCTCAACTCCGAACTTTCTCAAACTAATTCATAAGAGGTACAGCTGTAAAGAGCATAGACCTCCTTCAAATAAAAGTAAATTTGAGGAAATCCACTAGATAACAAGTAAGTTATGTTTTTTTTGAAATGCGAAGAAGAGTAAGGAGATTCTTCTGAACGAAAAACGAAAAACCTCACTTTACAGTGGTTTAGTTGAGGATCGAAAATGAGAACTGTGGAACAAGTTTTGGGAAAGTTTAATGAAGGTGGTCAATCATAAGAATGATTTAAGGTTCACATCTCAATAACATTGCTTTCCCACATTCAAAGTAGCATAAAAAATGTTTGTCTTCATTGTATACGATTGCTAAAATGCATAATATCTAAAGATAGCTTTCTGGTGAACTGAGTGTGGATACTGTTTGCTGTTTCGTGCGAAATCCAGTAAATTCCTCATTCTGATGAACCTGTATGATTCCATGATCAATTTTCACAAGAAATTACTAACTTTAGCAGCGAACAACTGACTAATTATTGTACCGTTATTTTTATGTGTTCTCTTTCTTTCATCGACTGCCGTTTCAGTCGAAAAGACGCATCAAGACTCTGTCGCGTCGGCGCCAGATTGTTCCCTCACATTTGAAATTCAGTAAATAGCCCATATTAGTGATTCTGTCTTCATGCAACAACTTTCCTATGAGTTCCCCAGATTGTTTGGCACCATACCTAAACTGCCTACAGATGCCTTGTGCAGACATTAAGGAAGATTAATAATAATTATTTTGAAGCTCATAAATTAACTAGCTGGCAGTCCCGGTCTCACCCGAGACTCTGAATTAATTTAACCAAAACATATTACTTAGGCTTTCTAACTTTTTCTAACACGAAGAGCGCTCGAACTGCCACATCCTGCAGATTTTTACATTAAAATCAGCTTTACCGTCCCTGCCTGCATGTTTATTGGGAAATGATTGGTTAGAAGTTAAGCTTTCATCTTCCTAGAATTGAGTAAAACAAATCATCAAATCAATATAAGGACTTGCAAGTCGCCGCAAGAAGTAGCGTATAATCTGCGCCGGAATCGAATAGACAAATGTGCAAAGTTCCAGCTTAATCGGTCCAACGGCGCGCGTTTCTATAAAACACAAACGAATAAAGCGGTATAAAGACACTGAGTTTTACTTATGTATAAATTTTTTCTTATTTCTAGCACTTCTGACTAATGAAGGCCCCAAAATCGAAGTTGGCTTTCCATATGAAAAACACGCCAGTTTGAAGAACATCAAGCGCTAATTCCAAAACTGTTTTTGTTTCTTGCCAAACGCCTCTAGACGCTGAGTTATGAGCAGGGTCAAGCAAGGGGTGTGCCACACGATCGCTGGTTAGGACCACCCCTGATTGCTGTCCTAATAAGACCTCCCCCCTGGATTATATACCTAATATAGCATTACCTGAAGGCACTGTCAAACATAATGGGCAACATATCCATAATGAGCATGTCAATTAACCCCTGTAGACAATGTTTGAGCATTCTGAAGATTCAAGATGCTAGGCTACCTAAGTGAAATGGTCATTTTCCAACATGATTAACTTTGTTTCAAAGGTAAAATAGCTATCCGTTTTTGCACTCAAGACAAAGCACTACTCCTTCTTTGTCCATCTCAGAAATCTCGCTTCAAAAGAACTCCAAACTGTGGAATTAGAAGCCAACCAATATCTCATTTTTTCCGTTTCTGCTTTTGATGGCTGTGCTTTCACCAACTATTACTCAGGGCAAAGAAAACGAATCAAGCTCAAATCGCTCCTATGGAAACTAGGAAATTTAGGCTATGGGAAAAAAATGCGAAAAATGGGAAAAATAAAATTTTGGTTGGCTTTTAATTCCACAGTTTGGAGGTCTTTTAGAGCGGGATTTTTGACATGGACAAAGAAGGAGTAGTGCTTTGTCTGGAGTGCAAAAACGGATAGCTAGTACACCTTTGAAACAAAGTTAACCATGTTGGAATATGACCATTTCACTTAGGTAGCCTAGTATCTTGAGTCTTCAGAATTCGCTCAAACTTTGTCTACAGGGGTTAATTGACATGCTAACTATGGATATGATAATCAATTTTATCATTTTATCAGATTACCCAACTACGCCCCCCTCCCCTTTTGACTCCTCAATACGACCCCCCAGTTTAGCGTGCCACACCCCACGCTTGACCTTGGTTATGAGTGTTTATTGGAGTAAAAAATGGCAGCAAATTTTTGATGAAATCAGTGATTATGGTCTTTCTGGTGCCAAATAGAGAAGTATTGAGCACGAGTAGCACGAGTATATTAGACAAAAGGTTTTCTGCGTATAGAGTGCTATACCCGACGCTGGGTCATTTGCGCAATCTTGAACGAATTTGCATCAGTTGTACGTTCAACTTTTTGGGCCAAAACGCTTATAACTCAGCATCTAAATGCGCTTGGCAGATAACAAGGACAATTTTGGACTCCTGGTTGATGCTCTTCAGATTGGTATATAATCCATGTGGAAAGCCGATTTCGATTTCGGATCCTCCCCTTATGAGCTCACGCAATTGCAGCATGTTTTCCTAATATGTCGCTAATTTTCCTGTGTTTCAGCGTTCTGACCTATTTGATAGGCGACGTATCATAGTCGTTGATGACTCCAAAACGTTTCAAAGTTTCTAGTTCGGAAACATAAAGCAAGCTAATCGTGGATTGAGGTGAGAACTTACAGAAGCACATGCACACTTTACCAAATGCCACACAGTTTATCAAAAACAAATCGAATCGAAAAGTACGAAAAACTGATAGCACTCAATAATTTTGCTATTGAGAAGGAGAGCAGATCTGACGTTGGCTTCAATGTGAAGTTTAATTTTCGATTGCGTTTTTATGTTCTGCGACACGGACTGTTCGGAAAGTTCATTAAATCAGACTGAGAGGTTTTGATAATTCGTTCGTTGGAATCTGTAAAGCTCAAAAACATTCTTCCATAATTTGAGCTCGAAAAGCAGAGCTTTGTGGAAAGCAAAAGTTGCAAAAACGCAAGCCACGCCAGAGCTCACGTTCAAAAGTGGCTTGAGAGTGGTCATCATTTGCCTTTGCAATTTTGCGCATCAAAGTACTGATCGAAAGGAGAGATCCGAAGTCATGTGGTCTACTACGAGTTTTCATGGTAAACCTAAGAAGTTCGCATAATGGCATAGCTACAAGTCGTTGTGAGACAATTTTTTATTAGGTCGTAAAATAGCTCCCTGGCACTTGCGAAAATTTTTTTTGAAATTGCTGTAACTTCAAGCAGATTGATTCTTTCTCAGAGCTACAAACTTCTTTGCAAAGACAATCTCATAACAATCTCATTTCATTTTCATTTTTTACAACAAATGTTTGTCGTAAAAAGGTCGTAAAAAAAGCTATTAGGTTGTAAAAAAAGCTCCCTGGCACTTGCGAAATTTTTTTTTTGAAATTGCTGTAACTTCAAGCAGATTGATCCTTTCTCAGAGCTACAAACTTCTTTGCAAAGACAATCTCATAACAATCTCATTTCATTTTCATTTTTTACAACAAATGTTTGTCGTAAAAAGGTCGTAAAAAAAGCTATTAGATTGTAAAAAAAGCTCCCTGGCACTTGCGAAAATTTTTTTTGAAATTGCTGTAACTTCAAGCAGATTGATCCTTTCTCAGAGCTACAAACTCCTTTGCAAAGACAATCTCTTAACAATTTCATTTCAATTTCATTTTTTACAACAAATGTTTGTCTTATTAGCTTTCCAACTTCTCATTGCAGCCCACCAGCATGCGCAGAAGGGGAAAAGGTCTACGCGAAAAGTGGCCTATTTGTGCAGGATTATCTCAGGCATGATGAAAGCTGGAGAGCTCAAATGCTGTAGTTATATAAACGTCTGCTGGGCTGTTATGGGGACTATTTAAGCCTTTGAGCGACCAATTGCAAAAATAAAGATTTTCCAAAAAGTTTGAAGAATCGACTATTTTTGCCCTCAAAAATGTGCCATTTTTCGAGCAAATGAATTTAAACTCTTCCGTTCTGCACATGGACGGACCAAATTTTGATTACTGCTAGCATTGTTAGAGCAATGCCTTACACATCTTTTAAACTCATTTAGAAGCGGCGATCCCAACAGAAGCGACGTCAGCTACAAAAAGAGTTGCCGTAAAGAGCAAGTTTGACAGCTTTTGATTTCTAAGCGCAAATCGCAAAACTTGAGTACAGCTGCGGGGTAGAAATCGACAGGCTCCTCAATCAGATCACCCAAGATTTGGACAAAATTTATTAAACTGCACAAAAAGAGCCGCAGAAAGAAAAATTGTGAAATTTTTATGGTTGGAAAAATTTCTTTTTTGATGTGCAGATCAAACAAGTCTTGTCATCGATAGAAATCAGAAGCGGTTTCAAAAAGTTCAATTACCCTCTATTGAAGAGTTTAAAAAACTTGGTGTAAATTCCGAACGAGCGCCGAAAAAAATGCGTTTGAAGGTGAAATTTCCAAAAGTACCCGGGAATTTTCTTTACAACCTAATAGGTTGGCGGGTATCTGTTACACTTTCTTTGTAAAATTCTGAAAAACCCCGGAAGCTTTCTAGAACAAATTTGCTGCATATGTAGTGCACAGCAAGATGTACCATTTGATACTAATGAATTGGCTTTGGGAAGGCGAGGCTCCGTGTCACAATTAAGGCTAACTAGTGGTCAGAGAGCACCCGCGCGAGAGAAACGCAGGTGCGACGCGGGCGCGAGCGGCCTCAGTTACGTCACAAAGCCCTGCCTTCCCGAAGCCAAGCCAGTTGAATCAAAAGGTTACATAGTAGCATGGCTGATGCGGCAAATGCGCAGGTAGCCAGCAACTTTATAACTTTATGAGGAATAAAAATCATTACTTTTCTCTGATTTTTTCTCTTTATAACTTTAGAAGCACGCTAAAAATTATCACTTTTCTTTGGTTTTTTCTCCTCGTCTAATCCTGTTTTCGCTCTACTACAATTTTCTAAAATATATTTTCCCACTGTCTTTTTTATGGCAGCACTTTGTTGCCGTCACCATGTCAAAAACGGGAGTGCAAAATGAATCAATAAATGAGAATTTTATCGAAAACTAGCTGGCTTACCCGGCTCCGCCCGGCCCTGTCAAACACTGTAATAAAGGCCCCTCCCTATCCCTGTACAGCCTTTCCCTGTGCACACTTCCATATGCAATTCCCTATTCCCGCTGTGTTAGTAATCAGCATGCTCACCAACCTCCCTCAACAACCCCCAGCCCCGTAGCTCAAACGTTGCAAAAAATCAATAAAATTATAAAAGTAAGGGTAATTCTAGAAACTGGTGGCGCTATTCGGCTATCCGGGCCCCAAAATGTTTTTGTGAGGGCTTGCTCAAACTCGGTATATGGGGTTGTTTGAGCCGCTGATGACATATCGTAGTCATTTCGCGTGGCAGAGGGTTAAAATCATGAACCTGCCTGAAACCCTGGCAGGGAATTACCTAAAGTGCGTTTCAAGAACATCGTCCTTAATTCCCACGATAAAGGCAATTCGTGTAGTATAAAAGTTTCCCCCGACCGTAATGCTTTCCTTGTAGGACCACTGCCGCGCGCGATACAACCTTCGGCGGCTTTTGCCTAAGCAAAAACAGGGAGGAGGGAGATTTGCCGCGTGCGTTACGCATTGGGACAGGTTACAATTTCCTTACAGGACCACTGCCTCGCGCGAGACACCCTTCGGCGGCTTTTGCCTAAGCAAAAACAGGGGAAGAGAGATTTGCCGCGTGCTTACGCGTTGTGACAGGTTATCAAGATGATGCTGGTGACCGCCATGCAAAACAACCGTTTCCCCATTCCGTGAATATCTGGGATCTACTGGCCCAAAGGCGAAAAATATCCATTCAAACCCTGCAGCTCACCATAACTTCACAATATTGCTTTGTGACAGCGAGCAAGCATCATATTCATAAGCAGTATGCTTGTGAACCGTTACAGGTATGGTTTTGAGCGAATCTGGAATTTCGATCCATCTACTGTATATCCACCGTAACCCAAGAAAGTGCGCTATCCTGCGAAATCAGCATGATATTCATGTCCAGCGCGCTAAATGACCACCCTAGACGAAGTTTAAAGCAAATCTATGTTTTCGATCCCATAGCGTATAAGCACCGTAACCCTATGAAAAAGTCATAATATGCAGAGAGAACGAAATTCGTAATCAGCACGTCGAATAAGTTCTCTGAACCGAACTTCAGCTGAATTCATGATTTTGACTTCCTACCATACACCTATCGTAAATACACAGGGAAGCGTTTTGCGAAGAAAGTGTGATATCTGTAATCAGCATGTAAGATAACCCTTATACACGAAGTCTGAGCGAGCTTTACGACAAAAGGATTTTGGGGCCCGGATAGCCGAATAGCGCCAAACTAATAATGTACTCGCAATCAGCATACTCGATTACCCCCTGTGCCAACTCCCAGCCCCGTAGGTGAACTCTGCGAAAAAATCGATAAAAATCGATAAAATTGATATCCTTAGATGACGAAAAGTAGCCTAAGACATCCGCACCGCACCGAAGTGTATGTGTGCCAAGTTTGGTCCGGATCGGTTCAGAAATAGAAATTTCCATTCGAAACATACGAACATACATACAGACAGACAGACAGACAAACAGACATTCAGCTTTATATATAAGATTTTTATTGGCGCACTATGTAGCGCACATGAATGCTGGATATGACTGTGTCGTCCCTCTGCATTAGCTGAAAACTAAGGACCATATTCCCGCCCGACTGCCACATCGCCCCGTCTCTCGCTAATCACCTGAAAGAATGCCAGCCCATTAACATAAAACCGTCCCACCGATAGAGCGAGTGTTTTGCGCACGGACCGCGGATCCGGCAGGATTAGTGGGTAGACCTTTGCACCCCGTCACCACTTCTCAAACATAAGAATTTTTCAAAGCATCTTACTAGGAGAGGATACTCAGTCGAAAGCACCAATCCAGACGAGACACATATCATCCTAAAGCGCTTGAAACGCTGATTCCAAATCTGTAGTTTTTAGCAGAGGAGCGGTTTTGTAGAAGGAGTTATGAGGGGTGTTTCCTTTTGGGGTTGAGGCGTCCTCCAGCAGGTCTCCCCTTGTCTATGAGCACTGTAGGGGAGTACCAATTGGTGGCAAGTGGCCTAGTGGTAAGTGCCTTGCTTGATAAAGAGAGTGTCAAGGTTTTAATCCCTTTCGCATGCAACTTTATCACAATTCTTGAGCTTTTTAATGGCTCTAGAGCCCTAAAGCCTGAAATTTCGGATAATATTGATGTTAATTAAAGCTGGAAGTGTTAAAAAATCAAAGTAATACGTGTTACTATTACGTAATGTAATCTTCATTCAAATTACTTACCACTAGCCAGTTGCTACCAGTTGGTACCAGTAGGGTAAAGGGAGACCTGCTGGAGGGCGCCTCAACCCCAAAGGGAAACATCTCTCATAACTCCTTTTACAAAACCGCTCCGCTGCTAAAAACTACAAATTTGGAATCAGCGTTTTAAGCGCTTTAAGATGATATGTGTCTCATCTGGATTGGTGCTTTCGACTAAGTATCCTCTCCTTGTTAGACTTTCAGAAAAATTCTTAAAAATAAAAGTTTAGCAGAAATTATCCGCCAAATTATATTAGGTTGTCCCGAAAGGTTTTGTCCTTTTTTTTTTCATCGCTTACTAAGAATCACGGAACTCCAATCTACGGACGGCTTAGGTACCAAATAATTCAGATTTTCATACTCTTTCTTATAGCTACACTTGCTTTCTGATCTACCTTGTCCTTGGAATGTTATCGACATGGCTTTTTGAGCTGTTCAGCAGTAACGCCAAATCTTTCCTGAATTTTGAAAATTTTTATCCTGATGACAAAGAGCGCTAGTAACTGTTATGTAGAGCAAACCTTTAGCTACATTGCACTCATTTTAGACTACATGGATGACGTTTCCCAAGTCCGTTACAATTATCTATTTGATAAAAATCGCGGCTTTTTGATTAAGTTTACCCACTCAAAAGTATCGAAAAATCAAAAAGCAGATTTTTCCAAGCAAATCAAACTTGGTTATGTTGCATGAATGATGTTTAATAAGAATCATGTTTCATTTCGTAGAAATTTCAAAAGCTTTCATGTATTTGCTGCAGTTGCGTGTCTTATGACTTTGCCAAAAACCGAGACCTCCAAAAAAATAATTTTTCTAAGCTAAAAGCAGCAGATTAGGAAAACCCAAAAATATTACCTTGTAGTCCGAGAATTGCTCTATTTGAACAATACTTAATCCTTTCCGAAACTTTGAAATGAAATTTTCAAAAATTAGCCTAACCTTGAGCACATAAAATTGACGGGTGGAGAATTTTGGCAATTATCAAAAAAAATCGTAAAAGATTTTGGGAAAATGTGTCCACAAAAAAGAAAAGGAAAAGCTGCATCAAAGCATGTTGGAACTTATTCAGATCTATTTGTGCGTGGTTTTACAGTGGTTTGAAAAAAAGGACAAAACTTTTGGGACAACCTAATATTAAGTTGTCCATAAGTCCTTCCATATTTGGATCTTTAGATCGATATTTCCAAAAATTAGGCCACCTACAAGGCTGCAAATTTGCGGCATTATTACAAGTGAATAAGCTAATAATAAATATATATTTGCGAGGAACACGAAACCGGCAGAAGCAAAGTTTGAAAAATCAGCTCATTATTTTTTTCTTGGTTTTTAGCCATCACAAAAATGCGAAAAGTGCTTGTATAAATATTTGATTAGGAGATTATATGCGGTAGCAAATGAGAGATTTGCAGAGTTGTTTTGAAATGAGATGTGATGATTTTTGTTGTTTTGGAAATTCGGAGATTTTTTTTGGCTTGAATTGATGAGGATCAAGCTTGGTACAAACTTCTCAACGCCGGCTTGTAGAGTTTGCTTTGATCTGTCGAATGGTAACCCGCATTTTATTAGGGATACAAGAAGGATCGACTTATGCTGATGAAAATTCAGGTATGAAAAGACATATGGGACAACATAGTATGTACAATGTCGACGAGGAACTAATCAGATCATTCCCAACCCCCACAAGCTGTAAATCATCGTACTAGAAGATCGTTAGCATCATTTACATTTTTCATTATCTGCTAAGCAACTTCTAAAAGGATTTATGGGTTTGAAATCAAATTATTTGAGTCACAGTAAATAAAGTTCGTGGAAATTCAGCCCATACTCACAGTAATGATGAGAATTCTACTTCTAGGGAGAATTCTCCAGACTATACAGCAGTGGCGTACCCAGGATTTCGGCTCGGGGGGGGGACAAAAAATTTTTTCTGATGAATGTGCGTGGCGTTAGCCACGCACTCCGAAAAAATTTTTGGGTGCTTCTCAAAATTTTTGCGGGTCCCTAACCCCTAAAATCCGGAAAAAGGGGGCGTCAGCCACGCCCCCAAAAAAATTTGTTTTTTAAGGCTAAAATGAATTTTTAAAAATTTTTTAAAAATATTTTAATTATTATATTTACAAGTACGAACAAGTCATTTGCACAATTCTATAACTCATGTAAGTAACTTCCAAAAATTTCCTCCCCCCCTCCCTCGGTATGCCACTGCTATATAGGTGTTTTTGAAACGTTTTCTGGGGAGCATGCGTCACAGCATACTTGAAAAATACGCACATTGAACGTCCTAACTACAATACGAAGACGCCATAACGAAAACAAAGCACCTTGTTTGGATTGAAAATCAAGTTCTGGTCAAGAATGTGACCATTCTTAAGCTCGTTCCCAACCTTCGCCTCTTTACTATTTTGCTCACCATTAAATAAATTATTGAGAATTCATATGTTTTTAGTTTTTGAAAAGAATGGAATTGCTTATCTCGCTATGAATAGAAATTTTTGAGTGTTCACTGCACACGAGTCTACGTCGGATACATAGTTATGTGGGATCACGAGCAAGTATGTCAAAGTTTGTATCCAGTTTTGCTTAAGTGGAACCCAAAAGAACGAAAGATTGTGTCACATGTGCTTTCAACGTGAATTGACACTTGTGTCGCTCTAGCTTGCCACGCGGGACTTTGGGAACGTGCGCGAGTCGGTTCGAGTGCTACCTCAAACTTGGATAATTAAACCTTTATTAAGACCAACAAATAACAAATAATGCGCAAAGGTGCTAAACTAATACTACAACTATTCCAAGTACAATTACATGATAACTGATGTTACTGTGACTGTGACTGTGACTACCTACAGACGGTGTAGTGCGGAGAACCTATCGTGCAATGAGTCGTGCAGAGAAAAGGCTAAACTAATACAAAGCAAAAAGGAACAGTGAGCCATCTCTAACTGCTAGCTTATATACAGCAAACACATATATACATCAAATACATAAACATAATACAAAGAATGTCTGTGAAGCAAAGAGATAAAGCTTTGTTCTCATAACAACTATCACACACATTAGCTATCTGTGATTCTGTGATTCGCGTTGATTCTCCGCATTCCTGTGAAGATACTGGCTCATGAGTCAGTATACTCCGGCCTCAGCAATAGAAGTCGGGGGGACCTCGCGGTGTAGTAGGCCGTGACTGGTAATCTGGTGTCCGCTTCTCTTCTTGTGCTCTTACTGATGCGCTGCGTCTCCACGAGTTCATGAGTTGCTCCTTGCACCTGTCGATCCTTCTGAGGAGATCCTTCCTTAGCTGAACCTTCCGGGTGTACTCTTCGGGCTTGGTGCAGATGCTTGCGTGGTGCTCACGGTGCTCTGGTGGTGGCGCCGATGGGTCAGCTCTCTTGCAGTAGAAGCAGATTGGGCGTTTCCTGCAGCTTAACGCGTCGTGCAGTCCGATGCACTTTAGACATCGACCTTCCTCGCGCAGGATTTCCAGTCTTTCGGCCACACTTCCTATCCTTGGGCATGCATCAGAATAGTGCTTTCCAAACACCTTGCAGTAGACGCACATAAGGAGTGATTCGTTGTCCTTCATTTCTCGATCTCCGAAGCGTCTTTCGATTCCTCCGCAGTTGGATAAGAAGTGTTCTACGTCACTTCCCTTTCGCTCTGATCCAAGAGTCTCTAAAGGTTGGCTTGTTGCCGGTCAGACACTGATACGGGACTTTCGTGCCGTCTCTTGGAACCTGTTCTCGTGCAACCAGAATGTGACGTGCGGTCTTCTTCTTCTCCTTGCTGGGCTTGATGTTGTCCTTTATCTAGGTGTCGTCTCTTGTCCGGGTCTTCGCTGGTGGACATCGTGCTGCTAATGGAGGACTCCATCTTGTCTAGCCAGCTCCTGATGCTCTTACTCTGTGATTTGAACTGGTGCTTCCGACTTTCAGCCTCCTCGCTGACTTGGCCAGAAAGGTTTTTTAGCTGTGCTGTTATGTCTTCTATCTGGTGCATTGTGCTTTCCTGTTGCCTCTTGACATCTTCGTGAAGTGAGCGAAATCCGTCTTTCATCTCGCGGGTGACCAGTCCTTCGAAGTGCTGATTTGAACTGGTGCTTCCGACTCTTACTCTGTGATTTGAACTGGTGCTTCCGACTTTCCTGTTGCCTCTTGACATCTTCGCGAAGTGAGGGAAATCCGTCTTTCATCTCGCGGGTGACCAGTCCTCCGAAGTGTTGATGCATGGCTTGCATCCACTCCCGCGTTTCGTGCTGCTGCTTTTTGACGTCATCCTGCAAATCCATAAAGGCGTTTCTCATCTCACGAAGAGTTTTGTCTTCTGCGGCTGTGTTCCGTTTGAATTCGCGTTCTGCTTCTTCTACCGCTGCCTTTTCTTCTTTCAAGAGGAGGTCGTAAAGACCTAACAGGTTGTGCACAATGCTGCAGATTCGATTCTTCGTGTAATTGCGTCGAGTCTGCCTGTGTTCGGGATAGCCTTCGTCTCCTGGCTCCGTCGTCTCGTAGAAGACTTCGGCTGATAGTTCATTAATGTAGGCCAGTCGTTCAAGCTCGTTCGCTTCGTTCATTGCCACCAAGACTTCGTACCACTCGTGCGCTAACACGAATTGGTCTCTCATGACTGTGAGATTCGTGCGTTCTTCCTTTGTGCTCCATGTAGAGTTGCTTTATCTTCAGAAGATAGTGCAACGCTCCACCTCTGACAATGATCATGTCCCACCTGTCCATCATTAGAGAAACAAATCGTGCTTTGGCGTGCTTGTGTACTTTCGAACTCATAGCATTTGTCCGCGTAAAATTTGAGTTTCTGCCGGACGATGCTTTCCGTGGGACGAGACGGTGAACTCTCGACCATTGTTATCTTCCGTGAGAACTCTTGCCTTAGTTTTTTAAATCTGCGCTCTTCTTCCGTGAATTTGTCCATTATCTGCAACAATAATTGAGTGATTAGATGCTGGATTTTGTTTTCTACTCAAGTAGTTGTTATCAATTCTTTTCCATCCCCGTAGGTTTAGTCAAAGCACGGTGTGATCGCCGCCGCGAATATTGCGATGTTTTGATTCGGAGCTTTGCCGCATATCATACCTGCTTTTTTTGCCGTGTTTCATGCTTTTGCCGTTTCTTATGTTATATTGATTATTTTTTTTCTTTTTCAATGTTTATGGCTTTCACATCAGCTATAAGGTGATCCTCCCTCTTTATTCTATCCTATCCTTTTGGTGGTAGGAAGGAGATGTCTTTCTGAGAGCCAACAAGGGTTTGTCGTGCAATTTTTTGACTGACCTCGCCGGCAGATTTGCATGATGAGTGTTTTCTGTGTCTGACTAAGTTATTCGCTATTGAATCTGGAGTTTAGTGCTCGTGCTATTGTGCCTGCCGTGAATTCATGCGCATCAGAGAATTTTCTGCCGTGGTTTCTTCCCTCGTTCTTTTCGAAGAGATTTGAGCAGCATGCGCAATATCCATCTCACTAGACAGACGCATAACTTGCACAAGCAATAGCCGAGTCGGAAAATGAGTCTGATCACTGTGCAAAATACCATGTTCGTGATGCAGGTGTATGTCATCAGCAATGCGAGCGCCATTAGTGCAATGTTGATCACTAGTGTAGCCTCAGTTGCGAAATACTTCGAATATATGTCCAAAGTCTGGAAGATTTATTTCCGAGAAGATTTCGTTTTCTCCTCTCAAGATGCGTCGCGTCGCTTCGTGTAGGTTTCCCGTGTAGTGTAGAATTCCTGCAATCTCAAAGGAGTTGACCGTTGTCCCACGTTTAATAGTACATTTTCTGTGGAACTGGGCGTTTTGACTTATGATGCTTATATTTGTTTGTGTACCTTCCTGTGAGCACAAAACCGTGAGTGCATCGTCGCCGCATTCTATTTCTGCCCGTGCTGCAGGTGTTGAGGAAATGCATGTGATTAGGGCTTTGGCTCCCTTTGTGCATTTATAGCACCCTGTGCAATGGGCAATTTTACTTGTGCATACCGCTTCTGATCGTATTGAAGTCGTGCTAAATTTCCCTTTAATGCGTAGTAGGAATTCCGCTGTTGGTAGCTGTGGTATTTTTGAAGTTATCGTTCCGTTCATTTCCTGGAATTCAAGGTTGGGTCGCAAACAGGGTGTCCCAAAAGTCTTTGAGCCTAACTTCCCAACGTAGTAACTTTGTTAGTATTCCTCGCTTTTCAGTTAAATTTTGCGCACGAGTACTTCGTCTAGTTTTCAGTATTTCTTAAGAAAATTATGCCGTTTGCGCGGTACATTCTCAAAATATTGTTTCTGGAGCAACAGTACTACAATTTTGAGACGGCCAAATGTTAACTTACCCTTTACTCAAACATATATACCTCTTTTGCCTTCGAAGCTCTTGCGGAATCTTGAACCGCATATTGTAAAGCTAGCCTTACTCTACGTCTACAGTGCAAAACTAATCAGTAGTCTGTATTCATTAATGCAGGATTAAGATACAAACACTCAAGTAGTGCCGTGTCAATAAGAAAAAAAAGTCCTCGGAAACAAAAAAATCCGAGGAAGCTGGAAACTCAAACACAAATTGAATTTGAGCCACTAATTCTAGCTGTAAGCTCTGCATTTTTTTTACTGGAATATCATTTTGAAGTCATTCCATGCACACCAAAATTGCTGTTTTTTTATGTTATCAAAAACTTGATTGCTGCAGACACATTTGTTAAATCTCACAGACGTGCTTCTCAGATCAACATGCTTTTAATCGTCGGCCCAAGAGCATTTGACTTTCTTTGTAATCAGTCATGGAAAGCAAGGCGTGCTCTGTTCCACACTAAATTTTGGGCAGTCTGGAACGCTTGCTTCAGAAGATGTGAGACATTCTCGACGTCAACTATCTGTCTGCCACGGTGCATGCGTCGCGCAAGAGTGTGAGAGCTTGTGTGAAGGCCAAATAAGGGGTTTTCAAAAACTGAGTGTACCTTGTTATTTTGTAGATTTTTCACAAGATTCCTGCTAAATTTCATGTGAGTATGTTGCTCCGTACAGTTGCAATTAAGGAAATACTAGGCTTAAAGACTTTTGGGACACCCTGTAAGTAATCTCTACCGTGGTTCCCGAATATTTGATGTGAGGTTGCCCTCCTTGCAGTCGCAGCGCATTTTCGACTCTGCTGGTGTACAGGTGCATTCCTCTCTCCATCGCAGGTAAGGTTTCGTGCCTCTTCTTGTGAATTACATGTTAGAGGTGGCTGGTAGTCCGTTGGAGCCAGTGCGAAGAGTTCACGATCTGTGAGAAAGGCTGAGTTTAACAGAGGTGTTGGTGGAGTGCTGATCGATGAAAGAGTAATTACAAATATCGAAAGCATACTGGGTTGATTTGGAACAAGACGAACGTCGTGATGTTGTGTTGGCTTTCCTTCTTCGCTAATAGAGAGTTGTAGGTTTATACCCTGTTTCCATCTTCTACATCTGAAGATCTCATACACCTTCTCATCGTTTGGTATGAGGTAAATCCTGTAAAATTCTCATCAGCACCCGGAACTGGGGTAAAAGCAGTCACAACCGGGTCCGCCGCAGCTTTCTACGCATCCGGTTACGCCGGGGTAGTAATTTGCTTTGTGCAGTTCTGGGATTTGAGATGTTCGCGTGATACTTCCATATTTATCTCCTACGCATGATCCTGCATGTGGGCATCGTTTGCTGTCCAATAGTGCATACGTGCTTTTAGTGAACAGTATCGTTTGTTTTTCGCAGATCAGATTGAGGCTCTTCCAAAGTAGTTTTACTTCTAGGATATTGTTGTTCTTGCCTTTCAATCTGATGCAGGCTTCTTGCTTGAAGGGGTTGATTTTGAGAATCTCCGTTGTGTCAATCGTGCAATAATGGCCTCGTTTTGAGCGATAGCAGGATCTGCTTTGGTGCGTAGAGACATCTACGTCTTGACACGCTTGCAGTATTGTGCTCATGCTTAGTGCCATGAATATTGCACTTCTAGAGAACGAAATCCTTCGACGTCTGTGATGGGCTGGTGCCAATATCTTTGCCATCGTGTTCCATACTGTTCTAACTGATAATCGCACACACAATACAACTATCTTCAAAAGGTACAGGAATGGAGCTCCAATCAATACTGACACATGAAATACGCAGTAACATATGGAAATTGCTGCGTAAGCTGCAATTCCTGTTACAAGAATGGCTGTTCGTGGCCAACATTCCGGGTTGGTCATCATTGCCGTGCAGAAGGTGCAGTCCACTTCACTAAGTGCTCGTGCAGCGTGATTTGTGCGAGTAATATTACCGTTTCTATTCGCTGCGGTTGGCGAAATTCGATGCAGTAGTCCTCCGCGCAAATCTCATATTGATGTGGTTCTTCTTGTGTTAGGATTACTCCTCCGTCAATGCATTGAAGATGACGCGTTATGTTGCTGCCGCCTAAGCAGACCTGCGCACATATTGCTAGGAGTAAGACTGTTAAAAGGGGGGCATTGTGTCTGAAGAGGCTTGGCAGGCAATTGAAGCTGGTACCTTCGTCCTTTGCTTCGGTGTAATCAACTTTCTTCCTTGGGCGCAAATTGTACCTCGTCTGTGGTGTATTTTCCTGCGGGGCGGATGTTTCTCTTCGTGGGCTGGATGTTTCTTCTTGATCCTGTCCAAGCTCCAGTGGTACCATGCGATTGATGGGGCGTCTGAGCTTATGTTTGTTAGGTGTTTCTAGCACAACTTCTCGTCCTGCCCCTGGTGCGTCTTAAAATTCAATTATTCTTGCCATTTTCCATGTGTTTCTTGGTTGTACTGACTCCCACATGAGTACCACATCTCCTTCCTTCGGTTTTCTAGTTGTTCCTCTTTTTTCGTCGATGTGTATTCTGTGAAATTCCCTCAGATTTGTAAGATACTGTGTGCTCCAAATCTTCCAGAATTTTTCCGTTAAATTGACTGATGACTTCAGTGCTTCCTCTGCCTGATGTTGTGTGGCCATTTGTTGTGCTTCTTCTGGAGTATGGTAGGTCCTATCCTTTCCGTTTCCTCCTATGTTTTGCAAGGGAAAGTGCAGTATGATATCGTTTTGCAAGAAGTCTATGGGCCGGAGAATTGGTTGATCTTCCCACTCTTCTTGATATGTAAGCGGTCGTGAATTTAGCACTGCTTCGATTTCTGCTAATATCGTTCTTAGTGCATCAAATGTCACGATTCGTACTCCAAGTGTTTTGTGCAACGAGTCTTTGATGGAGCGAATTAGCCGTTCGTAAAAACCACCCTGCCACGGTGCGTACGTGTTATGTGCTTCCATCGAATTTCTCTTTGTGCAAGATCGCTTTGGAGATCCGTGCTGTTTTCCGCGTTGTTTATTGCATCGTGCAATATTTGCTCTCCCAGCAGAAAAGTAGGTGCGTTATCGCAGGTTATTGTTTCAGGTACTCCTCTTCGTGCGAAAAATCGTCGAAGAGCATTTACAAATGCTTCTGTAGACATGTCCTCTACCAACTCCAAGTGTATGAGGCGTGTTGTCTGGCACGTGAGTATACATCCATAAGCCTTCGATCTTTTTTGTGCTTCTTCGTTTTCTTTTTGTTCTTTATTTTTCTTTTCTTCTTCGGTTCCATTTGATTCCATATTTTGTTTTCGTGCTTGGTGCATGTTTTTGATCATCAGTGGTCTCTGCGCATTTCTTATATAAAATCTAAGAAATACCATCAAATGGTTCCATGCAAGAGGGCTTCAAGGACAAAAGGACTCCATGAACATCGGAAGGATGAATATAGACAGTATCGAGGCTGTCTGGCTGGAATGTTTGTCTGTTGAAAAATCTCTCGAGATTGGAGTTTTCTCAACACTGACGAAAAGCACCTGATGCATTAGCTTTTTGAATATCATTAGAAAAACTTGAGTCTGATTGGTCTTTAAGGAAATGGACATTATTGATTTTGTAAAGCTTTTGATGAATGTGATTCAAATAGATTCTTCGGAGCAAGACGATGTTCATGATTACGCAAAAATTTTGAAATGGAATTCTATATCGGAGCAGACCTTCTTATAAGTAGGGTTCGTCACAGGTGTTTTCAACGTGTGAAACAAACGATGTTTTTGCTCCTCAATGAAATGATATGATTCGGATAATGTAGGCCAAATGCCGATTTTATTTTCCTGGATCCAAAGAGGGACATACCCTTGTAGACAATGTGACAGAATTTAAGGTACAAATCAACTGTTGACTGACAGTTTTCAAAGACTGAAGTCCAGTAAATTTGTGATAAATAAATTAATAATAATAATCGCCGGGGGCAGGCGGTCGCAAACTCGCGCTTTTCTGCAGGCGGTCAGCAGAACTTTGGGGCGTGGCCAAACCTTCAGCGGGCGGCACTTCCTTTACGGTCGCATATTCTGCCAGCGGGCAGCAATGCAGCATTTTTTGCAAGCGCTCGGCAAATAATTTCTTTCAGCGGGCGCTGGCCAAACTTTCAACATGTGCTCGGACTCTTTTAGGCATTTTCGGGCTTACGTCGAGCACAGGTAAGACTCTGTGTGGCAGAGGTGTCACGCTGGTTTAATTACTCAAGTTTGAGGTACTTTCTCTCAGCGGAAAGTACCTGGGGGGTTGCGCGGTCCTCCACAGAGGACCGTGCGGCCCTCGAAATGTTTGCATATTCTCGCGGCGGCCACTGCGCCGCAGCTAATCTATAAAGAAACCGCGATTGTTCTTCAAACATTCGTCTTTAATTTCGCCAACTTTCTTCCAAATTTCTGCAAGCGGACCGCAAAAAATCAACGAACTATTTTTCCGGTGCGCGCTTGCTCAAAATTCGCATGGCCGCATGCCCCCGGCGGTTATCTAAGAAGTAGTAATGGGTACCTTCTACAAAAGTTCCACAAATCCCGACGTTCTGCTGCTAAACGGACAAGTTTTTAGGATCAGAAGATTTCGCTCTGCCTACCCTTTATTTCAGATAGAATAAGTCGGGAAGTTCGCAAAAGCTTAGTTCAAGCAGGATTGCAAGATATGGTAAGGGTGGTAGTACCTCCAGCAAATCTCAAGCAGCAATTAGCACGCAATCGCTCTTATGATCGTCTCTGCATGACTAATGCTTGCCCAAATTGTCCGTATAGTAAACAGGGAGATTGTATGGTATCGGCGTTGTCTATCAAATAGTATGTAATGCTTGCGGGGCAACTTACTTAGGAGAAACAGGACGTCCACTAATTTCTCGCGTCAAAGAACATCTGGATGGACTACAAAAGTCCAAAATCTCCACTCCAGTAGGGGCTCATCGTATAGAATGTCATCAAAACACCACCATAGAAGTTGCCGCATCAATTTTAGTGCAAGAATCTGAAATTCTAGCGCGTAAAACCCTTGCAGCTTTCTACATCTCCGCACGCTCTCCCCAAATGTGTAGAAAGGATGACAGTATAGCCATGATAAGTGATCTTACAGCTTATCAGCGTCTTGGGGACTATAAATAGACAACGGAGGAGGGTCACGTCAGTTTATTCGGTTCCGCTATCTCAGGATAGTGGACAGTGGCAACCGCCGTGAGTCTTTAATTGTCGCGGCTAAACTTTCGTCACAGCGCTCTGAAGAAGGCGATACATCGCCGAAACGCGTCAGCCATTTTATCAACTTCTATACTACCTTAGTAAGCTTAAACAATTCTAAAACTATCACTGTATTATTTCTAGTAGATACCAAACCAGTCAAAACATCTATCAATTGTTTGTTATCAACCTGTGTGGATTTCGGCGGACGGTAGACAACAATGAATGAACTTGACAGGATTTGATCTTGATCTTGTTAGTAAAAGCAAATCGAGTGAAAGTAAGTCGCATTTCAATGTAGAGAGTATGTATACATGTTTTACAAAGATTTCGCCCTTCATGAAACAGCAGAACTACCTCCTTTTTGGGTTTATCTATCATTGTGGTACAGAGTACGGCAAGTTTCCAATTAGTTTAAAATCAGTTATTTTCGGTTTTAACCAAGTTTCGATCAAAAAGACAAGATCAGGCTTATCGTGAGCTAAAAGAAAATGCAGGCGGCTATTTTACTAGTAACCAGTGCGTCACCTCCGCTTCGCGGAGGTAGCATTGGCTCTGCTATCCGCATGCCTTTCTCGTGCTCACAAAATGATGACTTTGAAACTCACCGCGCGATGCTGATCACAAATTCTTGGGACATTTCCATGTAAAATCGGTAATTTTGAGAAAAAAACTTTTCTGCAAAGAAACAAATGCGAATTTGAATTGATTACTGAATTTATCTTGGCTTGGTTATTGTCATCAGGATAATAGTCATTTTGGGCTACATTTCCGTGCAAAAATCTTTTCAGTTTTTGAGATAAAACCTTAGCAATTCGACTACCTACGCAATCACCACTTTTTGGCGCTGTTTTCGCAAGAAGCAAACTTTTTGAGCACTTTTTGGGCTAGAATTTATGGGACGCAAATTTACTGGTTAGACAAATCCTGACTTTGCAAAAAGTCGAAATGGCGACCTAGTTTTGCGTTCCAAAAGCCGCCTAAACCCTTTCGACAAGCAAATTTTGAAGATCCCGTTCCGATTTCTCCTTGCGCATGGTGGACCTGCATGCTGGTACGGTATGTTGTGCAAAATTGTAACTAAATACCTTGGCTGCAACTCCCTCTATGAATTTCGTGACAGACAGACATACACACACAAAAAAAAGACAGACGCTAAGTGTTTATTATAAGTCATGATACTTCGAGCATTATACAGGGTGTCCCAAAAAGATGTGCACACTGTTTGATCGTTAATAACTCTCTTCCTTTCATGTCTTTTGCCGAGCTTGAGGTACCATTCTATAGAGCGAGGATAAACTTAGATTTACAGTATGGAGCGAATCATCAATCGTTCTTCGTTACTGTAGGATTACGGTAAAAACTTTCAGCATATAGCGTCACTGTGGAATAGGCTTCTTGATAGAATAATTTCAAAAAATCTGAAAGTTCGTGTAGCAAGCTTTCGAACATGCTGATTTTACTACATAACTTTCCACCAGTTTTTCGAGCTTTCTTGATGGCGTATTCACATTTCTAACAAATATTGGAAAATCAATTGTTACCCTAAATCTGATATAACTCATGAAAGAAACAGTGTACTGACGTGCAATTTTCATATTTAGAATTAGCAACTTCGACCGACTCAGTTCACGAGTTTCTGGCTTGTTTGGCTTTTTTCTGAGGCAAAAAACTGCTTCCAATGGCTCAAAATCCTTTTCGAAATTCCTTCTATAATCCAACAGTAATGAAGAGCTGCTTATAAATCGCTCCATACCGTAAATCCAAGCTGAACCTCGCTCTAAAGAATGCTACCTCAAGCTTGGCAAAAGACATGAAAGCAAGAGAGTTATCAACAATCAAACAGTGTGCACATATTTTTGGGACACCCTGTATAGGGAACACTTAAGCGAGGATGAAAAACCATGCATGTTCAGTGCTTTCCCGAACATCTGCTGGGAAGCTCTGAGATATGCTCAAGTTGGCCGCAGTACGACCCACTCTCTCTCTCTCTCTCTCTCTCTCTCAGGTTTCCCAGCATTGCATTTGTTGCAATTCGTATTCGGCCTTCCTTTCTCCGGTGGTCATGCTTCTGCGAATAAAAATATGTGAGAAGTTAGATGAGCGACGAAAGCGGGCATTGGCCAAGGCTCTCTGCCAGGAGGTCGATGGTAGTATAACCTTGTCCAATCTCGGCCTTTTCGGCATTTAGCTTGCGATACGGTATACGTCACTCGAGCAAGTTCACGTCAATGATGTCTAAAATCTTTTCCACTTTGTCCTTGAGGTCCCTTGTTTTCTCAGATGCGCGGTAATCTGTACGTGACCCTGGAATACCGCTCACAACCAAGGTCCGGGACCGTTTTTGAGCCACCACATGCTCAGCGACTTCAGTGTAAGTTCCTGAGAGAGGAGGTTCAAAAGACAATCGAAAGCGAGATCCTTGTTTTTTCTTTAATGCACGAAATGAGATCTGCCGTCGACAAACTGGTGTAGTCGACGTCAGTCACATTCCGTGCATCGTCATCTAATGAGCAGATGACTGCAGATTGTTTAAATGGGGCTTTTTGTTTGAACGTGGAGCCATAATTCTTTCAAAAGGGAATTAAACATAGCAAAACTTGCATTCTAGGATCTCCGCTCTGTGGCAAGAGGAATGTAAGATACTGATCAGAAGCCGAGTTCGCTGATCAGTATGCACGGAAAAGATATATTGATGTAAACGATCGAGAAACTTATTCGATGGAAATGAAGTGCATTGGTGAGAAATGCCGACCACTTTTCAGGGTTGCAGAAAATAGAATGTATAGTGATAGTGATATGTCACTGATACAGCAGTGGTATGAATCTTCTGGTAGGGAGTGTTGGATATCAAACTGATGGGACTTGGGTAAGACACACTTTAAAACTCGAGGTTCATCAATAGATTTATGATCATATATCTCAATTGTTCTTATGCAATTGTAAAAAATTGTTTATTTATGCATTGGGGGTTGGCACGACAACTGAGTATCATTCAGTGTTTCTATAGCAAACGTTTGTAAAACATTGGAGATAGGAAACAATCAGGATTCAGTTTCCTGAAGAACAAGTATAGGGCTTATCAAATTGAGTGTCGTTTGCACCAGCATCTCCATCTTCGCGCTGGGCTCCGCGTCTCTTCTGCGGTACTTGCTCCCTAATCACTTCCAATCGATTGATGCTCCGCCTTTCCCACGCTCGCCCTGGGAAAGTGCTCAGAGCGCAGCCCTGCGGAAGAGACGCAGAGTCCAGCGCGAAGATGGAGATGCCGGTGCAAACGACACTCAATTTGATAAGCCCTATATGTTGTCCTTCTCAACACGTGTTACTATTTAGAAGGAGGCAAGAATGGAAGTTATTAGATACAATGTTTGATTCTAGAACTTCTAACTTTAAACAGCCAAATTAGCTGATGTCTTTGAAAAGGTACTTGAAAGATGAATTCGTATGAAAAAAGCAATTTCAATACTCATTCGATACCTTTCGAGCTTCTTCGAAAGCGAGCAGCCGGGATCTAGATCTTTATACACCAATTGCCTGAAGGCCGTGCACACACTTTCAGTACATAGCTCCATGTAATCTGATAACCTTCACTTGGAGCGTCATGGAAAACACAATCTTTACAAAAGTCATCCGGTCGAAATAAATGTGAATGAAGCAACTTTGGAGAGTTATATCTTTATAATATTCCAGCAAAACTCAAAAATTGCGTTTTTGTAGCCTTTTGCAAAAAAGTTCTTGTGAAATTCTTCACAGAATTCAGGACAGCATTTCCTAGTTTAACTCACTTTAGACTGCGGTTGACCTTCAAAAATTCGCGAAAGCTGTTGGAAATTTAAAAACGAGAATATGCGTTGAATTTTGCGCAGAGAGTCGCGGACAAATGTGCTGCTTTACCTCGGTGATGAGTGATTTTTAACGCTTGCGACGTTGCCAGTGCTCTCACTAGTGTCATGACGATCAGAATGACGTATATCGCAGGCTTTTACTAAGAACTCGAGAAATCTGCGACCAGAACCAAAACCGACACCTCCGGCCTTTCTCCTATGCATTTGATAGATCTTGCTCCCGTCTATGATGTCGACAACGTCGCAGAGCTTAATTGCTTGAACATAGCGGATTTTTTGTGAAAAATCGTAGAAAGTGCGTTTTTTCTTTACTTTGCTTTCACTATTTTCGAGGCGACTTTTTTCAACTTGGGCAATTATTGCTCAGAATAATGAGTGCAACAATCTAGAAACAACGCTTCAGAAAACAGGAACGACAATGCGCGGGTAAAAATTTGAACGACGCATCAACATCAAAAATAGATTCCCTTTAATTCAACGGCATTGTCGGACCGCTCACACCCGCGACCTAGTTGCGTCTCTCACCCGGTACGCCTATGTAATAGATAATGATAATATGAAGATGATTAGCTTTGAAGTGCAATTTTCGACTTACAGTTGGTATTAGGTAGGAAACCAAGTTTCGCAACTCACTAAATAATCTTACTCTCATTTAATATGAAGCCCTTAAATTCTGCTAATATGTTGCCTATAACGTAAGCTACAAGCATAGCTGCTGCTCCGCCAAATTCTGAGGTAGTGGGGATTACGGTAGGTACATTTTATAAAGGGGAAAATTGTATATCATTACGAATTTGGCTAAAACCTGGCGTAAAGGGTTTTCCGACATGTCACGAATAACTTGGTGAATTCGCATGGTAAGGGCTTTTTTGTAAGATTAGTGTAGTTTACAGTATGGGGTCTAACTTTAAACAATAGAAAAGACTGCAATTTAACAGATGAAAATGATATTTGTGTTTAGCAGGTCGAATATACTCGCTATGTGAAGTGTCCGACGATTTAAGGTTCGCACTCCATAGTCATTGACGGTTGTCCCCACCAGCCTTGTGTATTTCAACTTTGTGAAGGCGCTAGAATTCGACTTGTCTTTCAAATCTACTTCTTTCCTACTGAGCCAAATGAGTCAATCTCAAGCAATAATTCACATATAATTTCAAATCATTATGCATGATTTAGGTTGCAAACGGCTTAATTTTTGCTCATGAATAATCGAAATTTACTATATTTCGAGGAATGCCTGTGATTTTTTATTTCGTTTTACAAAAATTTAACAGTTTGTGCATGGTGTAGTACACGTCGAGATCTACATATAGCAGAAGTTTGAGGGCAACATGTTCAAGAGTTAAGTTATGAAAGCAGTTGCAAAACTTACAAGGAAACCGTGTCGAGTCGAAGTGGCCTTTCCATGAGACCCATACTGCTTTGAAGAGTATTAAGCGGTGATTCCAAATCTGCCTTCCAAATCTGCCAAGCGCCTCTGGACACCGAGTTACGACCGTTCTTCGGAACGAAAAATGAATGCAGATTTTAGGTAAAATTGAATGTTACAATCTTGCCAGCGCTCAGATAAAGCAATGTTAAGTATTAGCATATTAAATAAAATGTATCCATTGCATGAACAGCTCTGATACTTGACATTGGACCATTTGAGCAAATTTGGGCAATTTTTCTTCAGTTTTGCGTTCAATTTTTTGACCTGAAAAACGAGCATAAGTCGGCGTCCAGAGGCGCTTGGCAGATTTGGAAAGCAGCTTTGGAATCACCGATTAATGCTCTTCAAAGCAGTATGCGTCTCATCTGGAAAGGCCACTTCGACTCGACACGGTTCCCTTGTTAGTTTCAAACCTAATGAAGGAAACTTTGCGTTTCATCTTTTTTCTTATTTATCTTCTTCTTTATCACCAATTCCAAACATGGTTGCTTTTAAAACAGTCACGTGGAAGAAACTTGCTCCTTTTCGTTCTAGCGTGGTGTGGATTGCCTGGTCCTGGAGCGGAAGCAATTCGAAATGCCGCCAAATGAAAGATTTCAAATCCATCGCAGCGCTTTTATCCGGTTTTTAGAAGGTTTTCTTGCTTTCGCTATCTGTTTTGCATCTTTTTTTCCTTTATATAAACAATTTTCCCTACTTAAGAGAGAGAAAAACTTGGCTGAAAGTGAAAAAAGTCAAACCTCATGAATTTTTAAGCGACATGCAAGGTGTTTTGGTCGTGTTTGTTCAGCATGTTTAGGCGTGAACACTGCAGTTAGCTGCAGTCTACTGAGCGCAGCAGTAATAACCTAAAGACGTTACAGTTATGACTTTGTAATGTGAAAATTCTCGGCGATGAAGTCGGCGACTTTGCGTTTTTCGGCGATTTTGGCGAATTCGCCGACATCGCCGAATTCGCCGAAAATTTTCACATTTCAGTGTCATAACTGTACTTATGTTATCTCAAGGGCACTATATAAATTTTTTTCAACTGAGAGTGAAAATTTGTACAAAAAAATTTCTTTTGTAATTCCTATACCAGTGAATATATTATTGACTAAAAAATAAAATCGATCGCCTTTGGCGGTTTGTAGAAATGTTACATACCAATTTTTGCCTGGGTGTATGATACCGTTGGAGAGAGCAAATCAAGGAGAATCGGCTAGGCAACCTCTTCTCTTCAAAATGTTTTTATGATAACGAAATGGCGCAGGAAAGAAGGACGGTAAAAATATTTTTACTTGAAAATGTTAAGATTTTTTTCCTTAAATTTTCGAAAAATCACGCTCTGAACGAACTAGTCAAGTTTTAAATGTAGATTCGGTACAACACAGCAGGTTTTCATATCTGCAACCGATTACATGGCCATAGGTAGTCAAATTCGAGTATCTGAAATGCCCAAAACTCGACTTCCACGCGCGAATGCCTGAAAACTTTCACATTTTTGGCTACAAAAATTCATATACCAGGTCACAACCTTTATTGTAATTCGCATCTAGCCGAAGGGTCGTATGTATCCAAGCGTTAATTTACTGCCTTGTGCGCTTACTACAGGACGGGAACCAAACTTAGAAAGTCAAAAAAGCGATTTTTTAGAAATCTGGTCATATGAGGGCATCTGTCATTATTTGGTGACAGAAAAATCCTGACTACTTGATATTTAGAAGCAGAGGTTGAAGCTATCCTCTTACAAGAAAATCTCATCTGAAAAGCTACTACTTGAACTGTTATAGAGCTGTGAATTTGGATCTCAAAACGAAATTATTTATTGGGCAACCTTCCTTTACACTTCTGTGCCCAATTCTCGTCCTATTGGCATAGCGCCAGAATGGAAAGTGGAGAAGATTATTCACTACATTTATGCACCATAGATGTTACTCATGTTAATTCAAAACACTGCATCTATTCGTTCTAAACGAGATGAAAATAGTGCAGTATAAAGTTTCGTTTGTAAGTTCTACGTAGATCACATGTCTTTACAGTGAATATACCTTACCTTCTGTGCAAATTATGGTCCTATTGGCATGGCGCAAATTGGGGAAAGAAATACGGAGCTATTTGCTGTATCCATTAAAGAAAAAAAGTGCGCTCAAAAATCCACATTTGAGTTGGCAGTCCTGATAAACAGGTTCAACGAGCTCTCTTGCGCGACAAAACTTGGTCCGTACGGCAACCGTCGTCATGGCTGTCCTGCAAGACTTGATCGGAAGGGCTCTGGCAAATTGGCATCTGTTTCGGTCTACCATAAATTATATGAGCGTCTGTTTTGATTTTAATGATGATCTCAGGCGCTGGTCAGACGACTGTCTGGGACCGGACCCGCTAAGTGGAAATGAAAATCTGATGGCATGATGGTAGGTTGTGCGCAACAACGGAACGAACATTGTTGACTAAATTTTACTAGATTGTCATTTCGTTGATTTTAACAAAACTCTATGAATTTGTGAAACGACTTAATAAGTTCCAACTGAGGAAAGCAGGGTTTCTATCGAATCATTTATTCCCTTTTTACTTTTTAATTTACCCGTACTCATCCCAGTTTTTACACAATGCATTTAATCTCTACCAGCTATAATGATACACTCATGAACCAAAAAAACAAATAACGCATGGAATTACAAAAAATTTCTATGTGAGGCTAAAACATGAACATTGGAGCTTATTCACAATCAGTGCGCTATCTCCGAAAACGGCGCTGAAACGCCAAAATCCAATTATGAAAAAACAAAAACAACTCGCGACTTCCGCAATAGTGACGGTTGGATCAGTCCCTTCCTGAAGATAGTTGAAGATATCAAGGATGCAGCAACTCTCTGAAATGCAAAAAAAGCGTTAACAGAACATGAAAGAGAAGGGGCGCGCAAAGGCAAATAGATAATTTGTGCAAGACATGAGATGCAGAAGTTTCATTCTCAAATCCTGCTCTAAGTTCGTAATTCTCTATTGCACAAGAAGAAGCAAGATGCCCAAATGAGACAAAAAGGGCAAACAATTTAAAATGTTGAAGAGAGTCAAGAATTGCCATTTTGTGCCGCTCAAAACGGCATGCGGGTGGCTGCAGCACATGCAGCACAGATTAGGCTACAGTTCTAGCACAGTGCGAGAACTGTGCTAGAACTGTTCCAGAACTTCGCTATCAGTATAAACCCAGCCTATTAGTAGACATCTGTTGCACAAATTGGAATTTGAACCGGAGCAACATGGTTGGGTACAGTTGCGGTGGAGCGCAGCACCTGCAACATCTTCATCTTCAGCACCTTCATCCTTCATCGAACTCATTGTAAGTAAAGTAAGCTCGGAAAAGTACTGCGGATGGAATTACGACATTTTTTTCACCAAAGCAACTTAGGCGCGTCCTATCAAAAAATCTTACGAAAAACTCCCAATCTTCATTGTTTCTCTGGGCTCATTATAATCAAAGTTGAAGAAACGAGCTTAGCAGTATGGATCATTGTTCAACAACGATGAAACTGTCCCAAACACAAACATTTGTAGAGCACTAATGACAGCATCAACGACGAGAAAAAAAGCACGTGTAGGTTTAAACTGAGGACTGAGGGTCCGCGCCCTAAGGCAACCAGCTTAGACGAAAGATGAAGAGGACTATATCTCACAGCCAAAAAATTTTGGCTGGGGAAATCGTTGACATGCGCATTTCGTAAAACAGATAATGTTCGAATGATGTGAATGCTCAATCTGTCAAGCAGTGTCAGCCGTTGAGAACGACACTAATCCGCATGTTCAACCAAGGGACGAGTGGCATAGTGGTATGAGGCGCCGCCATGACCAGATCGAACACAGGTTCGATCCCCGCCCAAGGGCCCAAGCCCTCCAGCCTCCAGGGCTGGTAAATTTGTACCAGCTCAGAAGTCGACGGCATACCTCCGGAGCAGAAATGGCCGAGCCGAAGGGTTTCCCCAGCTGGGGATTACCACTCGTGCTCCGGAGACCTCCCATTTATGCTCCGGAGACCTCCCATTTGTGCGCCGGACCCCTCCGATTTTCTGCCCCGCAAGTCTGCCGCGGCATACTGTAACTAGCCCTAATTAAGCTCCAAACCCCAATTATGTCTCTAAACCCCATAGCCGAATACGACCCCTCCCCCGGGTAGGACTTCAGCGCGACCCACACCCCCGTACTCTACCCCCTCCCTCTCATCCTAGCTTTTCTAGATAGAAAATAAAAGAATGAAGAGACAAGAATTTATTTCAAATTGACTGCAAACAATCTACTGCAAACTGCATAGCTACATAATGTCTTCCCATAGCTATTTTGCTGAACGCAACCAGCATTAATCCAACGGCAGCAAACCGGTACTGGAGATAAAATGCGACACTGGAATAATATCATCAATTGTATTTCACTATGGCATTTGTTATCCCAAAAATGTTGCCACATCAGCAAATGCACTATAAACTCCCACAAAAACTAATGAAAAGACTGTACCTGGCCTTCCGAAGCGATTACCAAGAAGCGGAAATAACACAATAAGTGGTCCATTGAAAGTAGAACAACAATGATAATTTGATCTGCGCCTATAGATGGCATCAATGTAGCTAGAGCAGAGCTTAGGAGACGTCCCACCATCATTGGAAAGATGAAGTAGTCCAGTTGAGTACCAGTACGTGGGCTGACGCACATCTGTAAGAGTAGCATTCCCGAAAAGTTGAGGCATTGCACACCAAATGCAAAAGGAAGTTCAGAACCAACATCTTGAACTACTAAATCACTTCTTCAGATCGCCTTCCTAATGAAGCAAAACACATGGACAACCTACTGATAATAGAATGCAAAGATGCTTTTTCCTTAATTTCATACCTGTTCTAAGGATGAGTGGTACTTGAAGAAACACTCATTTTAGTTTTGACGTTAACGCACCTCAATGTAGAAAAAAACCATCAAAGCAAATGTTTCCATGCTCCCTGATAGGAAAACGAGTCCAACAGATAAACTCGCCAACTTCATCATGAGTAGCACACTTCCTAGCACAGAAAAAATAAAACTACACAGCATTGAGAGAGTAGGCAATAGAACCCCTGAATGACAATATTTTGAACTTTCGAATTTATTGAGGCCAATAAAAAATTGCATAAGGAAAAATAAGTACCGCTCTTAAAGAAAGGATCTCATCTTTCAGAAACAAGGCAATAACTTGTAAAAATGCAAGGCGAATTCTGCACATCCAGCGGTGAGCCGGCGATGTGTGGATCAAATAACTATAAAAAGAAAAACACTGTTTGTGAAAACGGCAAATTTTAGCCATTTACCCTTGTAAATATGATGTCACTACTCAAGCTGCACGGTATGCAGCAAAACACTATCATCAGGACGTGGAAGACGACAGCAATAGTGGTGAGAACGGTTGTAGCCCAGATATTTGGAGAGAGAGGACGGGTGCGATAGGGATGGTTGTGGGGGCGGCAGACGTAGAAAGACTGAAATATAACATCTTGCCTAAAAATGCATAGGAAGTAATATTAGATAAAATGGAGAAGATTACACAAGTTTTATGTCACCACATCTGCTGTGTAAACGCGGAAAAACAGCAGTAAGTCGAAAACGACAGCCAAGCACTAAAAGTGACTAAGTGCATCCGCACGAAAACCTAAAACCTGAAACCTGAAAAGAAGGAGATGAACAAATAAACGCCAACGCGCCGACGAGTAACACGAAAAACCAAAAAAAAAAGAAAAACGAGCGCGAAACGACAAAAAAAGGGTAAGTCGAGAGCGATGGCAGCTTATTTTCGAAAATGCTAAGCTGCGTATCACAGCAAATTGGCTGCGTACCTATTGTGCTCCGGAGACCTCCCATTTTCTGCTCCGGGGCCCTCCCATTTGTGCTCCGGAGTCCTAGAACTTTGCTTGTGGAGCTGCAAAGACGTTTGATCGGATAGGTTGCAGATCGTTTTGCTCATTCCAGGCTCTGAAGAAGGCGATCTGCCGAAACGTCAGCCACCCAATAAATAATTGTTACCAATCTCGAGTGCGGCTTACATAAACAACTATATCTACGCCATGCCGAGGTTCATAGAGAGTCGAACAATCCATGTGCTCCGGAGGTGTCCCATATCTGGCGCACTCGCGACGGGCAAATCTCTGCTCCGAGGCTCTCCCAAATCTGGCGTACCTCCGGAGCAGAGATTTGCGCGTCCCGGAGAAGGGTCCCATTCGCCTGCTTGTGACTACACCGTGACCTACAAGAAGAAACCGCCCCCTCGCCTCGCTCTCATTGGTCAATTGGGTCCTCCGCGGCTCTGCCAGATTTCGACTGTCCGCCGCGACTACGGCACCGATTGTCTGAGACAGTAATCTGGGAGGATAAAAGCACTGACTTAGTAAACTGCTGGCCTCGCAAGTCACTGTATAGGCCCGCACGCTTACGATTGCCTCTTCGATTATGAAGTAGTGTGCGTTCAGCGCATGCCCTCAAAGAGTATTAAACGCCAATTTCTTTATCCTTTATCCTCAATCATTCAAAAGAAATACTTACAAAACGCTGTCCGGAGCAACATAAAATACAAATAACAGTAGATTAGAAACGTTGTAGATGGCGCGTGCCATACATAAATAACCGTACGCGTTATGATAAGATCTAAGACTTATGAACATGACAACTTTATAACTGTTGCAAAAGGTATCAATCAAGCTAACCTGAAATATAGGTTTTATGCGTTGATCGTAAGATGACCACCCACACAGCGTGATATAAAAAGACCCCGGCCGAATTTCCCAGACAAGGCCAAAGCGTTCAAAAGTGCCAAAATTCTCTAATGTCTCTTCACTTTCTCGGGAGGAGAGATGAGAAAATGTGAAAGTGAAGAGAGGTCAGAGAAACCTGGGCTTTTGGGCGTTTCGAGCGTTTTTAGGCTCTTTTGGACAAAATCTGGCTGGGGCCCTAAACTAGTCATTCCTTCAAGACTGTCATAAAAATTGCAAATCCTGTACATAACAATGTTTATCACTTAAAATTTAATTCTAGGAAGCTGCATCACTGCCAAATTTGTCACTCAATTCAATGCTTTTAGTGACGAAAATAACTTGCCAGAGAGATTTTGAATTTATATAATTAGCGTCATGTCTATCAGGCAAATGTGAGAGAGAGAGAGAGATTTTTATTGATGGTATGAAGGATCCTTGAAAGTCAAAAAGAATTCCGTTTTGAAAGCGCATGTGCGCGAAAACTTAATTGATGTTTGATTAGCTGCAATGCGAAATCTTTATTTATCTGCCTTTATAAGATGTGCTTGAGCACAAACACCTTTTAAGAGCTCTCATTTTCGTCCACACCAAAACGTAAATTTTCAAATGACAATGCATACCTGACCAATGAAGATAGGCAGATCTTTGCGTTCAAATACCTATCTTGTATTTCTAACTTACAAACATAGTAAGCAGGAAAATACTTCAGAAGTTGCCCATCAATTTGAAGAGACCAAAAGAACATACAATGAATGTGATAAGTCCAGTATATATGTGTACATTTGGAAAATCCATAGATAAGGGGCACCTTCAATCAGAAGATAACACTGTGTATTTCGCTTTTAAATACGCAATATGCAAGTGTCAATCTGTTTGAAAAGCTCTCGAATGTGCTTGTGATAACTACAATTAGCGAGCCAATGAACCCACCACATCCTCTTTGTTTTTTTTTATTCAAGACGCTGTAAAGTTTGTATCTATACAAGAAAACAGACTCTCTCTACTACACATACTCCGCAATGTGGAGCATGGAAAAAACGTTGCTTACGTATTCTGCGGCAATCGTATACCAGAGTGGGCAAACGTGATCAGTGCATAATGGGACAAATACGCAAACCAGCAAGAATACATCACGTCTGCAAAAGTTGAACAAGAATAATTGTATCACAGTCCTTAGCGAAGTTTACCGCCATTTAAGGAACGGGGTTGCAGAATTCTTTGCATAAATTCGATATCCCGCTTCTTGGTAGGGCTGACGGAACAAGCTTAGCAATGATTATTGCGTCCAAAGATGCCCTTCCTCATAGTGCCGCTACGGGTCCAGGGAACTCAGGTAATTCGGTTTGCCTCTTGCATCGCATGCACTAACGAGAACGAAACGAGAGCCACAGCAAGCGATGGTTTCTGCAGTTGCCCGGACGTCACGACTGGACACTATGCCGACTGCAAGGCAGCGGATTAGTTTTGATAAATAGTGGCTTCTTTCAGACAACAGTCATCAACTACTTCAGAGATTCATCAATGTAGCTTTTCGAGTCTTTGAATCACATAACTTTTTTCTAAAGCGAATGATCAGGTGGATCGGTAATAGTAAGTGTTCATAAGTGCTTTTTCAAATAACTTGGTCGTTTGTCATACCATATTTCCTTGGATAATGTGACCCTTTTTTTCTAAAGCACACGATGAGAGTTATCGGTAGTCAGTGGGTGCCTACAAATTTTCTCAAAAGTCAATGGTTTGTAAAACATATTCTCGAAGCTTGCAGTTTTGGTTTGCTCAACGCGCACTACTAAATTTGCGCCAAAGTATAAGCGTCAAACTACAGCAGCGACACGAAAGAACTACTCAAAGTTTTGGACTCAAGCATGCCATAGAATGCTGTGATCATCCTCTACAAAACACCATTTTACGTGCCCAAGGTGACCACTTTATGTATTTGAAAATGAGATCGTCAAACGAGCATTTTTAGAGAATGCAAAGACTCAATTCTCTAGTTTTTATTCTCAATCCGTAGTTGAAAATTTTTGAATCTTCACGCCCAAAATGTAGAGGAAGCTGCGCTATGACATCGTCGCTGAGAAAAACTGTTACTTGACTTAAAGCGAAATAAGCTGACAATGTCACTTATGTGTTAACAGACGTTTGTCTTTGAATTTTTGAATTGCAGAAGAGCTATAGCTATTACATCACACAGCGTCCAGATAATTATATAGCTTCTTCCGATTAACAAAATAGCTCCACAGTATTTATGCCTCTGAACTGTACATTTTTCAGCATATGGCATACATATAGTGGCTGGTTGAATTTTGGTAATTTTCCTGCTTATAAGTCCAAATGTCTTCCTTTGAATTATTACAGAAACTTGCTCTACAAGATGCTTTTTTTCAAAATACAGGAGTAATTTCGGTGGAGACGCGGAACGGATTTATGAAGGTCGACGTGTATTGCGTTCAACCTTGTCGGCAAGATATTCAGTGATTTTTCTGGAGCCACAGTTGAAAATTTCAAATCATACTGTAGCTTCCTAATGATAGAGCACTGTCACAGATTAGCTGCAGACAAGTATCATTTCCACGCCCTCTTCGTCCCGAAAACTTACAGTTAACCTATAAGTTGAAACCTAACCTATGAGAGTGAACCTGACTTCTTGCATCCCTCTTCAACCCCAAAGGGGTTGAAGAGGGATGCAAGAAGTCACAGCTCCATCCCCGCACTTTATGTGAGATCAAGGACCAAACCTCTGCAAAAGACCTAGCAACGGTCAACATGAACCAAGTGAAGAAAATTGAAAAATTTGAATGAACGAAATTCTCATCTCCGAACATAAGAACAAACATAAAAACATAACGCACATTTTGAAACGCACACGTTGATGGCGCATTTACCAACTATATATATTGCATAAATTGGAGAGCCAGTTTTACGACCGCATAAACACATTCCGCTAGTAAATTTGGAGCTCTTGTAGAAAGGATGAGGACGCCAAAATGGTGTTGAATCCTTCATCTAAATACTTTTCTCAATCTCTTACAAAGACATGTCTCGTCTCACTATCTTTCGCGCAAAGATCCTGCAGCATAAACACCTCGTGCATTTCGAGCTTCTGCAAAATCCGTCGAGATTGCATTTAATGCAAGGGAGAGAATGGTATTAAAATCTACTTCCGATAAGGCTCAGGGCAATGAACAGCGGCAGACAACTAAGCAAAAAAGAAGCATAAACGACGACAGCGCATTTTCATTGAAATATGCACGTTTACTTGGGAAGCTAGGAGCTAGCTTTGCACATAATTCTACAAGTTTAATAGTGTAATCACTAGTTTAAAACTCGAACCAGGGGAAGCACATTCAAGCTGTTTGAACAATGTTTGCAAAACCTACTTTAAGGCAGCGTCTCGGCAGAAGTTGTCCAGGTTTTTACCTTTCCGGAGCCTTCTCGTCAAATCCATATCTGGGCTTTTCAGCGCATGAAAATGGCGAAAACGTGCTTTTGTGAAGCTTTCTAAGTCCGCATACAGTGGCGAATACGTGCACCTAGGCGGGACCCGAAACGAGGAAGGAGGGATGGGGAAGACTTCCGCGTATCTTTACTGAATGCGGACCTGGAAACCTTCGGAAAATTCGTGCGCTGAAAGCCCAGATATGGACTCCTCATGGCAAGAAAGCTCCGAAAAGGTGAGAAAACGGAAAACGAAGTTGTGCCAAGACAGGCTGTCAAGTCTCTCAGTCTCAGGATTATTACTTTATTCCTATGAATAAATGAGCGTGACAGTTTGGACATACTCTTTTGCAACTTTGATGCACGAACTTCCATGCCTGCATTTTCTGCGCTCATCTTCAACTACTTTGTTTTATTTTGGCCCCTTCTCTCGCTCTACACCAACCAAGGTGCCGGTTATGCAAAATATTCCGCATGGTCCTTTCCTACAAGGCAACGATATAAGCTCGCACAAACGAAAGCTAAGAGATATGTACTACTAAAAAGCTTCTTGCGTTTTGACTGCATATGAATATACGTCAGAAACAGAAATTAAGTGCTACCACGAGTAAAATGGTACTATCAAACCTAGTTTGTACCCAGTTTTGCGAGTAAAACCCAAGTAAAAGTGAAAGGGAGGAAAGGATTCTGTCTCAAGAGTCTTTGAGGCTTTTTTTGGCGCGTTATTACATACATATACTCGTGAAAGTAGAGGTCAAAACCTTTAATATGATATATAGTTTGCAAAAATTAAATTCAGAACAGCGAAAATAAAGGTACAGAGCCAAATGCCCCATGTCCCGAGTTTGAGGTATCGAGGTAGCGCGGTAGCACGCAAAGCTAGGAGACGCAGACGAGCAGGAGGAGAAAAACCAGAGCCGACGGGGCATTTGAATATGGTCAGATCCTCCCGGAGGTCTGAAAGAAACCCTGCACATTATGTATCATTCTGATTGCCATGACACGAAGAAGCATAGACAATGTCGCAAGACTTAAAAAACACTTTTTAAGAGGTTAAAACAGCATCTCCGTGCGCGACTCTCTCCGCAGCAATTAAGCGCAGTTTCTTGTTTTTATTGAGCTACGAAAGCTCTCGCGAGTTTTGAAATTTAATCGTAATTTAAAGGAGTCGACTGAGAAATGTTATTCTAAATTCTACGAAAATTGACCCAGTTCATCGTCTTCAGCTCATAAAAGGCCATAAAAAACGGATTATCGGTTTTACGGGGTTACTTGGAGATATCATTCAATACACTTACTTCATTCACATTCATTATATAGTTATAATTCTAGCATCTGGGACTTCGCCCCGGAATTCTGTTTTTTGACGAAGGTTGTTTTCTTATATGACTTAAAGTGAGGGTCACCAGAGCTTATGGCTCCATGTATCGAAGGCATAATTATGACAGACATAGGCAATGTTTTAGAATATTGGAATGAAACGGTCACTGATGTTTACTAAAGTGCCGAAAAAATGAAGGCTTCGATAGTAAAAAACGAATCGTGGTTTCGTCTGCAAAACCAGTACTCGTCTTCCTCAACATCGATTGTCGGCTGGTCATATTGAGTAGCATTGGCAGACTTACCACCTTTCTTTATATATTGTTGAATGTGTTTAACCCTGGCTGAAGCTGTCCCGTTAGAAAAAGCAAAATTATATAAGGATTTACCTTTAAAGGAAAAATCTCGGTGCACGAGATGAGTGAGGCAGAAACAGTGAAAGATTCTATTTTGCGTTTACTTTTATGCAGGCTTTTAAGGAAGGATGACTGCTAAGTCATTCACAAGTTTTGCTAAATCCGACTTCTTTTCCTCAAATTTTCAGAGTTTCTTTTGGAACTGTGCAAAAAGCAGCCAGCTCTTATGCTTTTGATCAAGAACGGATACTGCAAAAGAATGTCGGCACGCTCAGTTTTACTTGCTACTACTTTCTGCTTAGGAACTGAAACTACAGAATCCTAACGCACCTCGACCATGACATAAACGATGCAGCTTTTTCTGCCGTTATGCCCCTGTAATTTTCCAAATTCGCTTGGAGACTCAAAAGAAGAGAAGTTTTGCTTTCTGTAAACAAACTGTTTCGCAATTTTTAGCGAATTACTCAGTGACGGAAACATAGTTTCAATTATACCAATAAAGGTCCGCTTGATTTTGACCTATAAATTGCTATCTGTCCTTTACTTCTCCGTCTACTGATTGCCTTGGACGTGATGGTTATCAAAATATCGTCCAGAAAGCTGCAAACTTTGTTTTTAAATAAATTGTGATATTTCAGAAGTAAGACTGCAGCCATAACCTCCTTAAATTTGTTCCTCAGTCCCGAACACTTGCGAAAAGTATTATACGCCAGAAAAAAGTGTCCTAGACTTGTTCGTAGATTTTTCTAGAAAACGACGAGTCTATGCTTACTGATACAAATGCAATCGGTTGGAAACGTTGCAATCGTTGCAATTGGTTTCAAAAATGCACTGATCTCCGAATATGTAGTACGAGAGTATTTCTAGTTTTATTCCAGAAAAAAAAAGGAAAATTTGAATTTGCCATCAACTGATTAGAGAATATTGTTAGTAAAGGATTTGAAGGAGCTTTTGAAGAATTAATTTTTCAAAATTCAATTCTGAACTGCATCTGAACTTTGATCAAGGTAAAAAAAATAGTGTTATACAGTGCTGGCCATAATCATAAAGACACTCTTGGTGCAAAAGTTTTGTCAGTTTCTTCAATCCATTGGCAAACACGCTAGAATGAAGATAAACAAACATCTGAAGAAGTATCCGATGCAAAATTTCTTCCTCTTTCCAGCTGCTAAGCTCCCGTTGTCTTTTTTTTTTGAGAGAGTGATGAGATATTCGCTGGAAATTGCAACAATTCGTTTTTACCATGTCTAAATTTCACTAATTTTCAAGATTTTTGTATGAGACTTTCGGAAGAGCCCTAATAACCACCAGACAGGCCAAACCTTTTGCCAAGTTAAGCAACTTTTTTCTTGTTTTTCAGCTGCTCTTACAGACTTTTGCTAAATAATTTTCTAAAAGTCTTGTGTTTTGGAAAAATCGCATAGCGTATTGCACCAAACACTGCAAAACCTACAGAATACTGAGGTTTCAACACTCGATTATTACTACCGCTACCATTGCAAAGTAAATGAGCGATTTTCGCTTTGAATTATGAAGATTTTGAAACTCAGGTTACGCCAGTGCGCACTCATGAAATTCAGAAATACTGCTTCCCTACAAATTTCGTAGTAATTCTAAAAGACAAGGCGTAGGGCTACGAAAAATTGCTTCTGTTGGCAAAAGGATTGCTCTATGTGCTGGTTATTAGGATTCCTCCGAAAGTCTCATACAAAAATTTTGAAAATTATTGGAAGTTGGACATGGTAAAAACGAGTGGTTGTGATTTCTGGCAAATATCTCGCCATTCTCTCAACGGAACACAACCGGGGTTTAGCAGCTAGAAAGGAGAAGAAATTCTGCATTGAAGACATATTAAAGCGTTTGCTTATCTTCATTCTAGCGTGTTTGCCAATGGATTGAAAAAACTGACAAATATTTTGCATCAAGAGTGCCTTTATAATTATGGCCAGCACTGTACGAGCTTAGTAAACGATTTGATGATTCTATAGTAATCTTCAGGTTGAAGAAACTTCAGAGATACAATACCTATTCATTATAAAGAGCAAGGTAATGTAACCCAAAGATGGTACTTTCAATGCAAGACTTGGAACCGCATGCAAAATCTCTTTTCTGAAAACACATGATGAATCGTAGTTTACATCTCGTCAAATTCGCTTCTATACTGGGATAAACTCACTTCAGGAATTATTTGCCGCTGGATCTAGAATCTGGATCTAGCGGCTGTACCGATGGTTGTCCTCAAAAGAGGCAAAAGATGGTTGTACCGATGGTTGTCCTCAACAGAGGCAACCGATGGTTGTGCCGATGGTTGTCCTCAACAGAGGCAACCGATGGCTGTACCGATGGTTGTCCTCAAAAGAGGCAAAAGATGGTTGTACCGATGGTTGTCCACAACAGAGGCAACCGATGGTTGTACCGATGGTTGTCCTCAACAGAAGCAACCGATGGCTGTACCGATGGTTATCCTCAAAAGAGGCAAAAGATGGTTGTACCGATGGTTGTCCTCAACAGAGGCAACCGATGCTTGTACCGACGGTTGTTCTCAACAGAGGCAACCGATGGTTGTACCGATGGTTGTCCTCAACAGAGGCAACCGATGGTTGTACCGATGGTTGTCCTCAATAGAGTCAACCGATGGTTGTCCTCAACAGAGGCAACCGATGGTTGTCCTCAACAGAGGCAGCCGATGCCGATAGTCGTCCTTCCGTTTCGTTCCTCAAGAAGAGCATGTACTGTTTCGTTCCTACCCTTAGACGGTTTGGTTAAACAGGTCCTAGGCTTTCCCCGGAACTCATCAGTAAGGAAGGAAGCTCGACTGGATTTCCACCTGCCCTGACCGCCGCTGGCCGCCGTTTTTTTTTGGGTTTTCGTTTTGCCATTTTTTTGGGTTTTCGTTTTGCCATTTTTTTGGATTTTGTATTTTCCAATTTTTTTGGATCCAATAGAATGGCATGCAACAATTAAATACTGTACTATACTACAGCATGCAATTATGTTAGCGCCCTGGGATACACTACGTTAGCTGTGCTCCCTTCGGGCGCATATATATATATATATACAGGTTCGCCGGACTCCTGACCCTCGAACACACCACGTACAGCTGACCATGCGAAAAACAGGGAGCTTCCAGGTCTATACCTACTGTTCGCAGAGACTGTCCTTGCGCTTTGTTGATCGTCATAGCAAGTGCAGGCCTGACCGGAAACTGCACTCGCCTGAAGTCAAAGGGCATATCGGAGGGGACCAAAGGGACTCGTGGAATATGAACGACTTCGCCTTTGAACTCCCCCCCCCCCAATATGGTCGCTGCCATGACGTTTGGCATGAGATCCCTGATGCAAAGCCTTGTACCATTGACATCTTCGGTGGGTTGATGTTACGAAGGAGCATGATTGGCAAACCAGCCTTCAGATCAAGTCTGTGAAGTGGTATCCCATTGGGCTCGAATGAATTCAAGAACTCAGTGGGGAAGTAAACAGCCTGTTCACGCTAAACCATGGTATCAACGGATGTGTACTTTGACACCGGTCCAGGTAGGCTGTTTAGAATCTGAGCATTGACAGAATTTACTTGCCCATTTTTGGGTGCCAGATTGCTCGCTCGCAAATCCAGTCCCCATTGCTGAAGTTGGCGGCAATGTTTGGGAAGACCTTTTCGATCAGTTTTCCCACCGATTGAACCATATTGCAGAAGTTTGGATTAAAGGTAATCCGGCCAGAACTTGGTTCAACCGGAATTCTGCCTTCGCCAAGAAGCAAGAGTTGTTGCGCAAAGCTTCGGGCAGTCTCATCGCCAAAGAGGTGGACTCGCATGTTCGTCGTGAGATTCAGCGATCGAACATGTTTCCAGAGATGAGAAGTTTTGAGGCAAGCGTTCAGCTCATCTGGTGGAGTCGATCGCGGAATCACTGGCAGAGATTGACGAAAGTCGCCTGCCAGTAGCACGACGGCCCCACCCATTAGCCTGCTGCTTCCTCGTATGTCCCGTAATGTGTTGTCAAGGGCTTCTAGGCACTTCTTATGCGCCATGGTGCACTCGTCCCAAACTATGAGTTTGGTTTCTTGTAGGACCTTGGCTTTCCCTGTGCCTTTGCTTATCCCATACACTGTGTTCTCTACATGAGCAATATCCAGAGGAAGCTTGAAGGCTGAATGAGCAGTTCGGTCTCTTCTAGCAGTGTTGAGGCAATCCCCGAGGATGCCACTGCTAGTGCGATTCCTCCTTGCCTGCGAATCTCTGCAAGTAGGAAATTGATGAGAAACCTTTTCCCTGTTCCACCCGGAGCGTCGAGAAAGAGTAGCCCACCATTGTCCAGAACAGCACGGTAAACCAACTCTTGATCCTCCGTAAGAAGAGGTCTGTTGGACTCTACAAATGTGGTCAGCTGATCGGCATCATAGGACCTTTCTCGGAGAACATCGCTCTCGAGTGCCTGGTCATTTCCGCGTATTGGTGACGGCAAACCGAGGTCTCTGAGGGTTTGACCGGTCATCGACACGCACGTATCCTCATGCAGTACCAACGCTCGGTTGAATATTTGGGAAAAGTAACCGACGTCTGCAGAGGGTGCCACTCTGCGACATTGTCTGAGTACGTCTTCACTCAGAGCTTCTTTGTACTTCTCCCAGAGTGCTCGAGGATTTGACGGCTGACAGGCTGTCAAGATGATGCCGAAGAGACTTCGCAGTTGAGCAGCGAAACTTGTCGTAGCTGCTTCTGCGACTGTCCCATTGCTGATCATCTTCAAATTGGACAGGAATCTCTCATCAACTCCTATGCCTTTCTCGTCCCAGTCCAGTGACTTCATCACCCACTGCAAGGCCGCAATGAGCAGCTTCGGCGAAATTGTGTCGCCTTGTCGGATTCCCCAATTAAATGCTCAGGGGGTGATGGAACAGCTGCATCGTCGTTGTACAATCCTTGTAACAGTCGGCTAAGATCCTCACGTAAGCTGGGTCCACTCCATGATCGACTAGCGCAGACAGGATGGCGTTGATTTCGACGCTGTCAAAGTTTCTCGTAGTCGACGAAGGTTAGGACGAGAAGCAGTCGGTACTCCCGGCAGCCCTCGAAACCGTTTGGATGTGGTCCATGCAGCTGAATCCTTTGCGAAATCCAGCTTGTTCTTGGGGTTGGGCTTCATCCAGTGGCGAACGAGGATAAACTTCGTGAAAAGCTTGTACAGCACACTCAACAGACATATTGGACGGTGGTTCCGAAGATTTTCCCGTTTACCCATTTTGAAAAGGAAGACGGTTCTTGATGTTCTCCACTGGTTGGGAATCCTTTCTTTTTGAAGGTAAGATGTTAGGTAGACGCCAAAACCTCGTGTAGTCATTATCCTCCGGCTCGCAAAAATTCGACGGAAAGATGGTCTGGTCCTGAAGCCGTGGAGGTCTTCAGGGTCTGAATCGCCATGCGCACTTCAGCAGGTAGAACTCGGTGATACTTCTCCACACCTTGATGAGTGGAAGAGGTTGGTGTAGAAGTTCTCTGCAATAGATTTCATCTTGTATCGAGAAGAAGTCGGAGTCTTGTCTCCGTTCAATAGTGCAGCCAGCGGTACGTGATATTCACAGAGGTCCAATTGGAACTTCTTGAGACTTCCTCTTCGTTCGGCTGCTTCCAGTATCTTGGCTTGGCTATACTTCCTAAGATCCTCCTGCAAAGCTGTTCTGCAACTGGCGTTGGCTATCAGTCGCTCGAGATGGGTTGCATTCGGATCCTGCCTCAGAAACCTTCTTCTTTTTAGCATTTCTTTGGTGATCATCGAAACGCGTTCCAACTTCTTTTCAGAAATCACTGAGGCGCACTCTCCGCAGGCTCGCAATCCTTTCAGAAGCCGATCGTAGTAGTACGTTGGGTCCTCCTCGATGGGCCAATTACAACTTGATATGAGCTCTTCCAGTCTGTTACCGTCATAAACAACATTATTCCCTCTTGCGGCACTGTGGCAGACCTTCTTTTCCAGCCTTCGACTGAATCGTACCTTCGCTCGAAGGAGGCGGTGATCGGTGTCATTGCAGAAGGATGGAACTACTGAGACATCGAGCAAGCTCCACCTTTGGTTGTTGAGAATGTGGCGATCTCCGCGTAATCGTTCCGTTGGGCGATTCCCAAGTCCACCGGCGATGTTCTTTCTTCATGAAAATGAAATTTCCATGGAAAAGCCGTGCGGCGGAGAGAAGCCCAACAAGACGGTTGCCGTTTTCGTTCCGAAGCCCATATCCAAATTTCCCGATCCTATACTCTTCCAGTGGCATCCAGTCTTCGCGTTAAAGCCGCCCACAACGAACTTTTAGAAAGACTTCTCGTTGCGGACGACCTCCTCTACATCTTCGTAGAAAGCATCGCATCTAGTTTTGATTTTTCAGCTGCTGATGTTGGAGAATAGCAGTTGATGATGCTGATGGTCTTCTGACGTGGAGGCGTATTCGTAGGATGGTTAGGAGATGACAGGATCTCATGCGAATGACAAGATGGACGATAGATGGATGGACGACAAAACATACGCCTCCAAGGTTTCCTGATAGAACCTTTTCACCACGAATGATGAGAGTCCCATCACTCATCTGTCGCACGTCCTTCTTCCTGGACTTCGTTTCCTACAGAGCGATGATATGGTACTTGATGTGCTCTGCAGCGTCGAGAAGAGCGTGGAGGTCGGCGTTTGTGGAGGCTACTGTCCTGGAGTTGTAGGTGCAGAGCATGAGGCAGTCTCCATGGCGTGTCGTCCGGGCAGACGTGTCGTTTTTGTTCGATCCAAAAGGTTCTTGCTACCACCCGACGCCATAGGCGGGATCCGATGTACAGGGTTTTTTCTAAATCTTCTTGCTGTCTGAGTAATAGGATTTGTTCCCCTACAAGAGCAGACTTACTAGGCCAACTCTTGATTTCCACGAGGCGATCGCTGACCCCGGGCTTGGAGCGGGAGAACCGCCTAGCGACCATAAAACCAGACGGCGGTGGATCTGGCCTAGCCGCTCTTAGCTAGGCGTCTGGCCGAAACCGGAAACGTTGAACTCCTTCACAGCTTGGGAAGCCCTGCCAGAGTATACACTCGGCTGTGCATCGCAGTTCGACACCCAATGTCACCCCCACGCCACGTTGAGGCGACCGACCATTGTGGGGGAAACGACATTTAACAGACAAAAAAAAAACTAAAGATGTTCTTACTCTCCGAATTGGCGGCCCGCCGTATTCGGTGCGCACCCTTGCACGCTTGGAGCCGCTTGCCACCGAAATGCAAAATGGAGAGGGTGTAATAGGCGAGGAAGAGAGGGTCTAGAGCGATTTGAACACTCAGTTGTAGAACAAAGTAATGTTGAACACGTGAAAAGTTATGTGAAGCAAGAGAAATTCATGACATTTCTTTTCACAGCCATCTCAGGCGGCTGTACAGGTGGCTGGAAAGCCATCTAACTCCGAAAAAGGTTTACCACGCCTTCAATTCATATAATTTACAAATTTTCGTACATAGTCCTAACTCCCTATTACCCATCTACACACCATTGTTGGCGCCATTTCATTTTCTCTTCATTGTAAACAAGTCTATTGTTCATTACGGGGCACGCTTGAATTTGCGCTCAACCGGCAAATCTGTTGGAATAGGAATTTTTGGTTTTCGCAGGAATGGGAGTGACTAGGTCCACGCTGAGTTCGTTAATGCGCACGACGGCGAGCACGTACTAAGGTCAGCATTCATTTAGCGACCGTGGTAAGAGGTGATTGTATTGCTTGCTCGAAAATCATAACTCATAGAGACACATCGGCGCAAGCTTTGTACTGTTGGAACAAGCTGGTGAAAGAACTTACAATACCGACTGCTCCAATTTTTGTTGCAAGTTTCCGATTTTATGACCCTACAAAAATTCAAATTATGAGTGATTTTGGTTTTTAGCTTCTATCTCCTTCATTTGTATACATTAACGAACAATTCAGGCACAGGTGCAAAGGGCATGAGATCCTCTCTCAAGCAAAATAGTGATCGTACAAATTCGTTAAGAAATCAACGAGTTATGAATTTTTGAATGTTATGCGAACGAACTTTCGGCACAACCTAATAGAAAATTTATCCACAGTTATAGAAGTACTATTATCACACAGCAAAATAATGATAGACATCGTATCTACAGAGAAAAGCCTAAAGACATTTCATTCTAATTATCAAAGAAAGCCGATTCATATTCAATTTCTAAGTGGTTTTCAGCTTGCTCAGTTATGAGCGGAGGGACACCTTGAACTGGACATAAACTCTCCGTTTACTTGTACTAGCACATAATATATCAACGTGCAGTTGCAAATATTCCTTGAGTTCAGCGTCTTCTTTCCTTAACCTTCACAGTGGGCGCACTGCTAGGTGACAGCGTTGTAACAATTCTTGTTTGCGTATAGGCATTTGAGCATCCAAAAAAGCGAAGAAGAGAACTCCTGATATATGAGTCGGAAAGTGACATGACCACTCTGAAGGTACAAAATCTTCTAATTGCTCCTCTGCTTTGTGTTTCCCAATAATTAGTAGCTTATTAGTAGCCTACCTTGCCGCCTCCAGCAAGCACATCACCCGTTTTTGAATTTTTTTGACTATTAGCGTACATTCAGCAAGTACTTGCACTAGCTCAATGAAGAAGAGTAAAGAAAGCAATTTCATTCAGAGAAACTTTCTTCAAACTATTAACGGTTTGTCCGAAATGATTGTGGTAGAATTTCGCAATGCAATTCCTAAAACAATGCGATGGAAACAGATAGGGAGGTTTTTGTCGCCTTTTCTGGTAAAAAAAAATATTAGGTCGATCCAAAAGTTTCTCGTTGCATTTTCGAGAAATTATTAACATAGACTTGTTTAGTATAATTATATCAGAAAGAAGAAACCTACTTTGCAGAATGGCCTTAGCGATCTTACGTATACTGGCAGCAGAGATAAAATTGAATGAAGAAGGTCATTTAAGCTTCGACCATTTCCTTATGCTGTTTTTGACACTCTCTGTGAAAAGTCGCGAATTTTGAGTTTACCAGAGAATTGTCGAAATTACTTGATTTGTTACCTATCTCGAAAACTGAAGCTTCTCACAAAAACGTTTTTGACAAACTCTTTGCGACAGAATAACTTTCTGTCGCAAAGAGTTTGTCAAAAACTTACGTACTGACGATTTCAGATTTTTCTGCGGCGTCCTAGATTTCTAGTGACATAACGTAAAATGATCAAATCTTGTATGGTCCTCCTTTCGATTTTAATCTCTGCCGTAAGTGTGAGAGCGAAGCTCGGCAAGAAAGCATTCGAAAGCAAAAGACTTATTTTTTCTAATGGAATTACAAGCAAGCAAATTCGTTGAGATAGCTCAATTTACAGATTTTAAAAAACGACAGAGCTTTTGGACTTACCAATAATAATTTGAGGCAGCCGTCACATTTAGAAAAAGCCAAGATCGAGTACAAGCTTCGACATTTAATCTGCATTTTTCTTCTAAGCACTACTTTAACAATGTTGTGAGCATTCTTGGGACAGTTGCACTTTCATCGGCTTATTGATGTTTTCAACAGCGCTAATGCTATCATATGAAGCTCCTCGTCAAAAAGTCGCTGTAACATCATTTATTTACCGAAACTTTTTCGAGCAGATTTTTATACAATCTAATCCCTTAGCAGTAAACACAATTTTCAAATCACACGAAACTTTACGCAGTTTCTTGAAAAAGCCTAGCAGACATTAAAGGTTGAGACACATTGCGCTCAATTTCATCTGTTTACCTAAAATAGCAATCCTAACCATAAGCGAAAATGACGCATCGCATCTCACAATCATGCATTGCTTCATTTCCTCAAGGCTTGCTCAGACGATCGCCGTCGGTGGGCGGTCACCAGGAAATGAGCGTAGTAGATTATTAGCGTTCAGCTCGCAAAATATTGAAAAGTGGATGCGCAATTTCCCATGCCCCTTGTTAATTGCTTTTCAGCTCTCATTAACTGTAGAAAGGTTGCTGCTTTTCCGTCGAATCGAAAAAAATCAGCAAGAGCCCTTGCAAAAGTTCGTGAACAATTTTGCAAAATTCTACGAGTGCAGTGCGAAAAATCATTAAGTAATTTCTTCGATGTGCGCCCACTGCCTGTTTTTGAAATAAATAAAAAAGTTATTGATCTATCAATGATCGGACGATGCAGTTCTACAAGCCGTTTTTATTTGCTTTTGCATAGTCGCTCCATTTGCTGAATAATGTGATCAAGCCCGAAAAAAAAAGCCAACTTCAGTTAGACGAGATGCGAGCATTCACACATCTATTCAAGAGTGTGCAATTCACAACCTTAATCTTTCAGTAAGACAGAATAAATCAGTGTTGAAGCAAAATACTCGATATACGTCCTAATAAAGTTTTCAACAAAGTAGACATATTACTACAAGTTGGAATGCAAACAAAGTTGATTTTCGTTGCGTTAACATATGCAGAAAGTAATTATCATGCGCATTGAAGTTGTTTTTTTTATCGGTTGCTCTTAATCTCTCATTAGAAATTAGCAGATTCAACTTATGATGTAGAAAAGGCTCAGTTAGTAAACACTTACCCGTCTAAAGTATGTGCGAGCTCCCAAATCAAGGACAAGGCCAAGTAGCGCCACAACCTAGAGTCAACTAGTTCACCCATATAAGTCTGCCAAATGATGTCGTTAGCGAAAAACAGCTCCTGCACGAAGCTCTGCAAAATAGGATTTGAACACTTAAATGTTGCAAGAATTCGAATAAAACTCAGATCATAGAACCCAACCGTTGTTTACCCAAATTCACGAGCATAGGCAAATTATCCTTTTCCTTAAACTTGACCAATCTGCATAATCCTTTTCCGATGCGCCTCTCGTTCAGGCCTTTGATTGTGAATTTCGTGTTTTCTTGCTTGTTTGATGACTTTTTGTAAGATCTCTATAAATTAGGTATAAGCAATCAGTAAATAGCAAGTAGCGAATTTTCACATGTTTCGACAGTTCACGCAGCTCCAATCTTGAGTGATTTCCTTCCTTCGCGAGCCCTGAGTCTCTAAATTCTGTGATACTTTAAAAATGGTATTTGTGTTTCCCGGAAAGAATAAGCATGTACGATTAATTTTTTGAGGTGTAATTGCTTCCGAGCCTTTCAAAGGCTTGTGATAAGCCACTAAGGCACATAACCTTCGCCTAGAGAAAAGAATAGAAGTCATCCGGGGCAAAGCCCCAGATATTATGACATGACTATATAAGAGTGATTGTGAATGAGGCAAGTATAATGAGTGATTTTTGAAAAGAAAAAGCTCAGACAGCAAAACTATTGCGTTTTTGTAGTCTTTTCTGCCAAAAAGAAGGTTATTATTCGAAAATTCCCATAAAATTTAGAACGGCAATTCTCAATTTACCTTTTCATAGACATTGAGCGTTAAAGATTCACGAAAACTGTTGGAGTTCAATAAAAACGAGAAAGTGCATTCCGATCTTGCGCAGAGAGTCGCCACTCAAATGCTGGTTTATTTCGTTATGGGTGACTTTCAACATCTGCGACGTTATGTGCTCGTGGTCGTGTCATGAGGATCACAACGATATATAATGTTACAGGGTTTCGTTAAGACCCTGCCGAAATCTACGACCAGAGTCGAATGCCCGCCACCTCTGGTCTGTCTCCGCTGCTTGTCTGCTCTCCACGCCTTGCCCGCTACCTCGCTACCCCAAACGCAGGGCGCAGGGCATTTAGCTCTGGTACCCTTTCCTTCGTTGTTTTCAAACTAGTCAAAGCAAACTCTATATCATATTGAAGCTCTTGATCTCTACTTTCACGCTGACAACGTCGCAGAACTACATGTTTTGATTTCAACGAGAAATCTTTCAAAAACCACATTTTCGAAAATTCTTTTTGAACTTTCTTCTTTATAATCACCACTCTCAAAATATGTTTGTAAACAAAACAATCACAAAGAAGAGACTAGCTTTCCCTCGTTTTCTCCCATGCTGTAAATTGCCAGGTCCTGCCGAAAATCTGATTTCGAAATGCCGCCAAACGAAAAATTTCTATGTTGGTGCGTCTATTAGGTTTTTAAGAAATTCTTCTGCTTTCGCTAATTGTTTTGCATCTTCTTCTCTTTTTTGATTTCCTATGAACAACTTTTGCTTTTTATGGGGAGCAGAAACTCAAACAACCTTCACTTTTGACGGTCTATCTCTAGACTATCTAGACTGGACTTAGATATATAGTATGGGGCAAACCACCGCTCTTCATTACTATAGAATTATAGGAAGTTTTTAGAGTTTCCACTTCCTCTTTCCACCTCAAAAATGCATAGAAATGCTTTATCACTATCAAGTGAATGAGAAGCAACAAGCTGAGCGCTGCGTGCGATGAGGTTCCCATGGGAAGCTCGCACGAGTACACAATATAGCACTAATGGATTTGCACATGACCTTTAGATTGTCAATTTCTTCCCGGCACAGTTTTTGGATGAGTAAGCTAATTTTTGAGTCGAATTTCCTGTCTTAGCCTTATCTTGGCTCCGCATGGTGGGCACATGTAACAAACGTATGATTCGCGGAGACCAAATCTCAAATAGATTGAAATGACATCATTTGAAGTTGTATTAGGTTGGAAAATTATGTATGTGCAGGAAAAGTCTTCAAAGAATCACTTAATTTTGTTTTTTAATGACAGTGCTATAGATCCTTTTTGAAGACTGGCATTCTGAATTTGTTATACAACATACACTATTTGTCTAGATCTCGTACGAGGGCATTAGACTTACAGGTGTGTGCTACTGAGATCAGCCTTATTCGTTTCAGCACAAAAAACGGGGTTAGTTCTTTCGGTCGTCTTTACTAACAATGATACCCAACAACGCCTCTGTTAGCGATTTACGAGGACCAGTCCGAAAGATAAAAAGAACGCACACAATAGGTTTTGAGCACTGGTTAAGAAGAGTGGAGTTTGTTCAAAATATAGTGGAGTATAGGGCGTGCTTACCGTATAAAAAATTTTGGCGTTTTTTTCTAGACCTCTTTGCTGCGTAGTGGTCTGCAACAGATTATATTAAAACTTTGTGATAATAATGTTGATTTGAGACTACCTTTGTCACGATCCCCAAGGCAGTTATAATATTGACAAAGAGCGATATTCCAGAAAACGCGAGGATAGGATATGTCATAAGAGGGTTTTCATCAGCTTCACAGCCAACAAATCTCCATGTGAGGTCATCACGATCATATACAAATGCGCATGTTCCTATTCACAAAACGATGATTGTTTAATACTTATTTGAAAAGAGCACGTTGTACTTCCTACCAAAATACTTGTGTGTGGACAAAAAGATACCATAAGCTAGCCCACAACATATGAATACCTGAAATAGCTCTTTCACCTAAGCATACTCAGCTCATAGGGTTCACAGCTTACAATGGAATATTTGGCGGTGCATATGCGGTTGTACTGGTATGGAAAATATAAAGCGATAGCGCGATTGCAAGCAACTCCCACTTGCAAAACTGGAATGCTATCATAAAAGATTTCCGTGCCGAGATTTAACAATTGACTGACTCGACTGCGCAAGGGAAACAGTGCACTGGAAACGTGAAGGTGTCAGTAAGGACAATGAAATTTTTTTTCATCTTTAGGCTTTTCGCTGTTTTATAGGTTGCAGCAAGTTGCGCGACGTACCCTGCGTACGTCCCATATCTGCACGTGCGCGCACTCCGCCGCTTACGCCTCAGTCTGGACCAATCCAAGTACGTTGATGTTGGCGTAGCAAACTATTGATGTTTGTCCCACAGGCAGCTGCATCCATTAGTTTTCCATGGGATAAACAACATTTTCATTGAACTCTTACTGTGGCAAAGAATGTGCCATTTGATACAGATGAACAAAGCGGTGCGTTTGCAAATCTGCAATCTGCAAAGCAACGGCCACTTTTCAGAAACATCACCCGAAGGCAGCAAAGTTTTTCTTCAGTTGAAAGAAGCTGAGTCTTTTGTGTGAACTTTGCTAAAGTTTTCGATTAGGTAACTGCACAAGAAGAGTGATTTCCTTGCATAAACACTATTTCTGCAATCAAACAGGATTGCTCTTTTGTAAAAGAAATTGTTTCAGCAAATCAAGCGTTCTCATATGTTTGCTGACCGTGGCGAAAAAAGAGCCTTGAAGCCCGCTGTTGCACAAAAAGTCTAGATTCAAAATCAGTATCGGAGGCACCTAATATTCGTCAAAAATTTTCGGTTTCTGCGAAGGAAGTTATTTGAAAACTGGAGAACGCGACTACGTCATAAGTGCGTAAGGTATTAAAAATCAGAATGTTTAACGCATGAAAATGGAGAAGCGGATGTGAATAAAAATGAAATTAATGTGTTTGAGCCTCCCTTGTAACTGGACGTCTAAGCTGAAGTCAACTACACATAAAGACACCTAGAGATCGGCAGACGAAACAAAAGAGCGAGATCAAACAAATGTGCATACATATTTGAAGAAACTCTGTATATGAGAAGCCTTGCAATGGCTGATTTTGCGATAGCAAGCTTTAGAGCTATCGAAATGATATTTGCACGCATCAGTATCAAATTTTTGCTAAAAAATGTCCGTTTTGTAACACTTTTTTCCATCAAGCTTTCTTTTTCGATACAGATTTCGCAGATTATTAGAGCTTTCTTCATGTACCTTTTGATGATTGTGCTATTTGGCTTTTATCCCAATTTGTGAAAATTACATCAGCATTTTGCACAGCCGCACTCAAAATCGAAATATCATTGCCCTCACTTTCTTCGCCACAGCTCTGGCGCAAATGAAAGAACTTTCTTGAGAAATTAGTTACTGTATGGGATTAATATCGTTTTATCTACTTTGCTATAAGTAAATTTTTCGAAGATATTTGGACTCAGAAATCGACTCCCCCGAATAGATACTCGCTGCTGGTATTCTATCGGGCAAAAATTTCTATTCTCAAGTTCCAAAACATTCCCTCGCTCATTTCTGTAGATTAAGATTAGGACATCTTGCCTACAATTTTCCAGGAAACTTATTCACTCACTGTATGAAGAATTAAAATTTTCATAACTTGGGACTTAGTACTACCACAAATAGGCTCAAAAAATGAACGACTTCAGCTTCGTATTATTTTTCTCGCAGAAGTCCTTTGTTGAGGTCTTCTCTAAAGACACATGTACTACTGGCTTGCAACTACAAAATAAGGCTTCCAGCTATAGCACAATTGAAAGAGAATGGTAATTTTCAAAGACATGGATTCAAAAGATCTTGATTTTCTTTTAAATCCATGGTTTTCTTTCCATCTGCGATATCAGCACGAGCAAGTAAGAGCTAAATGACGAAAGGTTTGCTGCTTCTGATGGTCCTGACCGCACTTAAAAACATGATATTCTTAGTTGTAGGTTTTCAAAGTGAAACTTTGCAAAAAAGGCATTGTTTTGCATCACCCTGATATTATCACGGCATAAAAGCGTAAGTTTGGCGAATTCCGGACTTTGCGCGATTGTGCCTGGAAAGCAAGCATATACTCGCACTGCTTAAAGTGCCAATAAAAGTGCTGTGCTTTGCTCAATTTTAGTTTCGAGCAACAATTGCATTAAAAAATTGGGCATCGTAAACCGTACTTCTGTGTCATATGAAGCACAGCACCTTTCGCCCCATCCAATTCATTTCAGGTATGCTTGGAAAAGAAGTGGATGGGAGTTTGTGCCTTAATGTTCAAAGCTAATTTCAGTACGTTAAATACCAAAAAGCGACGAAAAATTTTCAGCCATCATCGTTTTCCCAAGCTCGCCTAATACTGGAGTTGAGGAAGCCAGCATATAGCATTGCTCATTCAGAGCGAAATAATCCATTCTAATCACAACATTGATGAACATGAAAAACACTATACAACGCCGAAAGCAGAAAAAACTGCGAAAGTTCAAACTTAGGGTTGAGGCTGATATGTTGTAACGGCCTGCTACATTTTGAATGAAACATGAGGTAAAGAGGACTATATCACACAAAGGAAACTTGTGCCTGAAAGTTTGTGAGAAAAGCGTTGACTTGCACCCTTATTCATCATAACATCCAACAAAACTCAACAATGTCAACAAATATCAGCCGTAAAGAAATGGACTAATTTGCTAACAACCATTTCGAGCGATACACTTACAAAATGGTGTCCGGAGCAACATAAAGTACGAACAACAGTAGATTAGAGATGTTGTAGATGGCGCGTGCCACACACAAGTAACCGTAGGCGTTATGATACGATCTATGCTTTATGAACACGATAACATTATAAGTGTTACAAAAGGTACCTATTACGCCAACCTAAAACAAAGCTTTTTTGCTTTGACAGCAAGAAGACATACCCAAATCATTTGAGAAGAGGGCAACTTCCAAAGTAGTTGTTCAAAATGACTAAAAAATCTCAGATTCAGGTTGCATGAGTTGATGCAAATTACTATACATGGAATTGCGTATAATTTTCAGACATGTCTGGCAGAATCTGTCTAGAATCTCTCTTGACTTTTTGCGGAGTTTCGAAAGCTCTATCAGCACCACATCAAATTTATAAGGGTGTCCCATAATTTTTTGCCATTTTACCCTAAACATCAGCATTTCTTTAGAACTAGGGCTACAAAGGGTACAAACACATGCTCATACTTCTGTATGCATAAGCAATTTGATCACTTGCGTGGGATGAGCTCAGGACGTCTAGGGGGCGGATTTTTGTTATTTCACCACATTCATTTTTTCCTTTATTTCTAGCCATGGAAAAAATGCGGAAAGTGTACAATTGAATGTTCGAGGTGTCAAGCATATGCTAGGATAAATGGAGACTTTTTGAATTTTTTTAGGGCGGAGATACGATTTTTTACCGTAAAGTTTGTTTTGACTGCTATCAGATTTAAGCTCAGAACTTGAGGTGGAATACGATTTGGGCAGACTCTTGACAGCCATCTTATAGAGCTTGCCCTGTCGAATGATTGCTTAGGTCACATCAATTGAAAACAAGATACAAAAAGGCGACGGTTGCACTAAAAACAGTAAAAAAAATTATGGGACAGCCTAATAATTTGGCTTGTTTTGCAGACGGAAACGACTTGCTAAAAAGGTTTTGAATCTTCTTTTATGAGTTAGCGTCACGTTTATCAAGCAAACTTGAGAGGGAGAGAGAAAGATTTTCACTGAGGGTGAGAACGAAGTTCTGAAAATTGAAAAAGATTTTGGTCTATGGCGTATTGCGAAACTCAATCTTAGGTTGTTTAAAAGTTCTACCCTTTTTTGAGTCCTTGTCTCATTTGCCACAACTTTTTTCAGAATCAATCATTTCGAGTGCAGTACAATCTACAAAGCGTTTCAAGTATAACATAAAATTGCAGCAGAAAATACATGAAAGATCCACTAGCCAGAAGATCTCTTAGTATGACGAAAGTTCGGTTTTCCTTGAATCTTGGCATTATTTTGAACACTTTTCACACTTCGAAAAAGCCAGAAGATCGTCAAAGATTTTTTTCGAAAGCTTTTAGGAATCTTTTTTATAATTTAAAATCCCTAAAAATGTACCTTCTCGAGATTTCTTATTTCTGGAAATCGAAGGAATTTTTTCGAAATTTTTGCTACGGAAGCTAGCCCTTCTTGCTACATATAGCGGAAGTTTCCTAATCGCTGCACTAGAAATTTTTGAGCGGCTTATAAAAAGACGACGTTATGTCGTTTAAATGCTGCAAAATTTTCAGGTTCAGATGTTTCTCAATATTTTATCTCGATACATTATCCAGCACAAGTTTTCAGTGAAGTGAACATGTCTGAAAAAAAATTTGTCCTGAAAACCATGGAGATAGAACAAGAGGAAATTTCAAATACGCTTTGTTGATCTCACAAGGTTCGGATCTGGTGATAAACAAAGTTTTTATGGAAAGGAATCTTCTCAGAAGATATAAGTCTTCAAAAATTCTCAGAAATAGCTAGTTAAGAATGACGTGCGAGAAGGGTACCACCCGAAATTGTGCTTGAGCAAGTAACGCCTTTGAAAAGACTGACGCCTCTAACTCCCAATCACAATCATATTAATTTATTTTCCTTCTGAATAAATTTATTTAGAATGCTAGCTGATCAGCGAAGATGGGCGTTCTTGTTTGCATTTTCTCACGTATACACTGGTCCACCTTACAAATTCTTACAAGTTAGGAAAAATACTTTGGAAGTTGCCTACCAATTTGAAGAATTCAAACAACTTACAATAAATGTGATAAGTCCAGTATATATGTGTGCATTTGGAAAATCCATAGACGAAGCAAGTCAATCAGAAGAGAAAGCTGCAAACTTTCGCTCTCAAATACGTTACATACAAATGTTGAAAAATTTTCAAGCCTTCAGAATGCACTTGTGCCAACTACAGTTAGTGAATTATAAAGCTACCAAATCCTACTTGGTTTTACATTTGAAGCAGTACAAAATCGTGTTTAGATCAGAAATCACAGGATACTATCAAAGAAATACCGTAAAAATACATGAAAAAACGTCGCGTATGTATCCAGCTACAATCGCAAATAAAGGCTTGCAAACAATGATCATTGGAAGATGGGAAAAATACGCAAACTATCAACAAGACACCACGTTATTTGGTAAGTTGTAAACATGATGATATGATCACACTTTTTTTAGCAAAACTGAACACAGTTTCGAAAGACTGGCTTGACAGATTTTTCAATATTTCTACTATCTTCAGGACCTTGGTTGGTGATTGAACACCCTCAATGCTTGAAGGCAGTGGTTCGGAAAAATCGCGAGTGCGAGCTTTTTGCACTTACATGGCCTTCTGGATTCAGTTCATAATTGCGCGTGAATAGTCGAAAAAGGGCTTTTCAATGTTTTCCGGCCTTGGAGTTTGCTGAGAGGAATGGGCGAGGGATTCCCGCCCAGAGCAACGACTGGCTGCAGGATACTGTAACCCCACCCCTTTTGGCATCAACTGGCTGATTGGCTCAGGCAGCCAATCGCCAATCAATCAGCGATCGCTCACCCATCTTCTCCAACAATTTTCAAGACCGGAAAATGCCATGGAAAGCATTTTTTCAGCTTTTCAAGCACAGCTCTGGACTCAGCTCATCCGGAAGGCCAAAGAGGGATAAAGAACTCTTAATTGAAATTTTCCCGAGCCACTGCTTTTGAGACAGGTCCGATAGTATGCCGTCGTGGGTTCAACTGCCAGCGATTTGCCTATTGTCCGCCTGCATTGACGGCAATGAAACGAACGTAGAGCAGAGGATTTTCGAGGCTTCCTGGTGCCACGACTGGACATTCTGCCAACATCGAGACAACTGCAACCGCCAATATCTCGGTTGACAGTGAGCGGCTTCTTTCAGGGAAGAAACATCCCCTGCCTTGAATACTTAAGAATAACTTACTATAAATTCATTTATATACTAATGTAACTTATTCTGTATTTTGCTCGCTATTCTGTTGTTAACTATAGCAACGTTTAAGTCGAGATAATAACAATGAAATTTGTCTTCGTGGTAGTTTCTAAACTTAGTATGTTATAGGGGGTGTCCCAAAAAAATGTGAACACTGTTTGATTGTTTTAACTCCCTTGCTTTCATGTCTTTGGCCGAGCTTGAGGCACCATTCTATAGAGCGAGGTTTAGCTTAGATTTACAGTATGGAGCGGATCGTCGATAGCTCTTCATTACTGTAGGATTACGGTAGGAACTTCGTCAAGGATTTTAGGCCATTGGAGGCCATATTCTGCCTCGGAACAAAACCAAACAAGCCCAAAAACTTTTACACTATGGTAATGGAAGCCGCTGATTTCGAATATGAAATTTTCACTATGCTGTGATGCTTCTTTCCAAGCTTATCCCAGGTAAACAGTAATAATTGAGTTTCCAGCTTTTGTCAAATGTGACTATACCGTCAAAAAAGCAAGAAACACTCGTAAAAGGTTGTGCAATGGAGTCAGCGTGCACGAAAACCCTAGTACACGATTTTTCAGATTTTTTGAAAAAAACTTTTGTCAAATGGCATATTTCACAATAGCTCCACAGCTAGAACTTCATACCGTAATCTTACAGTAGCGAACAGCGATCGGTAATCCGCTCCATGCCACAAATCTAAGTTCAACCTCGCTCTGCAGAATGGTGCCTCAAGCTCCGAAAGACTTGAAAGCAACGGAGCTATCAACAATCAAACAGTGTTCACATCTTTTTGGGACACCCTGTATATATGTTGATTGTATGTGAATTTTATTAGGTCGTTCCGAAAGTAATGTCGCTTTTTTCGAATGAACGCCACTATTCGTGGAATCAACACTTTTAAGAGAATTTGGGAGCATTCGATGCAACATTCCACCCTCTTTTTAAGGTTTTAATTTCACTGCATATGTTTAATAAGCTCTTGAAAAATTAAAAATCTGCGACTCACGCTTTTTGCGATGGTCAAGTTCGGCTATTTTTCTAAATTTTTGTACCTAATCTCCGATAAAGTACAAAGCGGCAAGTAGATAGAGCATTATAGAACGCAGAGTAATTTTTTCTTTTCTTAGCTTGCTTCTCAGAGTTTCTACAATCAATTTCTCAATGCCATCAAATTCCATATTTAGTCAAGTCAAACCTCACAGAACAACAACCGGCAAGCGACTCGGGTGTCATTCGATGCAGCTTTTTCTCTCCTTTTTAGAAATCGTTTTGTGTTTCTGATTCATCAAGTTTTCCGGGATAAAATTCATAATTCAACTTTTCCAAGGCACCCCAAGGTGTACCCGAAATTTTCACGAGTTGCTAGAACGAAGTGCTGAATGCTCGTTTGGTTTGTAAAATTGTTGCCAAACCATAATCCATCTTTGAAAGTTCCAAAATCCGAAGACTTATTGGCGTTTGTTGCACTTGTGTCTGAGACGAGCCGGCTAAAATTTGGTGGTTCCATCAAAAATCTGTACAAAAATTACGACGAGCTCTGGAAAGTAGAAAAAAGTTGTGCTGTTTCCTGTAGGGTTTGCTCCATCCATCCATTACTTGGACTCCTTCTGAAGTTTGTTATAAAATTTTAGAAAAATTGTGAAACTTGGCCATCTCAAAAGGCATGGGTCGCAGATTTTGACTCTTTTCTGGAAGCTCATTGACTGTATTGCAATGACTTCATAACCATCAGAAAGAGAATGAAATTCTGCATCAAATGCTACCAGAATCTATTGCATTCTTTGTTCCAAGAGATGTGGCATACGTGCGAATAAGGCGACATTACTTTCGGAACACCTAATAGTATCTGTGCCACATGTATGATTAATAGATCGTCCATATATCGGAATGCAAAAAGGTGATCTATGTTATTATATGAACCATATATTTACATTCACACAGAGATAATGTGGGATTGCCAATAGAGGGCTAAAATTACCTTGTGGTAAACCGACTTTTTGTTTCAAGATGTATGTACTGAATCTGCAAAAGATGTTATCAAGAATATAATCTATGCAGCATAATAAATCGGAAATAGTGTAATATCTATTTTTTGATTTTGAGTTCATAGTATCGGTATAGTATATTTTAGTGAAACCATTATATGCCGAGTATTTTTTGTTTGCATTTCTGAAGCATAATAATAGAAGTTCTTGAAAATTTGCTTTTATTAGGTCGGTGCAAATTTGTCAGTTTCCTGAATTGGCCTGCAAATCATGTACAATATAGGTAAACAAACAATTCAAGCTGCACCCGATGCAGATTTTCTTCCTCTTTCAGGCTGCTATATGCCGAATAGTAATAATGTGTATTAGAAAGGATGATCGCTACCGCGATTGCAAGACCAAAATGACTTCCATATGTTTCTGAATAAATGGGATTATCAAAACATGACTTTCTAAGAGCCGCAAAAATCTATTTTCTCGGGTTTACAATTTATTACGCAGCTTGGAGTAGAAACATTCTGTTTCAATTTCATGTCCACATTATAGGGAGGCTTTGCATTATTGTTACTATACTAGCTGCACTCAGAAATCTGGTCCATCGATACAAGGAAAAAAATTGGAAATTTTGGGTGCGTGCCACGGCCACTATGTCTTTGTCTATCTATCTATTTATCTATCGAGCACATGACGTGCGCCAAAGGAAGAAGTGAATAACAAAATGAAAAGTGTAGGCAGTTATCAACTCCAAAAGAAAAATCAGCAAACATTTCAACATCAATTGCATTGTCACCCTCTTTACTACAGCAACTATTGTACGATACTTACTTTGATATTAATCTTGAATATGAAAGGTGACGCAGTAGATCTAGGGTAATAAATATGCTCTCCACATGCCTTCTAGATGAGATTTTAGTTCAGACTGAATGACGAACATGGTTTTAAAACACATTGTAACCGATTTTCTCTTTTGCTTTCCTGCAATTGTGTCCAAAACCTCCAACATGAGTACTTCGCATGCCTGCATCAAAATTCCTATAATTTCAATCCTAAAATTTGCAAAGAATTTTCTTTGAAGTAAGTTGTAGTTGAAAGTATGCTCTATCATATCACACACTTTCTAAGTGATAGGAACTAGTTCCGTAAAGGCTCGGGACGAAGTTGATGATGACTACCTGCGTGCCACGGCAGTGGCAATCGCCAACAGTTTGAAGGCTTCCGTCAACAAGAATGCTTTCGAGAAATTGGAGTATTGTGTTGCATTTGCTATTGTATGAGTAATGTGTGCTCCAAACTTTATATCTCTAATTGTTCCGTACTGTTTTTATGAGATGAAATACTAGGCTATAAGACTTTACACCGTATGTTTATTAAGCATAATAATAGAAATTTTTGAGATTTGTCTTTATTATGCTAGTGGTAGGCTTGGAAACATATTTGTAAGCTGTATACACATGCATGCTGCTTATGTTAATATTCGATAGTTCATCTTTGATATCGATATTGTCCATTAACCAATAATCATAAGATTGATATTTTTATTTCTGATGGCTTGTACAGTCGAGTAGATTCAGCGGTAAATATAGTGTGCTTGCACAGAAGGTGAGATGCGGTAAAATTTGCGCGTGAAGAAATAGCTTCGACTGTGACGCCGGCCAATTGCGCGCGCACGATTCCTGCAGTACTGGCGTGGCTACTTGTTCACGCGCAAGTTTCACCGCATTTCACCTTCTGTGCAAGCACACTATATTTACCGCTGAATCTACTCGACTGTATATAGTTTTTGAAATGTGTTTCAAGGTATTGAACCAAATGTCTCAGTTCCAGAGCTAGTGGTGTAATGCTATTACGAGTAGCTCCAATAATAAACCTAAATTTGATAAGTTTTTTATGGAGTTTTGGTAGACAGTATTCCAATGGAATTTTATTAACTTTTTGTAATGGTAATATGTTACTGCCGCAAAATTTAATATCTTTATCTTTATCTTATACACGCACGTAAACGCGTGTCAAAGCCAGTGTGAGTAATGAGGACATTGCTAGGGTAAAATAGTCTTTTACAATAAAGTATACCCTTACCTAACCCACCTGAAAACCAAACTTAGCCCTGTTAACCTAACCCATCCCCCCGATCCTAAACCCCCTCATACCTAAAGAGAACCCAGTTACCCTCCTAAACCTAGCTAAAAACCCTGCCCCCTTAACCTAAGCCGCCTTATCCCACCTAATCCCCCTTACCTAGAGTACCAGTACCGAGCCAAGCCGAGCCAATTTTCAGTCTTTCTTCCTTACTGTAGGACTACGGTAGGAACATCGAGAAGAATTTTAGGACATTGAAAGCGATATTTTAGCTCAAAAAGACAAGAAAACAATACATAAACCCTTGCGCAGGGCTAAAGCCGCTGATTTTGAATGTGAAATTTGCACTTCGCTGTGATGCTTTTTTCCTAACTTATCCAAGGTAAACCTATTGACTGTTTTTCCAACATTCGTCAGAGATATGATTACACCTTTAACACATTGACGACTGTTTGATCCATGAGCTTTCTTCTGCACAGAATCTAGGAATGACTTCTACCTTTCTTGTTAGCCATAGATCTACTGTAACTGTACTGTAGATGGCAGCATACGTAATTATAATTGAAAAACTGAGCTGATCCGTAAAAGGCCTTGGTCCCAAAAGACAAACAGCAAAATCTGCGTGGTCGTCAGTGTGTTAAAAAGCTGAGAATACTCGAAAAATGCTGTGTAGATATCAGAAAATCGCTGTATGATGTAGATCTAAGTTCAAGCCCGCTCTACAAAATAGTGAAAAATTCGGCAGAAGACAACAGCAAGAGAGCTATAAAGGATTAAAAGTGCACATCTTTTTTGGGACACCCTGTGTTTGGTTGAGGGAGGTAAGGTGATTGGCACGAGGAATGCCACTGTTACTTTCTGGGCTGGTTAAAACGTCTGTGGTTGGTTGCTGCTAGGTATCTGCCAACCTGACACCACCGACGCTAGAGTAATAAATAGAGGTACCAAATACATAATACATAGCAGCACTTATCAAAAAAGAAATAACAGATTGGATTTAATCAACAGTTAAACTCATTATGAATACATATATCAAAAAATATAAAATCAAACTTGAAGAACATAAAAGCATAGAAACTTCCCTGCTAAGAAAATTCAAACACAGATTCAAACCATTTTTTATAGAGCCAAACTGAATAACAAACAATAATAAAGACAAAATTATAACATTGAAAAAAGTATATCGAAAACTTCAAGAATCACTTCGATCTGCCCACTGGATACAGTAATAATTTTTTCATATTCTGCATAAAGTTCTACATCCAAACCTTAATGAGAGAATTAGGTGTTTGTTACAATAACAGAAACACAGTCTTTGCTAAAAGCGAAAATTATGACTTGTATGAAAAAGAGAGTGCCGATGACATAATAATGAAACATATTATCAAGCAGCAAATCAGCAATTACTGGATCTTTATGGACCGCTTATGATAGACGCGGTGGTTTCAACTCGCATTACACAAAAACAGAAAGGAAACATGTTAACTTGTTATTCAATTAAATTTTTGTAGAGAAGCTAGATGAACACGGTGCATACTTCGCGAAGTTTTCAGTGCTGACAACTGTGGAGTGTTTAAAAGGAAACTGAGGAAAGTTGACATTTGCATTATTAAGTATTCCTGTGTGACTTGTTTCTGATTTATTTTCATTACAGGTCTGCTTCCTGCTGATTTAGTTCTTTGCTCAGCCCCTGCTTATCGACCATGTGTGTTTTCGAATTAGCTTTTCCTACTTTGTTTTACGACAGTGTTCCTCGTGAAGCCCTTTGCTCGCATTTGGCTGACTTGTCATCCATTGAATGAACAACAGCACTGCTCCTTGGGACCCTAGATAGTTGCGTTTCAAATCGTATGGCTCGCGAACTAAGGGTGTATCCAAGCGTCAGCGGCGTCAGCATGGTCTATACCAAGTAGCAGGAACCAATTGCAGGCGTTTTGGACAGCCCAGACAAGTGGCAGTGGCATTCCCCAATATCAATCACCTGACCTCCCTCAACTAAGTAGAATTTTCTCTTCCTCAACACCTGAGGTAGCCTTTATTTACCGTTTGTTTGCTCCGGCAGGAAGTGACGGGCTAGAAGACTCTTACCCTAGCAATGTCCTCGCTACTCACACTGGTTTTGGCACACGTTTACGTGTATGAGATAAAGATGAAGATATTAACTTTTGCAACAGTAGCATATTGCCGTTACAAAAAGTCAATAAAATTTCATTGGAATACTGTTTACCAAAACTCCACAAAAACATCAAATTTAGGTTCATTCCTGGAGCTAGCCGTAGTAGCATCAAACCACTAGCTCTGGAATTGAGATATTTAGTTCAATACGTTAAAACACATTTCAAAAACTATATACAAACTACCAAATATAAAAATAACAGTCTAATGATTATTGATTAATAGACAATATCGATATCAGTGACAAACTATCGAATATTAACATAGACAGCATGCATGTGTATATAGCTGATTTTACAAGTATGTTTACAAGCCTACCACATAACATAGTATTAGGTGGTGAGAAAGTTTTGTCAGTTTTTTAAAATGGCCCGTAAATCATGTGCAGTAGAAAAAACAAATAGCTTGAGTTGTGTCCAATGCAAAATTTCTTTCTCTTTCCAGCTGCCATAACCTCGTTGTGATTCACTGAGTGTGTGCTGAGACAATCGCTAGAGATTAGAACCTTTCGTTTTCAACATGTCTGGATGCTAATCTTCACAGGTTCTATTTAAGACTTCTGAAAAAGCTCTGATAGCCAGCAGAGAGGCACACCTTTTGCCAACAGAAGAAAATTTTGTGGGTTTGTGGCTTGTTTCTCAGAGTTTCTAAAATACATTCTTTGAAGTAACCAAATTTCATATTCCGCCTTTATTAATTTCGTAGAGCATGAAATGGTAAACAGTACAGATACTATTCGATGCGACTTTTTTTCCACTTTCTAACGCTGTCTTTTTTTTGGCGAGAAATGAGGAAGTGGCGGGATAAACCGCAGTGTTTCTTAATTTTGCGAGCGTGCACTGACGTACCCTAAGTTTTGAAATCTTCATATTTTGGACGCTCATTTGCTTTGTAAGCTTAGTAATAATAATAATCTAGTGTTAAAATCTCCGTATTTCGATGATTTTCCAGTTGTATTAAAAAACTCAAAATTTTGAAAAATAGTTTAGCAAAATTTTAGAAGAGTAGCTAAATAAAGAGAAAAAATTACTGTGGTTGGCAAAAGGTCTTCCCCATCTGCTATTTTATTAAAGCTCTCCCAAAAGTCTCGAACAAAAATTCTGAAAATTAGTCAAAGCTGGGCATATTGAGAAAGGAGGGTTGTAACTTCTAGCGGCATCTTATCTCAGCACTAAGTTGAATGCTCTTTTGTCTTTGAATCTGGGCATGATAAGATGTCAGTAGAGTGATCGTGTCAGTAGTTTGTGTCTTCAGATTCTGTGGTGGAGACTTTATTGACCTTACGTTTCGACAATGTCATCGTCATCAGAGGCCTGAAAACGGATTGTAGGCTCTTTGACTTGCTCACCATACCCTCAAGCGGCTCCTCTCACTGTGCCAGTCTAGACCTAGTCTAAGACTCGCAGCATGAGATCCTCAAGGCCACGAAACGAACGAACCTCGACCCACCGGCCAGCGACAAGCCCGCACATTTGGTCGTAACGGACGTCACTGAGTGTCACTCAATGAGCCAAGTCCTTTTATCGGCTAAGCCCACATAATGATATAAATGGAGCTAAGTCACTACTGATAGACAAGCACTCATTTTTGATCACATTTGGATTTCTGACAAAAATAAGCAGTGGTATCAACGCAGAGTACTCGATTTCTGTCAGAAATCCAAAGATGAACGTCAAAAATGAGTGCTTGTCTATCAGTAGTAGTGACTTAGCTCCATTTATATCATTATGTGGGCTTAGCGTTGCACATAAAAGGACTTGGCTCATTGAGCGACACTCAGTGACGTCCGTTACGACCAAATGTGCGGGCTTGTCGCTGGCCGATGGGTCGAGGTTCGTTCGTTTCGTGGCCTTGAGGATCTCATGCTGCGAGTCTTAGACTAGGTCTAGACTGGCACAGTGAGAGGAGCCGCTTGAGGGTATGGTGAGCAAGTCAAAGAGCCTACAATCCGTTTTCAGGCCTCTGATGACGATGACATTGTCGAAACGTAAGGTCAATAAAGTCTCCACCACAGAATCTGAAGACACAAACTACTGACACGATCACTCTACTGACATCTTATCATGCCCAGATTCAAAGACAAAAGAGCATTCAACTTAGTGCTGAGATAAGATGCCGCTAGAAGTTACAACCCTCCTTTCTCAATATGCCCAGCTTTGACTAATTTTCAGAATTTTTGTTCGAGACTTTTGGGAGAGCTTTAATAAAATAGCAGATGGGGAAGACCTTTTGCCAACCACAGTAATTTTTTCTCTTTATTTAGCTACTCTTCTAAAATTTTGCTAAACTATTTTTCAAAATTTTGAGTTTTTTAATACAACTGGAAAATCATCGAAATACGGAGATTTTAACACTAGATTATTATTATTACTAAGCTTACAAAGCAAATGAGCGTCCAAAATATGAAGATTTCAAAACTTAGGGTACGTCAGTGCACGCTCGCAAAATTAAGAAACACTGCGGTTTATCCCGCCACTTCCTCATTTCTCGCCAAAAAAAAGACAGCGTTAGAAAGTGGAAAAAAAGTCGCATCGAATAGTATCTGTACTGTTTACCATTTCATGCTCTACGAAATTAATAAAGGCGGAATATGAAATTTGGTTACTTCAAAGAATGTATTTTAGAAACTCTGAGAAATAAGCCACAAACCCACAAAATTTTCTTCTGTTGGCAAAAGGTGTGCCTCTCTGCTGGCTATCAGAGCTTTTTCAGAAGTCTTAAATAGAACCTGTGAAGATTAGCATCCAGACATGTTGAAAACGAAAGGTTCTAATCTCTAGCGATTGTCTCAGCACACACTCAGTGAATCACAACGAGGTTATGGCAGCTGGAAAGAGAAAGAAATTTTGCATTGGACACAACTCAAGCTATTTGTTTTTTCTACTGCACATGATTTACGGGCCATTTTAAAAAACTGACAAAACTTTCTCACCACCTAATACTATGTTATGTGGTAGGCTTGTAAACATACTTGTAAAATCAGCTATATACACATGCATGCTGTCTATGTTAATATTCGATAGTTTGTCACTGATATCGATATTGTCTATTAATCAATAATCATTAGACTGTTATTTTTATATTTGGTAGTTTGTATATAGTTTTTGAAATGTGTTTTAACGTATTGAACTAAATATCTCAATTCCAGAGCTAGTGGTTTGATGCTACTACGGCTAGCTCCAGTAATGAACCTAAATTTGATGTTTTTGTGGAGTTTTGGTAAACAGTATTCCAATGAAATTTTATTGACTTTTTGTAACGGCAATATGCTACTGTTGCAAAAGTTAATATCTTCATCTTTATCTCATACACGTAAACGTGTGCCAAAACCAGTGTGAGTAGCGAGGACATTGCTAGGGTAAGAATCTTCTAGCCCGTCACTTCCTGCCGGAGCAAACAAACGGTAAATAAAGGCTACCTCAGGTGTTGAGGAAGAGAAAATTCTACTTAGTTGAGGGAGTTCAGGTGATTGATATTGGGGAATGCCACTGCCACTTGTCTGGGCTGTCCAAAACGCCTGCAATTGGTTCCTGCTACTTGGTATAGACCATGCTGACGCCGCTGACGCTTGGATACACCCTTAGTTCGCGAGCCATACGATTTGAAACGCAACTATCTAGGGTCCCAAGGAGCAGTGCTGTTGTTCATTCAATGGATGACAAGTCAGCCAAATGCGAGCAAAGGGCTTCACGAGGAACACTGTCGTAAAACAAAGTAGGAAAAGCTAATTCGAAAACACACATGGTCGATAAGCAGGGGCTGAGCAAAGAACTAAACCAGCAGGAAGCAGACCTGTAATGAAAATAAATCAGAAACAAGTCACACAGGAATACTTAATAATGCAAATGTCAACTTTCCTCAGTTTCCTTTTAAACACTCCACAGTTGTCAGCACTGAAAACTTCGCGAAGTATGCACCGTGTCCATCTAGCTTCTCTACAAAAATTTAATTGAATAACAAGTTAACATGTTTCCTTTCTGTTTTTGTGTAATGCGAGTTGAAACCACCGCGTCTATCATAAGCGGTCCATAAAGATCCAGTAATTGCTGATTTGCTGCTTGTCGCGGCTCGCGATGCAAGCCACTCCTCGAAACAGGAGGCCGGGAGCGCTGGCTATCGCGTTACTTGGCGCGCTTTCAAGATCGCGCCAAGACCTCTCCTGCTGGGCGCGTTGCCAAGTCACAGGGTATATAAGGGCGCGCAGGCCGCGGTCTACGCCTCTTCGATTTCCGTTCGTATTGATCGTTTTATGATTTCGTTCGTGCTGGCAGCGCCTCCAACAGCTCCCGCAGATGATCATCATTTTCGAGCGGTTGAGCCTTTGTTATCTTCTTGGTTTTGGAGACGCGCAGCTGAATGTTATGGCTCTCTTGCGTAGGAAGTGTACTCGCGGGAGTGGAGAGGGGTCACACCGTCCCGGAAGGGCCAGGGGCTTGCGGTTGACCCAATGGAGAGCCCGGAACTACTTGTTGAAGTCGATCACCATTAGCATCGGCAGCACGGGACGAGGCGGCTCGTCCCGTGTTTAGTTTTTCCTGGATTTGAAGTAGTATTTTTAGTAATTTTAGTAGTTTTAGTAGTTTTCGTAGTATTAGTAGTTTACTTTTGTGTTTTATAGATAAATGTAGTCTAAATTAGCCGGTCCTTTTCTCTCTTAGCGTTACGCGCTATTTTACCGTGCCGTTTTATTCTCGTAGAGGGTAGTCCTCGGCAGCGCCCGTCAAGGCGTCATGAACCTTGGTGGACGCGCGATATCGTAGGGGACAAACGGGAGTTAGGTGTAGCTGCGGCGAGCACTTGCGGTAGGTGCTGGCCCCACCGAGCCGCCACATGGTGCATCGACGCCGAGCGCATGGTGGATGGCGGTTTTGCCGCCCCGCGTATGGAGATGGGTAGCCGCGCGCCCAGGTTGCGGCTAGGTAGGTAGGTAACACGGCGGTCAGGTAAGGTTTTAGGTAGGTTCTTTTGCGCTAAGTTATCCCATCCTCCATGCGTGCGTAACGAATCCTGTGTCTACCACGTTCAGCACCTAGTAGGAAGATCCAGGCAAGCAGTGAAGACGCGCCTTTCGTCTTCGTAGCCAGTAGTGGTCTACAGAGGCTAGCCAGGCTAACATCGTGGGCAGCGCGTGGGGTAGTGGTAAGGTGGCAGCTTGCCAACTAACCCCCGAGCTCAGCGCGTGGACTCACTCGATTCCTGGTCAGCCACCGCGCCAGAGAGGCTGTAGGAGTGACGGGCCGGCGTCGTCATTGGCGGGCTCGACCAAGGACCAGCAGCTGCAATAGTGTCGAGTTTCAACAAAGGATAAGGCAGGTAAGTGGAATAGGTTTTTTCAGGTTTCAAGGATGGACGGATTTCGGACGCGCGGATCATGGCGAGGCACACACGGCGCCGTCCTTAACAGGAGAGTGAACCGGGGATAGGTAACTGGGTCTTCGGGCTAGGTAAGGGGGTCTAAAATAGGTTAGCAAGGATTTGGCTTGGGTATAGGGCACAATCTAGGTAAGGGGGATTAGGTGGGATAAGGCGGCTTAGGTTAAGGGGGCAGGGTTTTTAGCTAGGTTTAGGAGGGTAACTGGGTTCTCTTTAGGTATGAGGGGGTTTAGGATCGGGGGGATGGGTTAGGTTAACAGGGCTAAGTTTGGTTTTCAGGTGGGTTAGGTAAGGGTATACTTTATTGGGGTTCAAGCTAGGATAGGTAGGTAAGGTATCTAGGTAAGACCGCGCGGATAGGTAGGTAAGGTACTTTAGGTAGTATAGGTAGGTAAGGTACTTAGGTAAGGTAGATAAAGGCGCGGCAAATAGGTAGGCAATTCATACTTCTTCAGTTTAGGTAAGGTATACTCCTTAGGTTTAGGTAGGCATTTGGCGGTTCACTCGCCCATGGGTTCAGCGAACCCCTCCAGGTCGCCAAGCTGGAGCCTCTTACAGTGTCTACACTGGCCTCCGGTCGGTTACTTGCTCTGCTAGTTCTGCTACACGCGTTTCACTTAGGTGCCGCGCTAGGCTCTTAGACGAACGCGTTGTCGTAACTGCTTGTCTTGCGCCCTCATTCTCCCTACTGCCGTTGGACTATCCCATTCCTTTTGCTTTGGCGCACGGTTTAGGTTGGGCCGGTTTTCTACATGTACTCACTTCATATTTATCTTGGGGGGTTGTAGTTGTAGTTTCTACTCGCTTTTCTCGTTGTATTTTTGATATTGCGTTTCTGCTTTTTCATGTTCCAGGTAATGTCGCAACTTGGTTCGCAAAAAGCCCAACTTACGAAGGCCGCTAACTCACTAGGCAAGAAGATCGCGGAAGTCGATCAGGCCAACCTCGATCTTGTGGACTTTGCTTCGGAGGCGAGTAAAGATCCACATTTAGTTTTCAATCGTTTGAATTCTTTTTCTCTTTCATTTTCTTCTATTAGTCGTGCTGCCTCTGCCCTACGTGGCCAGTTGGAGAAAGCCGAAGAGTTTGCTCGGCAGAATCCTGACGAGCATGGAGAGTTCCCTTTCCTCTCCGACATCCATACTCATTGGGAAACCGGTGGGATGGATAATCTTCTGGAGGAGGCGGATGCTCTTCTTGTTCGCTTGGATTCGGCGATCAGACTTCTTCCTATTTTGGGAAGCCTTCAATCCTCTGTTCCATCTGTTGCTCCATCCTTGCCGCGCAATTCCCCGCCCCATACTACCCAAGATTCTGCGCCATCCCCTCAACACGCGCATCAGGCGGAAGTGGAAGTGCGCAGCCATTCTCCGTCGTATCATGGTCGCCCATCTGACCCAACAGCGCCTGTTGACCAGCGTCCCCCTGCGAGCCATACTGGCGCGCATCCCTCGGGCGGATTTGGCTTCCCCTCGGCTAACCCTCCCTCGAATCCCCACAACTTTTTGAATTCCTCCACGGGGCTTCCAAATTCTTTGCCAAATCCTCTTTCGCATGACGTTCAAGCCTCATCCTTATCATCCCTTAACCCCTTTTTGCCCTTGGAGCAACCTGTGAAGTTACCTTCCTATGAGATTCCAACCTTTAGCGGCGATATCGAAGCATTCTCCGAGTTTTGGGATATCTTTTCTACAGCCGTGCATAATAACAACACCGTGCCGGCAGCAGTCAAGTTCATGTACTTGAAGTCGGTCCTTAGAGGAGATGCTGCTCGGATTATCGCAGGCTTCAATCCAACGGCGAAGAATTACGACACTGCAGTACGCACCATTCTGAGTACGTACGATCGTCCTGAGATTCTGAGAAGTCGATTGTGGGACAAGTTGTCGCAGCAGTCACCGGCGTCAGACTCTGCAATTTCACAACGCGCTACATTTTGCGCGCTTCAGGCAACTTGGTACCAGATGAAGGAATTGAACGAGGACTCCAGTTCGATCGCAACGTTAAGGACAATTCGTTCTAAATTTCCCTGGCGTACGCGCGAGAAAGTTGGCGAACTGAAAGGCAAAAGTGACACTATGTGGACAGTGGACGAGCTGTTGTCAGCTCTCAGCACGGTTATTGATAGACTGCAAGTGGTAGAGGACTCCGATCCAGCAGGTCATCGCGCTTATAACTCGGATTCCACAGTTCGTCAGCATTCTCCTTCCCCGTACAGGTATCCCAGCACGAGTCAGCCGTACATGAGGTACCCACCGTATCAGCAACAACCAGCTTACCCACGTTACGCGCGTACCTCGCGCTCACCATCACCCAGATACCGTGACGCCACCTACAGACCTCCGACTCCTTATTACCCGCGGCGCACATCACGTAGCCCTGTCAGACCTCAGTATACCACACCATGGGAGCCTCGGTGTGCCCTCTGTTTCCGTCAAGGACATCCTTCGGAGTGTTGTAGGACAGTGTCCGACGTGCAACAGAGGAGAGAGCTCGTCAACCAGTATAGACTGTGTTGGCTGTGTCTCGAAGAAGGTCACACGTTCAACATCTGCAGAGCCCCAGCGTGCAGATACTGTGGCAGATTACACCATCCAGCTTTGTGTGCTACATTACCATCAGCGCCCTATTCGTCCTACCCACCTGCGCAATTCCGTCAGCGCACTCCTTCACCTAGACGCGTACAGTTTGAGACGACAGCGCACCCTCCACCGCCTCGCACCCAATACGCGAGTCCGCGCACTTCTCCTTCGCGTCGCCTTACACTCAAAGCGCCGTCTCCATCTAGGCGTCAGTCACGTTCCAACTCCAGACGCGCTACTCTTCCTCGAAGATCTTCAAGCGCGTTTCCCGCTGTGCAAACTTCCACCTGCACTCCAGCCGCGCATGATTCCATCCAGTCAGATGAGCCCATAGAGTTGCTCGACCAACATGAAGCTAGCGTAGGGCCACATTCACCTTCATCTTGCACTTCTGTGTGCCGAGCTGCTTCCGCAACTCAGGTTCCTCGTCTAATGGTGGTTCATGCTATAACCCGGAATCTTAAAACTAGTATGGATGAACTGCTTACTATCTTCCTCGATAGCGGTTCGCAGTATAGTTTTATCTGTACCTCGCTGGCCTACCATCTCGGCCTGACTTTCAAGAATACAAGGACTGTCACGACTCTGACCTTCGGGGGACACCAGTTCACTGAAGACTCGTCAGAAGTCACACTCACGTTATGGGACCAGCTCGATCGTCCAATTCAACTCCAGCTTTGGACGCGCGATACCATCACAACGGTCCCGAAGACGAACAACATGGATGATACGAACAACACCTATGTGGACGGTAGAGTTGAAGTCGACGTACTCATTGGAATAGATAACTACTGGCGCGTTGTGGATTTGCATAGGAATGAGAAGCTTTCATCAGGCCTCATTCTGTCGCACACTCGCTTCGGACCAGTTCTATCAGGTCTTAGTTATCCAGTAGTATCGGAGATTACTAGCTCGGCAACGACTCCACTCAACGATGACGCGCCAGGAACGGAACAGCTTTTACGAAGTCTCCTCGGCCTAGACACACTTGGATTAGACGATTCAGATGCACCAGATGCCGACGTGATCAGGCAGTTCTACGACAGTGTTAGGATAATCGGCGGTTCCATCTACGTCGCATTCCCGTGGAAATCCCAGCATCCTCCTCTGGCAGATAACAAAGCTCTCGCCTTTCGTCGTTTGGAGAGCCAGTACGAGAGACTCCATGCAATACCATCAGCGTGGAGCGAGTACTGCCACACCTTCGATCGTCATACGATCAGGCGTAATCGAGGATGTTACGGATTTGCCCCCTTCGAGCCCTAACACGTATTACATCCCACATCAGGCAGTCTATAAGGAGGATAGCCAGACCACCAAGCTTCGTATAGTCTTTGATGCCTCGAGCCATCAGAAAGGACATCCCAGTTTGAACGATTGTCTGCATCAAGGACCCTCCTTAATACCCGATCTTGTAGGAACCCTGCTGCGTAGCCGTCTACATTGTTATCTGATGATCGCCGACGTAGAGAAAGCCTTCCACCAGATCCACTTACACCAGGATCAGAGGGACTGCACCAGATTTCTGTGGTTGAGAGATGTCCACCAACCTCCGTCGACCGAGAATCTCCGGATCTTGCGTTTCACGCGCGTTCCTTTCGGCATCAACGCATCATCGTTTCTACTCAACATGTCCATCAGATATTTCCTCGAGAGGGATCCAGCCAATCGACTCAAGGAAGAAATTCTTGCCAACACGTACGTTGATAACGTGCTAATCGGTGCGAATACCACCAAGGAGTGTATTACCAAGCAGATGGAGTGCAAGGAAATCTTCAGTCGCATGCACATGAACCTACGGGAGTTCATGTCTAACAACCAGCAGACGATGCTTAGGATTCCGGAAGAGGATTGTATGACCTTACCTGGACGATTCGTGAAGCTCCTAGGGATCAAGTGGGACCCCAAGCTCGATGTACTTCACGTGCCCATTGAGATCGCGCGACAAGAAGTGTCGAGCAAGCGTACCGCGCTTCAAGCCTATGCATCGATCTTTGATCCACTAGGACTTCTTACCCCGCTTCTTATAAGACCTAAGATGTTTATACAGGACCTCTGGGAATCTGGTTATTCGTGGGACGATCCGTTAGACGAAAGTACTACCCAGAAGTGGAATACCATTGTCCAGGAAATCAGCGGCTTTCAGTTGAGACTACCTCGTTTCGTAGGATATCCATCCAACGCGTACGACCTTGTCATCTGTTCAGACGCGTCGAAACGAGTGTATGCTGTAGCAGTCTACGTTGTGACGCGCACGTCCACCTATAGTCCCAGTTCCACTCTACTCTTTGCTAAGGCAAAGTTAGCACCATCGGGCGCGATCACTATCCCGCGCATGGAACTCTTGGCGTGCCACATGGCTGCAAAAACAGTACGTTTCCTGAAAAGCCAGCTCAAGATTCGCTTCAATTCCATCAGATTCCTGACTGATTCTCAGATAGTACTGTACTGGATTTACTCTGATAAGTTGCTCAAGACTTACGTCGCCAACCGTGTCAAGTACATCAGACAGGTTCTCGACGAGCTTAAGTCTGACAACATCGACTGTGGATTTTATTATCTGGCTACTGACGCTAACCCGGCTGACTGCGCCACCCGTGGACTCACAGCTTTAGAGCTTGAGAATCACATCTGGTGGAGTGGTCCATCCTTCATCACGACTCCGTTTGCTGATTGGCCGTGCAAGTCCTTCAACGCTTCTTCTGATCCACCTGCAGGAGGAGATTCAGAAGAATTACGGACGACCACAGCAGTAGTAACTTCAGCCAATACCATCATGGCACCTTACCAGTCCTTTGTACCGTTTAGGCGTACTAACTCCTACATCCGACTTGTTCGTATCACAGCCTACGTCCTGAAGTATGTAGCCAAGCTACGCCGTTTAGTAAGGACGCGCCACAGCGCTGATGATTCCGATGAGCATCCCCTATTCGGCACAATAGACGCAAGTCCCATTGTAACACCGGGTGACTTTTCAGCTGCTGAGTTGATCGTTATCCGCGAGCATTATCGCGAGGTTCCTCAGCAGTTACACGGCTCTCAGCTGAAGAAACTCCGCACGAGGCAGGAAGGAGACGGAACAGTACGCGTGGACTTACGTATGGCGAACGCAGAGACGAGCGGGACGGCGAAGAGCCCGATCCTCGTACTCTCAGGTCATCCCCTTTGCGCCATGCTAATAGCTCATTATCATCAGAAGCTGTTCCACGCTGGTACTTCCCATTTGATCGTCGCCTTACGCGAGAGGTTCTACATCCCCAGGCTTAAACGCATGGTAAAATCGACTATTGCTAAATGTGTGACGTGCAAGCGGTACCAAGGCCATCTTTTCGCATATCCACGTTCACCAGATCTTCCTCCGGAACGGGTCGTTTGAAGTCGTCCTTTCCAGAACATCGGACTCGACTATTTTGGCCCCATCTCAGTCCGTCTACACCAAGGCACTCTCCATAAGGTTTGGGTTTGTCTCTTCACGTGCATGTTTACGCGCGCGCTACACCTCGAAGTAGTCAAGGACAACTCAACCTTCCAATTTCTCCTAGCATTTAGAAGATTTATCGCGCGTAGAGGAGCTCCTGATACCGTTATAAGCGATAACGCGCCCACGTTCAAGCTAGGAAGGGAGATCATTACCAATAGCCTAAAGGAAGTAGCAGAAGATTCCCTAGTGGACGGATTCGTCGAAAGCCAGAACATCAATTGGACTTTCATTACACCATACTCGCCGTGGAAAGGTGGATTCTACGAGCGTTTGGTAGGATCAGTGAAGAGCTGTTTGAAGAAGACGGTTCGGCGAGAAACACTCGACTTATGGCTTTTTGAGACGCTCATCCTCGAGATAGAGGCCGTTCTTAACACGAGACCCTTATTTCCGGCGAATTCGGCTAACTCGAACACGGACTTGGTAATACGACCCATAGATCTGATAAATCCACAGTTTCGACTAGGTCGCCTGACGTACAGCATGCCTCAGAAGATCGAGACGTCGTCGCGCGACAACTACGAATCCCTGAAGACGCAGTACCGGCTCTTGCAGACTGATCTTGATTATTTCTGGGATATATGGCACAAGGAATATCTTGCCGCGCTCGCAGAACGACAAGCGACGCGCATCCAGAAGGGCTCCGGTACCAAAAGGTCGCCGCGCGTAGGAGACGTAGTACTAATAAGAGAGCAGGATTTATCAAGATCTAGATGGCCGCTTGGCCTCATTCTGCAGTTACACACCTCACCCGACGGCAATGTGAGATCAGCCAGAATTAAGATCGGAAAGCGAAAGATAGTGGACCGTGCACTCAATCATCTACTGCCGTTAGAGATCAGTGCAGCAGACACAGAGGATCCTCAAGCGAACGCTCAGGAGCGTAGAGCGACACGGATTCAACCATCAAGGACAGTGAAGGCAAAATGATAGTGAAATCATCATTCTACGAACGTATGTTGTTATTGTTAGTTTCAGTTGTTGTTTGTTGACTCAATTTGTTGTTTATTGTTGTTTTGTTATTCCCTTTGTTTTGTACGTATGTAGTATGATGTATTGCGCGAGGACGCGCCTATCATATTTTTGCTTCAATCCATTGAATTTTGTGTCAAGAGTTTGATCTTCGAATAAACTAAGTGTCGGTTCATTTGATTGCTTACATGGACATGCTAATACCCTTATTTGACTTTTTTACCCGATTACGACTTTTCTGTGCATAGCTTTTGCAGTGCCACAGCCACGGATTTGGATTCCCTTGGATCAGACTTTTACTTCACCCAGCCCAGGTCAAGCACCTCCTACGCCGTATCTACTGCCAGGTATTTTTCAGCGCATGCGCGCGTTATTTTGAACAGCCAAGGTTAGGCATTGTGCATTTTGCATATCTTATTTTTTGTTGCGCATACGCGCCTTAGGTAGTGGAAGAGCTTGCTACCCCTTTTTTTGTCTGCGCGTATTTGCTAACCTTGTGCCTTGTGCAGTTTGCGTAGAGGACGCCCGCGCATTAACATCCTTGTTGTGGGAGGCTGGACTGAAGTCCATTTTTTAACATCTTTAGCCTGCGCGATTACGTTTTTCATTGCCATCTACATGCATTTGGTCCCCGTTCGCGCATGGGAGGAAGCGCTCGCGCGCCTCGGTAACATCATTTCAGACGTGAGCGCAGGATTTTGGGACCTTCCAGGGTAGGTACTGCGTCAGCATCACTACGGAGGCAGTTGATTCGGTATGTGTGGTTCGATTTTGTTTGATTTTGACCTCGTAAATAATGTGTCTTACAGAATTGTATCATTTGGTTGAGCACACCTGGTTATGGATGGTTGTCTGAACGCGCATGTCCGAATCACCTCCATGGCACCAACAGCAACTACTACCGCATCTACCTGCCCAATAATCAATACATTAGTCTGTTTCACCTTCACTAACTGTGGATGTTCAGCTATTTTTTACTATCCTTTTTAGCTGTATTTTGTTTTGTGTTTTCATCCATAGTTCAGTTGGCGCGTCGTGCGCATCGGTGTAGAACTGTATCAAGTATTCGAGCGCGATAGCGCCCTTGTGAAGGTGTTGCATTCTTGCACGGGCCGAGTTGTTCATTTTCCCTTGTCGCGCGCCCCTACTGTGCTGCCGATGGCGAGTTTCTTTTTTTGGCTATACTCGGTTAGGTGTTCTCCGTTGTGGACTCCAGCGCTATCACGTAACCACCATCCGAACGTCCAAGTCCACTGTTTCGGGGGGGGGGGGGAGTGTCGCGGCTCGCGATGCAAGCCACTCCTCGAAACAGGAGGCCGGGAGCGCTGGCTATCGCGTTACTTGGCGCGCTTTCAAGATCGCGCCAAGACCTCTCCTGCTGGGCGCGTTGCCAAGTCACAGGGTATATAAGGGCGCGCAGGCCGCGGTCTACGCCTCTTCGATTTCCGTTCGTATTGATCGTTTTATGATTTCGTTCGTGCTGGCAGCGCCTCCAACAGCTCCCGCAGATGATCATCGGTTTCGAGCGGTTGAGCCTTTGTTATCTTCTTGGTTTTGGAGACGCGCAGCTGAATGTTATGGCTCTCTTGCGTAGGAAGTGTACTCGCGGGAGTGGAGAGGGGTCACACCGTCCCGGAAGGGCCAGGGGCTTGCGGTTGACCCAATGGAGAGCCCGGAACTACTTGTTGAAGTCGATCACCATTAGCATCGGCAGCACGGGACGAGGCGGCTCGTCCCGTGTTTAGTTTTTCCTGGATTTGAAGTAGTATTTTTAGTAATTTTAGTAGTTTTAGTAGTTTTCGTAGTATTAGTAGTTTACTTTTGTGTTTTATAGATAAATGTAGTCTAAATTAGCCGGTCCTTTTCTCTCTTAGCGTTACGCGCTATTTTACCGTGCCGTTTTATTCTCGTAGAGGGTAGTCCTCGGCAGCGCCCGTCAAGGCGTCATAAACCTTGGTGGACGCGCGATATCGTAGGGGACAAACGGGAGTTAGGTGTAGCTGCGGCGAGCACTTGCGGTAGGTGCTGGCCCCACCGAGCCGCCACACTGCTTGATAATATGTTTCATTATTATGTCATCGGCACTCTCTTTTTCATACAAGTCATAATTTTCGCTTTTAGCAAAGACTGTGTTTCTGTTATTGTAACAAACACCTAATTCTCTCATTAAGGTTTGGATGTAGAACTTTATGCAGAATATGAAAAAATTATTACTGTATCCAGTGGGCAGATCGAAGTGATTCTTGAAGTTTTCGAGTATTCAGTTTGGCTCTATAAAAAATGGTTTGAATCTGTGTTTGAATTTTCTTAGCAGGGAAGTTTCTATGCTTTTATGTTCTTCAAGTTTGATTTTATATTTTTTGATATATGTATTCATAATGAGTTTAACTGTTGATTAAATCCAATCTGTTATTTCTTTTTTGATAAGTGCTGCTATGTATTATGTATTTGGTACCTCTATTTATTACTCTAGCGTCGGTGGTGTCAGGTTGGCAGATACCTAGCAGCAACCAACCACAGACGTTTTAACCAGCCCAGAAAGTAACAGTGGCATTCCTCGTGCCAATCACCTTACCTCCCTCAACCAAACACAGGGTGTCCCAAAAAAGATGTGCACTTTTAATCCTTTATAGCTCTCTTGCTGTTGTCTTCTGCCGAATTTTTCACTATTTTGTAGAGCGGGCTTGAACTTAGATCTACATCATACAGCGATTTTCTGATATCTACACAGCATTTTTCGAGTATTCTCAGCTTTTTAACACACTGACGACCACGCAGATTTTGCTGTTTGTCTTTTGGGACCAAGGCCTTTTACGGATCAGCTCAGTTTTTCAATTATAATTACGTATACTGCCATCTACAGTACAGTTACAGTAGATCTATGGCTAACAAGAAAGGTAGAAGTCATTCCTAGATTCTGTGCAGAAGAAAGCTCATGGATCAAACAGTCGTCAATGTGTTAAAGGTGTAATCATATCTCTGACGAATGTTGGAAAAACAGTCAATAGGTTTACCTTGGATAAGTTAGGAAAAAAGCATCACAGCGAAGTGCAAATTTCACATTCAAAATCAGCGGCTTTAGCCCTGCGCAAGGGTTTATGTATTGTTTTCTTGTCTTTTTGAGCTAAAATATCGCTTTCAATGTCCTAAAATTCTTCTCGATGTTCCTACCGTAGTCCTACAGTAAGGAAGAAAGACTGAAAATTGGCTCGGCTTGGCTCGGTACTGGTACTCTAGGTTGAACCTCGCTCTACATCATAGTTCTCAAGCTCGACAAAAGACATGAAAGCAAGAGAGTTATTGATGATCAAACAGTATGCACATCTTTTTGGGCCACCCTGTAGAATTTTCTCTTCTTCAACACCTGAGGTATCTTCTATTTACTGTTTGTTTGCTCCGGCAGGAAGTGACGGGCTAAAAGACTATTTTACCCTAGCAATGTCCTCATTACTCACACTGGCTTTGACACGCGTTTACGTGCGTGTATAAGATAAAGATAAAGATATTAAATTTTGCGGCAGTAACATATTACCATTACAAAAAGTTAATAAAATTCCATTGGAATACTGTCTACCAAAACTCCATAAAAAACTTATCAAATTTAGGTTTATTATTGGAGCTACTCGTAATAGCATTACACCAATAGCTCTGGAATTGAGACATTTGGTTCAATACCTTAAAACACATTTCAAAAACTATATACAGTCGAGTAGATTCAGCGGTAAATATAGTGTGCTTGCACAGAAGGTGAAATGCGGTGAAACTTGCGCGTGAACAAGTAGCCACGCCAGTACTGCAGGAATCGTGCGCGCGCAATTGGTCGGCGTCACAGTCGAAGCTATTTCTTCACGCGCAAATTTTACCGCATCTCACCTTCTGTGCAAGCACACTATATTTACCGCTGAATCTACTCGACTGTACAAGCCATCAGAAATAAAAATATCAATCTTATGATTTGAGATTGATGTCTTGTAGCCAACGCCGAGATTGTTACAAACTTTATTGGCCAACGTTTCGGCTTCTCGCCTTCGTCAGGGCCTGAATGGGGTATCGATTCGTAACCCAGACGGGCAAATGTCTTTACGGCCTTACGAAAAAGGTCTAAGCCTTAATTTTGGCCACTAGCTTTGCAACAGTTACTCACCGCACAAACAACACCCTTGGTAGAACGACCGCTGGGCTGACCGTATATGGAAGAACTAAATGGGAGGTCAGCATAGTCGTCGTGATGAGGAAGTCAGTCGCCGAAGCTTTGCTCAATTCTGTAAGCGTAGAGCTAGGACATTTATTAGCAATGTTTGCAAAAACATCCAGCTGTTCAGTACGTAGAAAATCAGAAAATTCTATATTCCGGACTTTGAGGCACACTGAAAAAAATGTTGAAAAAACTAAGAAATTTTGAATTTCAATTTTTTCTTTCTCGCAAGCTTTTTTGTCCGACTTCTTTTTATTGTATTTTGTACTACTGGCTTGCGGCTACAAGATAGGCCACTTTTCATTCATACTTAGAAACTTTGAAGGAAGTTATGAATTGCCAAATACAAGGTTCTCGCAGAAGAACCTTTTTTGTCTTTTAGCCCGTATTTCTCTTCCTGTTTATGGTTTGATTATAAGTAAGTTTGCGCTGTGTTGCGAAAGGTTAGCTGCTTCTGCGAGTCTTTACCGCATTCAGAAATGTGGATCTTTTAGAAAGTTATAGCACATCAAAGTGAGAATTCGCAAATCGGCCATTCCTTTTGCATCAACCTAATAGATTTTTGCGGCTCTTAGAAAGTCATGTTTCGATAATCCCATTTATTCAGAAACATATGGAAATCATTTTGGTCTTGCAAAAATGTGTATTAGAAAGGATGATAGCGGTATTTTGCGGCATATATTCAAAATTAAATTCATTAGTGATTCTTAAGTTAAAGCAATGCGAATTTAGACTTTTGGGAAACCCTGTATTATACCGATACTATGAACCCAAACAAAAAATAGATATAACATTATTTCTGAATTATTATGCTTCTTTAATATTATTCTTGATAACAGCTTTTGCAAATTTAGCACAACATCTTGAAACAAAAAGCTGGTGTACCACAAGGTAGCCACTTAGCCCTTTATTGGCAGATTCCACATTATCTTGGCATAAATGTAAATTATGATTCATAGAGTCAATAACATAAATCACCTTTTTGCACTCCGATATATGGATGATGGCACAGCTACTCAAATTTACATTCAATCGAAAACGTACACGAAAACAAAGTTCATTGTAATTATCTCGACTTGAACACTGCTCTAGTTGACAACAGATTAGTAAGCAAAATATATAATAAAACAGAAAGTTTTCATTCTTCTTTTGCTATTTCCATCCACACTAAAGAGCTATTGTTTACACAAAACTTTGAGAACTGCACGCACGTGCACCTACTAGGTCGGTCCGAAAGTTTTTTCGGTTTTTTTAGCCTGTCATAAAAACGCGTGGAATAAAGGCAGGCAAATGCTCTAAGAACTGTCAAGCGCAGTTTTTCTTCCTCTTTCTGCCATTAATGTTTTGAGACCAATCGCTTCAACGGTTTCTGAGATAATTGCCGAAAATTCAAATCCATGGTTTTACCATTCCCAACTTTGGCAATTTTTCAGAAACATTATTATGAACTTTGAGAAAGCTTTGATAGCAATTAGATAGCGCAACTGAAGTACAATATAATGCAAGCTTCTTGCATCTCTATTTAGCTTCTTAGTATTCAGTTTTCTTAATTTTTCCAACAACTTTCAATTTGTGAAGTCGCAAAATAGAGCATTTGAGCATTTGCTTGCCTTTATTCCACGTGTTTTTATGACAGGTTGAAAAAAACGGAAAAAACTTTCGGACCGACTTAATATTTACAAAATTTCGTTGAAAAACTTTTACAATTACCTAATATACTCGTTTCTCCTTTCCCGTTTCTACCATTTCTGATAAAAACATGATTTTTCCAAAATATTTCTTAATGTTTACACAAAAATAAGTTCATACCAAATAAATATGATTCTTACAATTACAATAAAACTAGAAAATTGTTTCACATTCTAGATTAAAAAAATTCATCTAACTTTTGATTCTAGTCGATAATCAAAGATTATGACTATTGTAGTCAAGCACTACACTCCTTGAATGCTATTGCATTAATTTGATTAAATAATATTTAACTACAGTTACTTACAAAAACATGAATATGTCTCATTTTGCCCTTCAAGTTTCTTTTTATGTTTGTATATACTATAGGATCAAGTTCCATGTAAGTGAAACTTGACGCACAAATTTTGAAGGTCCCGTTTATCGAAAAGGTTTGTCCCTTCCACACACACACACACACACACACACACACACACACACACACACACACACACACACACACACACACACACACACACACACACACACACACACACACACACACACACACACACACACACACACACACACACACACACACACACACACACACACACACACACACACACACACACACACACACACACACACACACACACACACACACACACACACACACACACACACACACACACACACACACACACACACACACACACACACACACACACACACACACACACACACACACACACACACACACACACACACACACACACACACACACACACACACACACACACACACACACACACACACACACACACACACACACACACACACACACACACACACACACACACACACACACACACACACGCACGCACACACACACACACACACACACACACACACACACACACACACACACGTGAGCAGTGAGCATGCTGATCACCCCCGTGGGGGTGATCAGCATGCTCGATTACACCCCTCTGCCAAATTCCAGCCCCCTAGCTCAAATTTTGCAAAAAATCGATAAAATCGATAAAAGTATTGCACGGTTTCGAAAACTAATATTGTATTCGTAATCAGCATGCTCGATTACACCCCTCTGCCAACTCTCAGCCCCGTAGCTCAAATTTTGCAAAAAATCGACAAAATCGACATCGATCGATAACGAAAAGTGCACTGTGACACCCGCCGGGGCCCGAAGGGTATGTGTGCCAAGTTTGGTCCGGATCGGTTAAGAAATGGAATTTTCTATTCGGAACATACGGCGGAGCCGGGTAAGCCAGCTAGTTATATATACAAAAAAGCCCATAACCTCCATCTAGAAGAACGTGCCCCAGATACTGAATATATATTTGAGAACATCGTTTTACGTTCTATCCATTGATAGTTTCCAAAAAGTTTCCGACGCGACGCGTTTTTCTAGATGGAGGTTATAGGGCTTTTTTGTATACATAATGGAAGTGTGATCTAGGAATGAAATGGCGACCTTGGATAAACAACATGGTCGAAAAACACTCGAAAGCGTTTGGGTGAACTCGAAATAGACCTAAAATGCTTATGAGGTGGTTTGCTTGAGCTGGCGCACTTTTGTGTAGCGATTCTCATGATTTTGCGATTTTGGTATAGATCTCCTTCCGAATCGCCACTTCGAATAAGTGAACTTTCCTTGTCAATAGTGTCATGACGATCAGAATGACGTATATTGCAGGCTTTTGTTAAGAACTCGAGGAAATCTACGACCAGAGTCGAAACCGACAGCTCCGGCCTTTCTCCTATGCATTTGATAGATCTTGCTCCCGTCTATGATGTATACAATACCGCTCATAATTCGTCAAAAAAGTCGCCGAACTGCGGCGCACTCTGCCACACTCCGCCGCGCACTGTGGCGGAGTGTGGCGGAGTGCGCCGCAGTTCGGCGACTTTTTTGACGAATTATGAGCGGTATTGTATAACGCCGCAGAGCTTATTTCTTAAACATGGCGGTTTTTGTGAAAAATCGTTAAAAGTGCGTTTTTCTTTACTTTGTTTATCTCTTGCTGCTTTCGCGGCAACTTTTTTCCAACTTGAGCGATTATTGCTAAGGATAATGAGCGCAACAGTTCAGAAACAACGTTCCAGGAAACAGGAACAACAGTGGCTAGTAAAAATTTAAGGAAGCATCAAAAACTGACTAGCTTTAAACTCTCAAATTGGCACAATTTCGAAAAAATCTCAAGAACTGTCTATTTTCTCTTTCATAGATTTTTAGCTTTATTCTCACATACCGTGGTTTTAATTATTGTATTTTTTCTGTTGCTTAATTACTCATTGTAAGTTTGTTTGTTGTGCTTCATTGCATAGGCAGTGGCCGCAGCATGTTCACGTAATAAGAAAGAAAAGCTTGATTGAAAGTGAAAGAAGTGAAATCAGTACTCATAAGTTCTAGGCATCATTCGAAGTGTTTCGTGTTTGTTCAGCATGTTCACGCGTGAACAAGCACGACCGGCCAGTTCGGTCAGTTGCGGTCAGTGCGGCAGTATGAAATAGCCTAAAGATGTTACTTATGTTATTTCGAAAGCACTATATAAATTCCTTTTAAGTGAGAATGAAAATCCGTATAAAATAAAGTTTCCTTTGTAAGTCTTATACCAGTGAATATAGGTTGGCTAAAAAGTAAGCTCGATCGTTTTTGGCGGTTTGTAGAAACGTTACAAATAGATTTTTGTGTGACTGTATGGTACCGTTGGAGACAGCAGATCAAAGAAAATTGGTTGATCAACTCTATTTCTTCAAAAAGTATTTTCTGAAAGAAATGGTGCAGGAAAGAAGAATAAAATTTTTTGAATTTTTGAAAATCACGCTACGAAAAACGAAGTGAAGTCAAGTCTCAAATGTAGATTCGGTAATCACACAACAAGTTTTCAAATCTGCAACTAATTACATGTCCATAGATAATCAAGTTTGAGCGACTTGAAATGCTCAAAATTTGGCTTCCACTCGCGAATGCCTGAAAATTTCACATTTTTGGTTGCAGAAATTCACATACAGCAGGTCAAAACCTCTTTGTGTTCGGCCATCCAGCCAAAGGTTGTATGTGTATCCAACAATCAAGTTTCTACCCTGTGCGCTTACTACAGAAGAACGAAACTTAGAAAGTCAAAAAAGCGACTTTTTAGAAGATCATGCGAGGGCATAATTGTCAGTTTTTAGCGACAGAAAAAACCTGACTATTTGATATTTGAGAGTGGAGGCTTGAAGCTATTTTCTCACAAGAAAACCTTATCTGAAAAGCTAGTGAACTATTACAGAGCTTTGAATTTGCATGTAGAAACGAACTCATTTATCGGGTATATATACTATATATTAGGTCGTTCCGAAAGTAACGTCGCTTTTTTCGAATGAACGCCACTATTCATGGAATCAACATTCTCAGAAGATCTTAGAAGCTTTCGATGCAGCATTTCATCCTCTTTCTGAGAGTTCTAATTCTACTGCATAATGTTTAAAATGAGCTCTCGAAAACTTACCAAAATCTGCGACTCATGCTTTTTGCCATGGTCAAGTTCGGCTATTTTTCTAAATATTTGTACTAAATCTCCGAAAAAGTGCAAGTGGCAGGTAGATAGAGCAAACACTATAGAACACAGAGTAATTTTTTCTTTTCCTTAGCTTGCTTCTCAGAGTTTCTACAATCAATTTCTCAATGCCATCAAATTCCATATTTAGTCAAGTCAAACCTCATAGAACAACAACCAACAACCGGCTTACTTTACCTCACTTTACACTGCGATTGACCTTCAAAAGTTCGCGAAAGCTGTTGGAAATTTAAAAACGGGAAAATGCGTTGAATTTCGCGCAGACAGTCGCGCACAAATGTGCTGCTTTACCTCGTTGATGAGTGACTTTTAACCCTTGCGACGTTGCCAGTGCTCTCAGTAGTGTCATGACGATCAGACTGACGTATATCGCAGGCTTTTACTAACGAGGGAATGGTCAGAAATCGAAGTGACCAATTCAAACTTGCTGCATACCATTCGATGCAGCATAGAATGCTGATTCCAAGTTTGTCTTCCATATCTGCAGAGCGCCTTTGTGAGCGAAGTTATAAGCCGTTAAAAGTCATTATTTTGCTAAGAAATTGTACGTGTAAAGGGCAAACTTGGCCGTACAAAGCCATTTTCGGTTCAGTTTTGGAACAAAACATGCAACTAGGTCACTTCATATGGGTCGTACCTAGAGTTGAGCTAAAAAAGCAATGATGTGCCTAATTTCGCAGTTTTTGTGTACGATTTTTCCGCAGTAAAGCTGCTCATAACTTCGTCTACAAAGACGCTCTGCAGATATGGAAGACAGATTTAAAATCAGCATTCTATGCTGCATCGAATGGTATGCAGCTTGTATGGATTGGCCACTTCGACTTCTGACCATTCCCTTGTAAGAACTCGAGAAATCAGCGACCAGAACCAA